>OV651814.1:44180036-44320717 GCA_927349885.1 Psylliodes chrysocephalus | reverse complement strand
ATCAACCCAATACCGACAATTATGACGATTGACTGTGTCATTAAAAAAAAAAGAAAACATTCATCACTAAAACAGAAAATGTGGTTTTTAAATCACCGGCCGACTAAATGCATCGCATAATTGCAAACACCGATTGAAAATATGCTGAATGCTGGTTCGTGAGACGCCGGAAACAGTGGCCAATTTTTTTTGTGGGTACCCTACTTAACGTATGATCAATCTCAAATTGCCACTTCTGTCGCCTCATTTTTTACTGTCGATTCGATTTGCCGTGTTTTGCTTGCTACATATCCAGTTTCTCGTAATTTTGCCACTGAAACATACTAAAACACTCTTGCCATATTATTGATTGAACAGTTCAGCGGTCCTTTTAGCACATCGGCTGTCTTCATAATAAAGTTCAATCAACTCAACCCTCTCTGCAATTGGGTAAACCATTGTTTAGAATTAAGTACAGTACCACAATAATGAAAAGCACTTGTAGTAATCAATTGAGAGATATAAATTACATTATCTATTAGGATTTTCAAATGTGTTGAAGTCTTACAGGAAAAAGGAAAAAATTAGCAGAAGTAGAAAAAAATATCATAGCAAACAAAAGATAAACTGGAAAAAACTGCAACAGTTTTATCCAGTGACGTACTCAAATATCACACAGGTTTATGTTTAAAAACGAAAATAATATAAAACTAATTCTAAACTTAATATGGTTCATTCAAATTTAAAACCGTTGTTTTAAACGATGTACGAGTTGTCTCCTATTCTCTATTTAAATTTTAGGAGTTGTTCAGCCCACAACTCGAGGGTTAAAGTAACGGTACCTACTACAGAAGGGAGAACATATTGTTCCCATCCAAACTAAAATCAACGTGACTAAGCGTTTTCTACTATATTACTACTCTCTAATACTACTCAAAATCCCCATGTTAAGTTTTCGATGGGCCAGCTTGTATAGAGTCTCCTATACCAGCTAAAAATATTATTGCAACCGTTTTAAAATAGTATATTCTTTCTGCAATATTCTCAGAATACTTATAATAACGTCTTATTGAGGTTCGTTATGATTGGTATTTCAAACCTATATAAACCATTAATAAGAGTAAATACTTCCTTTTGAAGACACCTTGTGGATTTAAATAGGTAGTCAATTAGGTTATTACAAAAAAGCTAAATAATATTGTATGATTAGTCGCATTCTAACAAAATAAAAAAATCCTGTAAAAATTATTGAATATATTCGTCAATTTTTTCAAGAAGAAAATTATAGATATAAAGCGCACTTTAGGAACTGAAAGAAGGATAGTAGTTACAATATTCACTCAAACAGATAAGGACAAAACATAAACCCAAAAAAGCGCCAAAATATGACCCCATTCGGTATACATCTGCAGTATTAGGCATTTCAAACAAAATGGTTGCCCGTGTGTAATGACAGGTCATGATATTGCAACCCTGTAGACCTGGTGATTTGACAGATAGTATTATAGAATAATCATACATGTTTTTCCAAATAAACATAAGCTTATGCCTTGAAGTAAAAATGTAGGTAATTCTTTTTTTACTATATTCAAAAGCTAAACGTTGGTTTTAAAACACATTTTTGCAAAACCGATTTTGATTAAGCACTTGCAAGGCAATATATCCTACAGGATTGCCATATCATAACCTGTCATTACCCACGAGCAACCTTTTAACAGGTCGTTGGAATGCCTAATTTGAACTTCTACAAAAATCTAAAATTCTGAATAATCGGTTTGTATTATGTTTAAAATTATAAATACGTGTTTACCTAACAATGAAATGCAAATATTTAGGCCTTCACATCTCATTTGGGAAAAACATGTTACAGGATAAAAGAAATTATAGGATTAATAGGATATATTTAGTACTCATTTAACATAAACTGCATTTCTAAAACCTAAAATAAATGCTACTTACAATAAATTTAGTGAATTAATTTTATATTTTATCATTTGTTTACTTCCATTAAAATTTCCTTACTATTTCGAACTTGAGAATCCAAGTAGATTTCAAATTGGGAATCCATGTAGAATTTATCTAGAAGGAAAGAGGACATAAGTATCTTAATAATAAACAATTTTTACTATTTATTACATTTCAAAACAACTTAAAATCATTTCGAAAGGTAACCAAATTATTGAATTAGTTTTGTTTACATTTGCATAATATCTACATGTCATAAGTCACAAAAGTCGATTTTAATGAATGACAATTAGAATGAATGATTAGTAGTATGAATTAAGTAATCATTCATTCATCTACCAGTTCTAAGAAATGTACTAGAACTAGACTTTTAATTAAAATGTTTTGTCTTTGTCTACCAACTAGATTAGACATAAGTTAATCTCTTTTCAAGTATTAGAACTTATAAACTAACAAACTATTTAATAATTTGGAGGGTCTTATCAAAAGGGAATATGCCATTTTGTTCTTCTTGTGAGAGCTTTCGTCAAGAACAAGTGTCAACATTTTTGTAGATTTTTCCAAAAGTTCTTCGATTCAAGAGATTTTGAATTGTTCTGTTAAATAGAAATTCATCAACCAAGGGTTGGATTTAGTCTCGCGAAGTGAGAAACTACCGAAAACTTTTGATCAGGAGACCCTGAGCAAATTTATTACTCTTAGAGGCCACACTCCATCAAAGGTACTTTAAATACAAACTTATTATTAATAATATATAAAGATACTTACGTTTCTCTCTCTTTCAGGCCTTGTTTCTTCGTATTCTTTTTCTATATTTTTACATTTCCTCTTATTTCTACAAATTGTACATAACTTCCGACGTTATATTCCTCTGTAAACGTCACCATCGCAGACATCTTCATCCAGACCACCCATGGGGAATCACTGACTGGTCTCACACGTCCCTAGTCTCAACCCCTTGCGATCGATCCAGACACTAGCCACGGATAATCATCGACTGGTCTCATACCGGAGGTATACCTAGTCTCATCCCCTAACCTGCTATACAAGGTAAACATTCTATGCTTTATTAATCGGGATTCCGGACTGTGTTATTGGACATTTAAACCTGAAACCGAGTGATATATATTTTGAGAAATATTAGGCTACTCGAATTTGTACATATAGATTTAGTTGTAAATTTTTATCAAGCTAATTAGTTCATAGTATAAACTTACCATATCTTAACAAGACATTGAACTTGTCCGATTATATCTAGCATTAAGCGTTGAATACTTTTTTTTGTAAAATATTTTATTACGAATCACATTTTGTTCGCCGAAAGTATGCATATTTAAGGTCCATCTAAAATTAATAAATCTAATATTATAACATATAGCGGTACTAATAATCTAGAATTACCTCGTTTTAATATTTCTTATTGAGATTATTTAGCTTTTAAAACAATAATTTGTAAAATATTTGTGACATTTAACTTCATTTTGTAACATAACCTCATTTCTACCACATGTTAGATAAAATAAAAAGAAGAGAATCAGACTATCCCGGTCCTAGTATTCGTCAGAAATAAAGCCACGTAAAAGGTAATCGATTAGTTTTTTTATTGTAATGATCCCCTTTAAGTACCCGACCCCTGAGAATTAACTAACATCGCCCTATTATAGGTCAGATACACTTTTTATCATGTTTTAATTTAAAACCTTCTACTCGTGTTTCAAACAATCTCCAAATTTCCCTTCATAACTGTTTAATTATTAATTATTTTTGAGTTAATTAACTTTATAAAAATTCAACGTCCGTACTGAATCTTCGTATTCTAATACAAATGTAGATATATTTATCAAACTACGATTAAAATTGTTGTACTCCTAACCTACTTAACTTTCGTAAAATTTAAATAATACTATCTATAATATATTTGCAAACTTTACATCCTAATTTCTATCTGTTCACATCCTTTATGTACTGCAGCAACTGATAGTAGCAATCAGTCATTTTTTAAGAAAACGGAATGGTTTTGGGTCAACGGTCTTTTAGAATCAACAATTTATATTTTTTATAGGTAAGTAATTATACATTTTTATTCAAAACCGATACATCTTTTTGTGACGCTAAATCTTTTGGTTTGATAAATATTTTAATACTGCTAATTATTTTAGTTCCTTTCGAAACTAAAGCTTCTTTTGTGCGTTTAGAGAACATAAATCGTATAAGGATAATTCCCTGACCGAAGCAGAATGTTTATTTATATAAATCGTATATATTCTTATACTATGAGTAAAAATGATAGTTTTAGAGTTGACTGAAGTTGATGTATGTATAATTAATCCTTTTGAATTCGAGAATCCTTGTTTCTATGTAGATTTTCACTATACTCAGCTAAGTTGGTCCCAAGGAACTGGCTTATAAATTAATTTTTCTATTAATTTATTTTACAATTATTGCTGATGATTCATATACGAGACGATAATTTTAATTATTTCTTTGGCCAGTTTAAAAAACGGAAATTATGGAATTTAAAAGCGGTCTGGAAAAACTCATAGATCGAAAGATTGATTATTGTACAACAATGTTAGAGTTTTTTACTAAGACAAGATATTTGATCACATTTAGAACAAAAGACTTGACAAAAACACCCCTAAAAAATGCAAGCCAAATAGCCCGAGAGCAAAAGAAAAGGAAACCATCAGGACATCGAATTGGACCAACGCAACATGCCAATTTGTAGCTTTATTCTAATTTTCCACAGGTAATCATTCTCCTGAACGATTCAATGTACTTTTGAAAACAAAATAAATCTCAAACATCGTGATCATTATTTGGAATAATTTCAATCAAATGTCTGTTGCTTAAATAGTTTGACACACCAGTCAATTTGACAGAATTTCTCACTCCAGTACAATTAAATTCATGAAAATCACAGGTCCAGGCAAAAAATTATAAGAAAATTAAATATACAAATTCAATATATATACAACTCATCAAGAATGAAATTTAAAATCGTTATTCCAAGGTTATTTTTAATAATTATTATTTAAATAGGCGACAACTATTTTTGGCCGTAGTGGCCATCATCAAGGTCGTAATCCAAAAATATAGTGTGCTGAAAATATTATAATTAATTTAGATTGTAAACAAATTTAAAATTATAGATGCTTGGTAAAATATTGTGATATTTTAAGTAATTCTTGAGCTACGGTATAAACTAGAAGTTGTGCAGCAGCTTCATAACGTATGTAACAAAAGTTTTGGCCAAAACTGCCTCCCTATTCCAAATGCTTTTAAATCTAATGTGTGGAAACTGTCTTATGTATTCTGTGGAAATTCTCATGGAATATTATAGATCATAGAACAATGGCTATTAAGTTGTTCCATGACAATTTTCACAGAATACATGAGACGATTTCCACATAATAGATTTAAAAGCATTTACAAGAAGGAGGCAATTTTTGTCTTGAGAGCCAATAACCAGGGCGCACCATCAAAAAAAATTAGTTTATTAACTTTTAAAATAATATTTTAGGGTTAATTAATATTGCTTCAATATTGTTTTTGTTATTAGTCTAATCAAATATAAAAAAATTATAAGGTGAAGGGTGAGAAAAAGTCCTTTATATCTCACAAGGAAAGCCAATGTTTAATTGTTTAACAAAACATTGAGTGCGACCGGTTTCGAAGTGTCATCACTTCATCTTCAGGCTCGCCTAGTGGAAAGGAGAATATGTGGTGTAAGGTGTGTTGGAAACCAAACGATATATAAATAATAAAAAAGAGAAAACTCACCTCCATCCACTAGGGAATACTACAAAAACAAGTTTCATCAATTTTGGGTTGAAATAAATTGTAAAATGAACCGATTTACACGTAATAAAAAGTTAAAAATATTTGAAAAAACAAATATTAGTCAATTATAGTAAAAATTTTTAAAATATTCAAGACTATACAAAAACAAATCACATACATTAAACAGATTAAAAGATAAGGCCTATTTTAAACATTGTTGTTTTTTTAAAAAACTAACATTTTTTGAAAGGAGACCTGTCAAGTTAAGGCCTCTACAGGTGGTGGTAAGTATTATAACGAAAAAATTATTGGGTAAACTTATGACACACCTTACACCACATATTCTCCTTTCCACTAGGCGAGCCTGAAGATGAAGTGATGACACTTCGAAACCGGTCGCACTCAATGTTTTGTTAAACAATTAAACATTGGCTTTCCTTGTGAGATATAAAGGACTTTTTCTCACCCTTCACCTTAAAATTACCTCAACTCACACATGGCTACCCCCCTTGTCAATAAAAAAATTAAATATAAAATTTGCAGAATAAACGAAATTTTCTACTTTGTTTATGGTATAATTTTAACCAAATTCTGGAGTGCTTAAGAAGGCATGCATATTTTTTATATTAATTGTTACTTTCCCCCAATTATATTATACAATTTTAATAAAATTTTAGGAGTGGTATAATTAGAGGAGAGTAAAGATAAATAGCAAAAGAATATGCATACCTTCTTGAGCATGTGGGACCTTTACCACTCCTAAAATATGGTTAAAATTGTAGCATAAACAAAGTAGAAAATTTCGTTTATTCTGAATAAATCAGTAAATTTTACATCTATATTTTTATATTTGATTAGTCTAATAACAAAGACAATATCAAAGCAATATCACAGTAATGTTTTCCCTATTGCTGTCATTCATAAACTTCAATATATTTTGAAGGATATAGAGTGATTATTCATTGTAACTGAAAGTGATGAGTGATGAGTAAAAATAATGGTTTCAAGTAAATAAATGTATGACGAAATAACGATGATTTTAGTTTTAGCGAAGTCTAGAATGGAATGCGTAACTAAATTTGACAAAACAAAACATTGAAGCTTGAATATTATTTTTATGGCCAGGTTTAAGAGGTAAAGGGTCCAAATATATTGTTTCGCAGCACGCTGCAGTAGCCTGCGGCTATTATAGGAAACGTAGAGATAGAAAAAGAAGTGGAATGTTACTCATCGCCCCACAGTGTGCTGCGGTCGTCATAAGTAAAAGTACAAGTAAAAGAAGATAGAATAGTCCAGAAATGTCATTACCCATCAAGAATATTCTAGACGTCAGTTCGTGAAGGTTCGAGAAGGGTCAAGCAAGCTATATAAGGATGATTCTGACGTCAGTAGCACTTTTTATGATAGACGTTACAAGTTAATGTTATCAGTTGCATTGTGATTGTTAAAGTTCAGTTGAAGTAAATTGTGATACCAAAAACCTGCATAACAATATTTACATCAGCCATCTTAAGGGGTAAATGGTCCAAATAGTATTACATGTGCAGGGATGAAAATTAAAATAAACAAATATGTTTACATTCCTACGCTTAAAGGGTCAAATGACCCACATATATTTATATGTGCATACCGTAAAGGGACTAAATATTTAACATGTGCAGGCTGAAAAGCCAAAGTGACTAAATATTTTACATGGGTTAGGCTTAAGGAGTGAAGACAGCCAATATTTTCACAGATAAAGATTTAAGAGGTAGAGGGTTCCAAAAATGTTTAAAGAATGTGGTGTAATTGTGTGTTTAACAATTAATAAGTTGGTACTATTATTTAGTTTCACTGCTAACAAACAGTGCGAATCCTTCTGATGCGATACACACATTTTTAAACTCGCAGCTTACTGCTAATCCTGTTGTTCGTGCGGCTTTCTTATTTGCTTTGGTTATACACAACGATAACATAGATATAACCATTTATTGATAAAATATAATATTACCATTAATTCGACAATCAATACGCTCTATTTCTAGGTCCGCGGCGAGGAGAAGTGAGAAGTAAGAGAGGCGATGAAGAGAAGAATTTTACACAGATACAACTTTATTCTGTCAATGAATAAAGGTGTAAGCGATGTGCGCTTATAATAAACAACGTAGATATCCATGCCGGTGTAAGATCTGTTGCAATTTCCAACTTACCATTACTAGGTTTTGGAATTTATTGAAATTTATTTCATGTAATTTAGTAAAATTAAATCTAATTTAGTTAAATTTGATATAACTAATGATTTAAAAACTTTTGGGTTTAGTTACAATAAAATAGTTTCAATTATTTTAGCTTTTCTAATATATGTAAATAATTTTGTAAACAAAACGAGAATAATGAAATAGGCATATGATAACAGCGGATATTATACCGTCCTGTGTCTTATTTAGGACCGCACGATATTTATAAGTTGTTTTATCTCCTGTTATCTCTGCATGGATATACATACAGGGTGTTTCCGAACTTGGCGTCCAAATTTGTAGGGGTGGTAGTTCTCATAATTTAAGAGCGATTGGCAGATTTCATTTTTCTAAAAAAATTATAATAAACAAAATAGAGCCATTATAAAAAAAAATCAAAAAGCGGGTCCTACCCTACCCTACCCGCAATAGTCGCTTTATCGGTTACTCAGCGGGATTTACAACTCAAAAACAGATGCGATTTGCAAATTTCTCCCTCCGCCCGGCCGGTATCGAAAGACGTAGCCGATTGTTTTTCTAGTGCGTATTGCTCGAGGCGATCCCATCGCTATGCAGGACCATACCTGTTTAAAATTTTTAATTAATTTTTAATTATTTTTATTTTAAATATTTTGGAAAACTGAAATCTGCCAATCGCTCTCAAATTATGCGAACTACCACCCCTACAAATTTGGACGCCAAGTTCGGAAACACTCTGTATATCTATGGATTTGCTCTCTTCATCGCCACGTAAAAGTAACATCGCGCGGTGAATGGACTATGGCAGTGGTTCTCAAACTTTTTTGGTGCCGGAACTTTTTTGGTGACGCAACTTTTTTGAAAAGCAAAATATTTGACGGAGCCCTAAACATATTTCTAACAAAACAAAAAAGGTCCATATCGACCTTCCTCTTAGCGGCTCTAAAAAACAGGCCCCGAGCCAGGTCCCTTCCCCTTGTTCGCGGAGCCCTCACAAAAAAATCAAAATCTGGTGACTTCTAAAAAAAAGGTCCTATGAGTAAAATAATATCGTCCTTAGTGACTAAACAAAAGGTCTTTCAATCAAAATCATATCATATATCGTGCTTCCTCTTACTGACTTCTAACTAAAAAAAAGTCCTCGCCCAAGTCCGTCCCTTTTGTAGCGATAATACTGCTTTTTTATTATGACTTTATTTTCTTCGCGGAGCCCTCACAAAGGCTTTGCGGATCACTGTGGCTCCGCGGACCACACTTTAAATAACGCTGGATTAGGATATTGTTTGAAATTACTGTTTAACTTATCTTTTACCAATGGTAAGAAAAAAAAATGTAATTTTATAACACTAGTTTTATCCGTTAAAGTAATGCTTAATAAAGATACAAAAAAATTGTTTTATCACTAACACTATTTAAAAGACACTGGCAAAATCCATTAACAATAATATTGCGAAAACAATTAGCATGCAAATGAACTTTGCATTTTTGGCACTTATATTGTATGATTATGACATACTTTGCAACGTCTACGCTTTTTTTGCTTAAAAATAACGTGATTCAGACTATCTCTCTGAATCTCAGGTGATTATTGTAAGAATACGATTAATAATTTTAACCAAAAAATAAACAGAACTAACACAATCAGTTGCTAACATGTAGTAGAGATGTTTATGGTCACCTTGGTAGGTATTGGAGTGTTGGCCCACAAATTGGTGCGAGGTCCGTGTGGTGTTGGTCTTTAGATATAGATTAAAGCGTTTTGGTGGGATGCTGGTGCGTTTAGTTCAGTTAGCATCTCGATATCCATTTTATGTCTGAACATTGGCCTGAACTGATGCAAACTGAACGACCTTCCAACAGTTCCTACGTGTGAATAACTTCACAAATATCAGCGCTAGTAAGTGTGCTACATCATTGGCACATATATTGCCCAACGTAAAGAGGAGGTATATCAAGAATAACAAAAACACAAAATGTCAATACCCTGAGATCCTTCAAGGTCAAAAATAATAACACTGATAGTAGAAGAAATAGTTATTTTATTACAGTGTACTAAAACTACATATTTAGTCAGTGGGTAACAATACAGAGAAAATTAAATATATACAAATTATTTCCCAATACACTGTTCATCCCCTGCTGATACTAGTTTCAGAATATTTTTAGAATATACGAAAAATAAATTTTTTAAATCATATATGAAATATAGACGCACGGATAACATTAATTTTACTAATGTTTGAATATTACTTGCAGACTTATTTCATTTGGTTGTAAAAAAAAATATACTGAACTGGTGCGTTAACTCATGAATGTAAAAGATGGTTTAAAATATAGGTATTAGCCAACTGCTTGTGTTTTTTTTTTTTCGGCTTAACTGGATTAATCAAGTGGAAAACCATTTTGTATGCTGCCTCGTCTGGAATATTTAATGAAATATTTTGACATTTACTTGCATCTTCACCGTCGATATCTTAGTCCAAACTGTATGAGCAAAGCTCTCAAAAATACCCTAGAGTCCCAATTATGAAGACTAGAAATAAGGAGGCGAATCGGCCTTGGTCAAATTTCAAATTTCCGTCCCTATTTTTATGGAGTTCCAAAAAACTGCTGTAGTTGGCGGGTGGCAAAATAACGACGTGATTTTTGTAAAATTTAGTGAAAAGAATAAAAATAAGCTGAAATAAAGAACCTGACTACAAGAAACAACGAGTAACAAAAAACGGCAAAGCAGGATTTGCTTCGTTCCGGGTTGAAAAACGGGATATAAATCCGATATATAATTAAAGAAAACACAAGGAGATACAAATCCAAGTCTTTTTAAAGCTCATAGTGTAAGTAAAACAATGTATTTATTTCTAAATATATATTTATTGTAAAATAGTCACAACCCGTATCTTACGGAGTGTAGTTTATTTAATTACAAAATTCTATAATAAAAAATAATGAAGTTATAAATCCTGACTTACAAACAACAATAATTACACATTAAATTTAACTTACTAGAAAAAAAATTGCTTTTTTATGGTTTTTGATGTTAGATGAAGAGTTACTACTATTATTTTTCTTTATTGAACTCCAATTTAGTCATTGCAAATATTTTTATAGGATCCTAAACGTTTAGAACAATGGCAGCATGTGATTCCTAGGGCTGATAAAGTAGTGTCTAGTTATGATTCTGTTTGCAAGCTACACTTTTTAGAAGATGATATTTTAAAATTTGATGAGACTATTTTAACTAACGGTACTTTTAACAAAATAAAAAGGGAAAGGCCGGGATTAAAGAACGAAGCAATACCATGTATAATAATAATATATATTCCCGAATCTCCCTTCGTACTTGTCCACTATTAGGAAAAGACGAAAACCACCATAGAACCGAACTGAATTTGTTAGAATAAAAAAAGGAAGAAAATACTAGAACCTATTGCTGAAGAAACTGTTCTTACCAAATTTCACCATTTAACAAACCTTTTCAAATTTGGTCATACCTAATTTTCATTTTATTTAGATAAAATTAAATAAGGAATAGTAAATAATGTTTAACATAAAGACTCATTTATAATTAATAACAACAGTATTTTCTGTACTTTAGTTAGCAATTAAAACAAAGACTTATTTACAATAATTAAAATCAACAGTATTTTATGTGCTTTAGTTAGCAATAAACAATTTGATTTTTATTTTTTTCATAAAATTTTGTGAAATCCCTAACTAAATATTTTCATTTAAACCATGTCTTAGTATGCTCTCGGCCCTATTTAGCTTTAATTAAAAAATAATAACCATTCCCATCAAATTTCAACACATCATCAATAATTTGCATTTTACTTAAATAGGAATAAATAGTAAATAATGTATCAAATAAAATATGTAAGACTTATTTAGAAATAAATACAACAGTATGTTCTGTGCTTCATTTAGCTATAAACAAGTTTATTTTTATTATTTTGACAAAATTAATTATAAAAGCTCAATTGACGCGTGATTTTTGGGACCATATTTTGAGCGTGCCGATTCGCCTCTGAATTGATCAACTTAC
The DNA here is from genome assembly GCA_927349885.1 of Psylliodes chrysocephalus. Lineage (NCBI taxonomy): Eukaryota > Metazoa > Arthropoda > Insecta > Coleoptera > Chrysomelidae > Psylliodes > Psylliodes chrysocephalus. The sequence continues at coordinate 44,308,753 of OV651814.1, read as the reverse complement.
TTGAATGCATTTAACTTAAAAGACAAGTATCTGTTTACCCGTGTATTTGAGGTAAAAACCTGTCAGTTGTCTGAAAATGGCGAAAGTGATTATAATACGTAAAATTTTAACTCGGGAATTAGAGCAAAATATTCAAAGAAACAGCGTAAAAAGCTAAAAAAGGCTGAAAAATTGGATTCAACGCAGAGAAGGTTAAGGTATTTTTAGTAATCTTATAACTGAGTTAAGATTACAAGATCTAAACACTTTTGCGTCCCGGATTAGATGCTGGATGCTTTTATGAGAAGTCACAATCTTCAAACTACCGCTCATCCTTTTTGGATTTTTTCAATTTTTTCTCTTTAGCCATAATATAAGTTGAAATGGTTTTTATTATATTCTTAAGATCTTCTTCAGTCATTATCTCAGGAAGATTTTTATTTCTAGTGAATTCTGACATAAAATCAGATAATTAAAGAGAAACTGTTTTCATGGGAATGCTTAAACAAAAATCCAAATCCCGTTAGTAGAAAATGCATAGTTGCTGAGTTATAGATGATTTAGTTTTTATTTTAGTTAGGCTAAAATCAGAAGTCTGTGAAGTTAGCACCGCCAAATCCGAATTTTATAAAAATAAATTGCCAATCGTTTGTCCACGATTTGTCCACGATTGTCCAACAAAAATTTTTGTTTGTCCACCCTTCAAAAAAAAGTTATAGCAAATTTAAAAATTTGAGCCAAATTTCACAGCACCGCCATAAAAGCTTTTTGATAATTTCAAAGTGGTATTCGATTGTCCACGATTAGTCCACGTTTGTCCAACCAAAATTTTCGTTTGTCCACCCCCAAAACCGAGATATTTACAAAAATAAAAAAATAATACAGGTGGTCTTTAAGGACAACCTTAATTCATTTCATACGAATTAGACATGACAATCGTTTGTCCACACATTATTTTCGTTTGTCCAGGCAAAATTTTTGTTTGTCCACCCTTCAAAAAAAAGTTATAGCAAATTTAAAAAATTGAGCCAAATTTCACAGCACCACCATAAAAGCTTTTTGATAATTTCAAAGTGGCATTTGATTATTCACGATTAGTCCAACCAAAATTTTCGTTTGTCCACCCCCCAAAACCGAGATATTTAAAAAATAAAAAAATTTATGCAGGTGGTCTTTGGGGACAACCTTAATCCATTTCATACGAATTCGACAAGACAGTCGTTGGTCCACACAATATTTTCATTTGTCTAGGCCTTAATTTTCTTTTTTCATCAAACAGAAATAAGTTATTAACAATAAAAAAAATCAAACTATAAACAATTATTAATATAAGTACTTATAATGGCAGTTTATTAAAAATAACCATTGCAAACGTTTGTCTACACAATATTTTCGTCTGTCCAGACCAAATTTTCGATGGTCGGGTGTTTAAAAAAAAATTATAGCAATTTTAAAAATTTGAGCAAAATTTCACAGTACGGCCATAAAAAAATTTTGCAATGATTGCAATAGTCACTTTAATAAATTACCTTTAGCAGTACATATAATAATAATAATAATAATAATAATAATAATAATAATAATAATAATAATAATAATAATAATAATAATAATAATAATAATAATAATAATAATAATAATAATAATAATAATAATAATAATAATAATAATAATAATAATAATAATAATAATAATAATAATAATAATAATAATAATAATAATAATAATAATAATAATAATAATAATAATAATAATAATAATAATAATAATAATAATAATAATAATAATAATAATAATAATAATAATAATAATAATAATAATAATAATAATAATAATAATAATAATAATAATAATAATAATAATAATAATAATAATAATAATAATAATAATAATAATAATAATAATAATAATAATAATAATAATAATAATAATAATAATAATAATAATAATAATAATAATAATAATAATAATAATAATAATAATAATAATAATAATAATAATAATAATAATAATAATAATAATAATAATAATAATAATAATAATAATAATAATAATAATAATAATAATAATAATAATAATAATAATAATAATAATAATAATAATAATAATAATAATAATAATAATAATAATAATAATAATAATAATAATAATAATAATAATAATAATAATAATAATAATAATAATAATAATAATAATAATAATAATAATAATAATAATAATAATAATAATAATAATAATAATAATAATAATAATAATAATAATAATAATAATAATAATAATAATAATAATAATAATAATAATAATAATAATAATAATAATAATAATAATAATAATAATAATAATAATAATAATAATAATAATAATAATAATAATAATAATAATAATAATAATAATAATAATAATAATAATAATAATAATAATAATAATAATAATAATAATAATAATAATAATAATAATAATAATAATAATAATAATAATAATAATAATAATAATAATAATAATAATAATAATAATAATAATAATAATAATAATAATAATAATAATAATAATAATAATAATAATAATAATAATAATAATAATAATAATAATAATAATAATAATAATAATAATAATAATAATAATAATAATAATAATAATAATAATAATAATAATAATAATAATAATAATAATAATAATAATAATTAATAATAATAATAATAAATAAGTCTGGCCGTTGAGCACTCAGCGTTGGGTGTTAAACGCTACCGTAACAGACTAACCAAGCAAGATGGTACTGCCAGCGGGCTTGAAGAGGTAGCGAGGACCAACAGCAACCTACAAGGGGCCTTAAATCGGGCCGGTAGCCCATGTAATACCGGTACCCGTCCAGGCGCTTTGGGGTGACATCTCAAAACGCTATGGTTCTTCACATTGTCACGGGCAACAATGATGAGCAAGCTTCCCACAATTCACCCCGCTCGGATGGGGGTGATGGGCAAGATGGGGAAGCAGTTGGACGGACGCCCTTACACGACCCAGGCAATGAATCCGGACGCCTCGAATGGAACGACGAACTTAGAGACGACCTGCTGGACGCATATGAAGAAAGCGAGCCAGCTAGAAGAGGCTACATGAAAAGGATGCACGATCTTTGGTCTGCAAAGCATCCAGAACTAAATAATCTCACCCAACAACGTCTTAGGGATTATGTAGCCTATCTCAGAAGATCAGGGTATGTCAGGACTCCACTAGAACAGCAGTTACTTCAACCAAATCAACATGATGGCCCTCTAGATGAACAACCTAGGGAAGAGCCAGTAGTAACTGATGATAACCATGTCCCTGAAAACGTAGAAAATTATGGACTTGAAAACCGAAACGTGAAACTTAATATCAAATTTCACGTTAAGCCGGAAGATCTTGCACGTGCAAACACAGAGCTACGAGAGGAACTTCCAGAAGATGTAGACATATTAGCACTTAATAACGCTGTATATAGAGCTGCAACGCGACTGTTACCGAACAATAGCTCGGATGGTTTTAAAGAAAAGGTCAGGAAAATAACACGGCGAATCCAGCAAATCGCCAACAAAATTAACCTGGCTAGGCAGCAAGCATCACGTATACAGAGTGTGTTGGAATTTCTTTCTACCAATAGACCTTTTACGGAAAAGATTAGAAAAACTGCTAAAAAACTTCGACAGCAACATCACACTCTTAACAGGGCGGTGCTTCTGACTGTAAAACAGCGCTTCCTGGACCGTATACGCTCTTTGGGTGTCATTAAAAACAGTTTAAAGAAGAGGGCTGCAGAAATAAGAGACAACAATATATTCCTGAATAAACCCTCTAGTCTATTTCAAGAGCCTGCACCTAAAGTAGATAATCCGCCGCCAGTCTTACAGGTTGAAAACTTCTGGAAGGAAATCTATGAGACGCCAAGACTATTAAACGCAGCCACTCCCGCACTGACAAACTTCACAACTTATTGTCTCAACATGCACATCCAGCGGCATGAAAGTACGCAAGTCTCAACGGAGGAGGTGAAAAAAGCCCTGGAAGGTGTCAGGAACTACTCTGCACCTGGCCTAGATGGGATCAATAACTTCTGGTGGAAGAAATTCTCCAGTACCCACCACCATCTAGCTAGGATATTTAATTCTTGGATTAATGAGGGCACACCAATTCCAGAATGGTTTGTTGAAGGACGAACAACCCTAATACCGAAAAAGGGCGATTTAAAAGACCCCAAAAACTATAGACCGATCACTTGCCTCAATACTTGTTATAAAATTTTTACACGGATTTTGTATTCCCGAATATTGAGCGCAATTGAACCAGTCATAAACGATATTGGAGAGCAGCGTGGGGGAAAGAAGAAACTTGAAGGATGCAAAGAGAATTTGTTGATAGACAGATGTATTACACAGGACTCAATCCAGTATAAACGAAACTTATCAATGGCTTGGATCGACTATAAAAAAGCCTTTGACACAACATCTCATGAACTTCTAATACATCTGTTGAGAATACTTGAAGTTCCTCACTCACTAATTCAGTGCATCGAACACCTGATGCCGCTCTGGAGAACCAAATTTTCCATAAGATCTGGAAAGGAAAAAATTACCACAGAGCCTATACATTTTAAAAGAGGGGTATTTCAAGGAGATTCACTGAGTCCTTTACTATACTGCATTTCGCTGCTTCCTATTTCGGTATCCCTTCGCAAGACGCGCGGCTATTGCTGTGGACCACCTGGAAACCGAAGGCATAAAGTGACCCACCTCTTCTATATGGATGATCTAAAGCTTTACGCTACAAGCCAGCGAGACCTACAGCAATCTCTAAAGGTGGTTCAAGAATATACTAGAGACATAGGTATGGAGTTTGGTCTAGATAAATGTGCAATTTTAACCTTAGAGAAAGGCCGTTATGGAAACAATCCAGAAAATGAACAACTCGCTGACGGAGCAATTTTACGCCACCTCGAAGCAGGTGAGGCATATCGATACCTTGGTGTCGATCAAAATCGTACGCAAGACACAGAAACGATTAAGACAACGCTTCGACGCAAGTATAGGCAGCGCCTCCGACAAATATGGAAATCAGAGCTCTCCGGTATAAATAAGGTTACTGCCACTAATACACTTGCTGTACCAGTTCTTCTTTACTCCTTCGGAGTGTTGAAGTGGAGGCGTGACGAGTTGCGCGAACTGGACGTGAGCACACGAAAGATGATGCATCTCAATCGCAGCATTCATCCACGCTCGTCGGTTTCCCGAATTTACCTCCCACGTGATCAGGGTGGAAGAGGCCTTCTAAACTTGGAGTGTCTGCACGACAGGCTGGTACTAAGAATGGCCTGCAAAATCATCAATAGTATGGATCCACTATTAAAACTTATAAAAGATCACGAAGCAGCCAATGTCGGAGCTTTTCTTTTTAGAGCAGCAGGACAGGCGGCAGAAAGATTAAATCTAGTATTCACGCTAGATACCGATAACCAGCAGTCGCTTAGTAGGCTGGAGCCTGAGGTTCTAAAGTCTCGTATTAAGAGAGCAGAAGAACAAGGGCTCTTTGAAGACCATCTCAACAAGCCGCAACACGGAGTGTTCTATAGAAACGTCCAAAATCTAAGGCTATCCAAAAGACTGACTTTCACCTTTCTAAAGTCTGCTGGTCTAAAATCTGAGACTGAAGGCTTTCTGATTGCTTGCCAGGATGGAGTAATCAATACCCTGGTATACCGTAGTCAATTTTCTGAAGTTGCCGACGTCAGATGTAGAACCTGTCGCCAGCATCCCGAAACACTTATGCACTTATTGTCAGCTTGCCCTGTGCATGCTGTTTCAAGCTATATTTACCGGCACAACGCGGCTCTTCGGGTGCTTTATTATCATCTGCGACATGTCTACGGTATGGATGAAACACCAGTGCTGCCTTATGCTGCAGGGGACATTGAGAGAGTAGTGGAAAATAATAACTGTCGCATCTATTGGAACTACGCTTTTCCTACTACAACACGTCTTCAGGCGAATAAGCCAGACATTGTCTTGCTGGATAAACAGAAAAACTCAATGTTCGTCATAGAGTTTTCCGCTCCGGCAGAAACAAACATCGAGCTTAAAGAGAGAGAAAAGCGGGCCAAATACGTAGAACTGCTTGGCGAATTGCGCAGACTATATCCGGAATACACCATATATTTTGTAGTCCTTATAATCGGTGTTCTTGGAGGGACTAAGGACAATATCCTGACAGAGCTGAGGAAAATACCGGCATGCCGTGCATCGCTCGAACATCTAGTGATGAACATGCAAAAAGCCGTCGTTCTCGGTTCAATGCGTCTTTTGAGGCAAATGAGTTTGGCCGACGATCACTGACCGAGCGGACGCGAGGAGTGATCGTCTTCACTATGGCCTTCCGCGTAACGCCCTGTGGGGTCGGAGCCACAGGTTACGTCACGACGGAACTTCAACAAAATAATAATAATAATAATAATAATAATAATAATAATAATAATAATAATAATAATAATAATAATAATAATAATAATAATAATAATAATAATAATAATAATAATAATAATAATAATAATAATAATAATAATAATAATAATAATAATAATAATAATAATAATAATAATAATAATAATAATAATAATAATAATAATAATAATAATAATAATAATAATAATAATAATAATAATAATAATAATAATAATAATAATAATAATAATAATAATAATAATAATAATAATAATAATAATAATAATAATAATAATAATAATAATAATAATAATAATAATAATAATAATAATAATAATAATAATAATAATAATAATAATAATAATAATAATAATAATAATAATAATAATAATAATAATAATAATAATAATAATAATAATAATAATAATAATAATAATAATAATAATAATAATAATAATAATAATAATAATAATAATAATAATAATAATAATAATAATAATAATAATAATAATAATAATAATAATAATAATAATAATAATAATAATAATAATAATAATAATAATAATAATAATAATAATAATAATAATAATAATAATAATAATAATAATAATAATAATAATAATAATAATAATAATAATAATAATAATAATAATAATAATAATAATAATAATAATAATAATAATAATAATAATAATAATAATAATAATAATAATAATAATAATAATAATAATAATAATAATAATAATAATAATAATAATAATAATAATAATAATAATAATAATAATAATAATAATAATAATAATAATAATAATAATAATAATAATAATAATAATAATAATAATAATAATAATAATAATAATAATAATAATAATAATAATAATAATAATAATAATAATAATAATAATAATAATAATAATAATAATAATAATAATAATAATAATAATAATAATAATAATAATAATAATAATAATAATAATAATAATAATAATAATAATAATAATAATAATAATAATAATAATAATAATAATAATAATAATAATAATAATAATAATAATAATAATAATAATAATAATAATAATAATAATAATAATAATAATAATAATAATAATAATAATAATAATAATAATAATAATAATAATAATAATAATAATAATAATAATAATAATAATAATAATAATAATAATAATAATAATAATAATAATAATAATAATAATAATAATAATAATAATAATAATAATAATAATAATAATAATAATAATAATAATAATAATAATAATAATAATAATAATAATAATAATAATAATAATAATAATAATAATAATAATAATAATAATAATAATAATAATAATAATAATAATAATAATAATAATAATAATAATAATAATAATAATAATAATAATAATAATAATAATAATAATAATAATAATAATAATAATAATAATAATAATAATAATAATAATAATAATAATAATAATAATAATAATAATAATAATAATAATAATAATAATAATAATAATAATAATAATAATAATAATAATAATAATAATAATAATAATAATAATAATAATAATAATAATAATAATAATAATAATAATAATAATAATAATAATAATAATAATAATAATAATAATAATAATAATAATAATAATAATAATAATAATAATAATAATAATAATAATAATAATAATAATAATAATAATAATAATAATAATAATAATAATAATAATAATAATAATAATAATAATAATAATAATAATAATAATAATAATAATAATAATAATAATAATAATAATAATAATAATAATAATAATAATAATAATAATAATAATAATAATAATTCATATTTTGAGTTTTTAATTTGTTCATAATTTATTTCTGTTGGATGGACAAACGAAAATAATGTGTGGACAAACGATTCTCGTATTTAATTTATATAAAATCTATTAGGGTTGTCCCTAAAGACTATCTCCATTTTCTTTTATTTTTTAAATATCTCAAGTTTGGGGATGGATAAACAAAAATTTTGGTTGGACAAACGTGGACAAAGCGTGGACAATTGAATACCACTTTAAAATTATCAAAATGTTATTGTGGTGGTGCTGTGAAATTTGGCTCAATTTTGTAAATTTGCTATAACTTTTTTTTTAAGGGTGGACAAACGGAAATTGGCCCTGGACAAACAAAAATATTGTGTGGCCAAACGACTGCAATATTTAGTTTAAATAAATTGCCATTTAAAGTAATTATATTAATAGTTTTTTATGGTTTAGGTTTTTAATTGTTAATAACTTATTTTTGTTGGAATAAGAAACGAAAATTAGGACTGGGCAAATAAAACTAATGTGTAGACAAATGATTGTCGTATTTAATCCGTATGAAATATATTAAGGTTGTCCCTAAAGACCATCTGCATTATTTTTTATTTTTTAAATATCTCGGTTTTAGGGGGTGGACAAACAAAAATTTTTGTTAGACAAACGTGGACAAATCGTAGAGAATCGAATGTCACATTAAAATTATCAAAAATTTTTTTTGGCGGTGCTGTGAAATTTGACTAAAATTTTTAAATATGCTATAATTTGTTTTTGAAGGGTGGTCAAATAAAAATTGGGCCTGGACAAACGAAAATAATGTATGGACAAACGATTGTCGTATCTAATTCGTATGAAATGTATTATGGTTGTCCCCAAAGACCACCTGTATTATTTTTTTATTTTTATAAATATCTCGGTTTTGGGGGGTGGACAAACGAAAATTTTGGTTGGACAAACGTGAACTAATCGTGTAAAATCGAATACCACTTTGAAATTATCAAAAAGCTTTTATGGCGGTGCTGTGAAATTTGGCTCAAATTTTTAAATTTGCTATATTTTTTTTTTGAAGGGTGGACAAACGAAAATTTTGCTTGGACAAACGAAAATAATGTGTGGATAAACGATTGTCATGTCTAATTCATATGAAAGGAATTAAGGTTGTCCTTTAAGACTACCTGCATTATTTCTTTTATTTTTTAAATATCCCGGTTTTGGGGGGTAGACAAACGAAAATTTTGGTTGGACAAACGTGGACAAATCGTGGACAATCGAATGCCACATTAAAATTATCAAAAAAATTTTTTGGCGGTGCTGTGAAATTTGACTAAAACTTTTAAATATGCTATAATTTGTTTTTGAAGGGTGGTCAAATAAAAATTGGGCCTGGACAAACGAAAATAATGTATGGACAAACGATTGTCGTATCTAATTCGTATGAAATGTATTATGGTTGTCCCCAAATATCTCGGTTTTGGGGGGTGGACAAACGAAAATTTTGGTTGGACAAACGTGGACTAATCGTGGACAATCGAATACCACTTTGAAATTATCAAAAAGCTTTTATGGCGGTGTTGAGAAATTTGGCTCAAATTTTTAAATTTGCTATAACTTTTTTTTGAAGGGTGGACAAACGAAAATTTTTGTTGGACAATCGTGGACAAATCGTGGACAAACGATTGGCAATTTTTTTATAAAAATTCGGATTTGGCGGTGCTAACTTCACGGACCTTAAAATCAGTTATGACGAAACTGTTGCCATGGAAAAGGTTGTCATGGTAATGACTAAACAAAAATCCTAATGTATAAGAAAATGCTTGGTTGCCAAGTTATTGAAGTTTTAATTTATCGTTAGTTTAGCTAAAAACAGTTATGGAGAAACTATTGACACGGGAACGCTAGTTATGGTAGCGAGTAACTAAAAATTCAAATCCTGTGGTGAGGAAATGCGTTGTTGACGATGACGATTTTATAATTTTTTGTTTTGTAGTCGGACGCGTACGCGTAATATTTTTAATTTATAGCTCCAATCTTTTATACAGGAAAAATCATATGTCATCGTCTGGACTGACGCATATAGGATTCCCCACCCTGTATGTGTTACAATTCTAATGTAACTGGGGTATTATTAATTATGATTTTATTATTGTGTTTGTCCATTGCCTTGGTCCCGGGCCATTGAGCACGGTCCTTTAGAGGGCATACGTGGATCCATGTAGAGGCTAGGTAGAGGCCCTTTGGTAAGAGATACACGTGGCGGATAAATTCCTCGACTGCATAATATAATATTATAATTATTTTTATATTACTAAGAAGTAATAATTACTATTATTTGCCTATAATAAGCACTACGATCTTTAATGAATACATTTTCTACTTTTTTATTCTTTTAAAACTAATAAAGTTGCTGTACATTTAATTACTTCAATCCCGTAAGAAAAAAATACATGATTTCTGACTTAATGCAGTCAATACTTGCTTAAAATTTTAAAAGAAACGTAACGTGGTATCGCATGGAATAAACACATCTATGATGGCGTGGTATGGTGTATTTTCAGAAAAATATGTACTTGCCTCAATTCAATTAAAGGATAAAAGTTCAAAATCAATAACACTTCAAATTTTTAATTGTATTTTAAAATGCAGGTGCTGAAATTCGAAGTTCTATAGTTCCAATTAGTGTGAAGTGAAATGGAATTTGGAAAAATCTTAACGTCTGCAATTTTGGTGGGACCATATTTAAAATAGTATTTCCACCCTGTCCAATAAGGAAGATAGATAGAAAATTTTAAGATATAGCTTCGCTACAAGTAATCACATGGGAAGACAATGTGTGGATCGCATCACAATGCTTGTGCACTACTCGAAATCAGCGAAAGTAAATAAAAGTACCAACCTATTAAAAGTTAAATATACAAACAAACCATACATCAATTGTTTGTTGTTCAAACAATTTCTAAACTCTAATCAAAAGGCGATATAGAAAGGTTCTGAAAATTCAAGACTCATTGTAAAAAACTTCTACTAGGCTAAGTACAGCCAATGTTTCACATACCTGACAATTCAACGTCTCAATATTTATCATGGATTTATGGGCTTCTTTTCAAAATCAAATCGTTTTTTATACTAAGAGTTTTTCCGTGTGGCCCTAGTCCAGATAAGATGCAACAACCAATTTTATTGCGTTTCATTTTTAACTCGACCAAAAATTTGATTTCGGTCATCAAAATAAGTAGATTTCCACTTAGAATTTTGAAAATGTCATAGAACATTTCCGATTGTTAAATGCTTTCCTATCTCACATGTTCATTTGATTTTAATTACACCAAATTTTCCATTGTAATAAAAACATAATGCATGTGAAGGTATTTAGGGCTCCTATTAAAAATTAACACAAATAATTATTGTTAGTGGTGAAATATAACACATTTTTAAATTAATCTATATATCTATAGTGCTTTTAAAACTTAAGTGTTAATGAAATTTCATAGAAAATATAATTATAAACATTATAATTAGTATTTGTTGAAAAGTATGTTATTTAATTCTAAATATTATCAAACAATATACCTACAGACAGAACCATTAAAACAAATTATGATAATTAGTCAAACAAATATTTTTAATTAAGTCCTAAACAAAATGAAATGTAGTTTTAATTGTTATTTAACCTATTCGATTAACTTGAGATTACTCGTAAAAATAGATATATTCTAGAAACTCTTTTCTAAAAATGATGTGGATAAAATCCTAAGGTCAAAATGGTTTTTTAAAATCAGAAAAAATAGCATCATTCAATATAAAAAAACTCTCATTTCAAATATTATTTATTGAATTTGGACAAGTTTTGAAAGATTATCACAGTATGAACCAATAGAATGGAAAATGTAAATAAATTCACCGTACAAATTTTCATCATTACGTCAATACAACACGTTATCAAGATTTTTTAAATTATTTGATATATCCATATTATTAAATATTAACAAAAAATGACTATAAATGCAAGCGCAAGCCTATTATCAAAGATTACAAAGTTTAAATACTAATTTTGGATACTACATTAATCCTGTAAAAATATAACTATAACCTCGGGAATATAAACGGGTGTATGCACGCTGATGTCATTGTGATCCGTATATAATTGAATTTCATGACGAATACTGTATGTATTACAAAAGCTCCCAAAATATTTCCTAATTGAACAAACACAACCATAAAAATTCAATAAACTCTCCACAAGAAAGTTAAATTAAAAAATAATTAAATAATTTTGTTTCAGGAACTACATTTTAGTCTAGTGTCTTTGTGGATATTTTGTGCACAGAAGGAACAACACCGCTCTCGAGAAAAATTATGGTCTTCGTCATTCATCTCACAAGCGATTGAAACAAAATAGAAATTAATTATTATTATAAATTTTTAAATTCTTGTATCAGGGTCGTTGTCGCAAATTGCTGACTTCGACCGTTTGTAATGTAGATGAATCAATACGCCAGGGACGTATAAAATTTTTATAATTTTTTTTTATTTTAATAATGAGAATAATTCTAACACTAACCAAATAAAATCACAAAACAGAGGCTTAATCAATTAATAATATTTAACACTTAAATCATCTGATAAAAATATACTACTTAAGAAATCCATTTAAAATCTCTTTGTATCCCTTTAAACTCCTTTTAATCTCTTTACAATTACTTTAACTCTATTTAAAATTACTTTAAACCCATTTAATCTTTTTAAATCCCTTAATTCTTGAAGGAATTTTAACTTTGAATTCCTTTGAATTCCTTTAAATCCCTTTAAATCCCTTTAAATCCCTTTAAATTTCTTTAAATTCCTTTAAATTTCTTTAAATTCCTTTAAATCAATTAAATCCCTCTAAATCCTTTTAAATGCCTTTAGGTCCCTCTAAATTCCTTTAAATAATAATAATAAATTGTTTATTACAAAATAAAGTTACGAAAGAGAGAAAATAGATTAAATTTATGAACTCAAGTAATAAACAAGGTTCATTAAAATAATTTTTATAATTTAATCTTAGCAATATTTCTTAACACATGTAAAAAATATAATCAAAAAGAGTACTGTTGAAAAACATATTAAAAGTACATTTATAGCTAAAAACTAATCTAATATAGTAAAAAGTAAAAACCGTAAAAAACAGTAAAAAAAAGTAAAAAAAAGTAAAAAAAAATAAAAATAGTAAAAAGAGTAAAAAAAAGACAAAAAGATTTGTTAAGAGAGAGAGAGAGAGAGAGAGAGAGAGAGAGAGAGACAGAGAGTGTGTGTTGATTCATAATTCAATTGATCTATATTTTTTAATAAATAAATTTATTTTCTTTTATTTTATTCTATTATATCGTCAAAATTTTCATGAAGGATCCATTGTTTTAACTTGTGTTTTACTCTTCTAAAGTATTTAATCTGTCTCAGCTCTTGCGGTAGCTTATTATATAATCTTGGTATAACATAAGTATGACATCTTTGACCTAAGACCTAATTCACTCTAGGTAAGTAAACATTATTTGCTATATTTGATCTTGTCAAATAATTGTGATCAATTATTTTGGATGTTACAATATTATGTTTTATTGCAAAAGTCAGAGATGTTTTGACAAATAATCTTCTTATATCTAAGATTTGCATATCGTGAAATAATTGGTTGGAACTAAACCGCTGTGGTTTAAAAATTATTATTTTTAAAATTCTTTTTTGAACTATCTCTATAGGTTTCATAAATTTTTTTCTTAAACCACCCCAACCAATTATTCCATAATTTAGCAATGATTCTACAAAAGCAAAACAAATTATCTTCATTTTATCTAAGGTAAGTATATAGCGGCATTGATAAAATTTGAAAATTAACGAACGCATTTTCATTTTCAGACTATCCGCGTGAGCATCCCATCTAAGGAAGGTATCAACAAGAATGCCAAGGTATTTTACGTGTTTTGAAAAATAAAGGATTGAAACCATTTTTTTACTTTTTTCAGATCTTCCTCAATTTTATTTTTGACTAACTCCCAATTTTTTACACAGCAAAAGAGATTATATGACTTGAAGTTTTAATAGCAAGTAAGTCATTTAAATATATAATAAAAAGGATAGGTCCAAGAACAGTGCCTTGTGGAACTCCGCAAGACACTGTTCTTATTCCACTAAGTGATTCATTAATTTTAACACGCTGATATCTGTTCAATAAAAAATGTTTAAAGAGTGTTAAGGGAGTACCTCTGATACCAAGATGTTCCATTTTGTCAATTAATAATTTGTGACTTACTGTGTCAAAATCTTTTTGTAGATCTATAAATACACCCATGCATGATTTTTTATTATCTATTGCTTTGTATATTTCTGAAGTAAGTTGGGCTATAGCATCTTCCGTTCCCATTTTTTCCCTAAAACCAAACTGATTTTTTGAAAGTATATTTTTTTGTTCAAGGTAATCAGATAATCGAATTTTGACAATTTTTTTCAAATATTTTAGAAAAACCCGATGTAAGTGAAATCGGCCGATAATTATTAATTTCCGTTTTTTCGCCTCCTTTAAATAACGGTTTGATATGGGCAATTTTAAATTGTTTAGGGACAAATCCATTTTGAAAACATAAATTAAATATATGGGTTAGAGGTTTAGCAATATATTCAATTGTTACTTTGAGTGTTTCATTTGTTATACCATCAGGACCAGGAGATTTATTGTTTTGTAAAGATAAGCAAGTATTAATAATTTCTTTTTCAGTAGTGGGTTTTAGAAAGAAAGACCTTTGAAAATTGGGAGAATGATAATTACAACTTATTTTATTAATTTTTGATGCCAATTTAACACCAATGTTTGAAAAATATTCATTAAAAGAATCAGCTATATCAGAAGTTTAGTAATTTCTAAACCATTTTCTACCACAATTTTTTGTATCAGATCGTTTGTAGTTTTATAATTATTTGTGTAATCATTAACTACTTTCCAAAGATGTTTGGGAGATTTTTGATTTTTTAGCACTTCATTTTTAAAATACGTACTTTTTGCCTTTTTTATCTGTTTATTTAAGATATTTGTATATGATATATATTCATTTTTTATATTTTCATTACCGGGATTAGATAAATGTCTACGAAATAATCGGTCTCTATTTTTGATAGATGTTACTAAACCTACCGTAATCCAAGGTTTCTTCTTATTCTTTGTTTTAAATTTAATTATTTTTGTAGACTCTTTCATATGTGTTTCATACTGTTGAAAAAATAATCAATTTAAATTCCTTTGAATTCCTTTATATCTCTTTAAATCACTATAAATTCCCTTAAAACCCTTTAAATCAATTTTGTTTCTGTCAGCAAACACTTTAGGAACAGCACTGTAAATTGAAATCCAGCAGTAAATAAGGAAACCTTGAATCCGAAAGATCTGACTCTAACCGCTAATCCACCCACCCGCTACTAATAAGATTAATAGTTACACGAGTGGTATCGTCAATATCAATAATCATATTAAGTACGAAATATGTTGTTATAAAATCAATTCCATGACAACGCAGGACGAATTAAATGATTGAGTGCATTCATTCTATATGTAATCGCGATATCAAGAGTTGTATTAATTATATATATATATATATATATATATATATATATATATATATATATATATATATATATATATATATATATATATATTATATCACGGAACAATAAACTGAAAAGTGACATTTACTATTTAAACTTGACAGTGACATAAATACAGCTATAAATTAATAAAAATGTTGACGTTTTTATGTATACAAACTAAACAACCAATTGCATAACTATGTTAGTTTACTAACTAATAAAATCACCAAACATCAAATCAAATTTATGGTAGATAATTATATATCGGTTATTAATAATATAAGGTCGTCATTTAAAAAAATATCACAATATAATTTTTTAGAACAGACTTTTCATTTGTTTAATATGTTTATCTGAAATTTATGTGATAGACTAAAATATAATTATAATTGTACGTTAATTTATAGACAAGTTTAAATTTTTCCAAATTATTAAGTTCCTGTTGATAATAAGATTCTGTAAACATTCCTTTGAAATATGTAAATATATATTAATTAATAGGGAACATTACCATATTTTTTTTTTGATAGAAATCATTTAAGATAAAATACAAAAAATATCGTAAAATTTCTAATATAATCTTTCATTATACATACCTAAATATTTCAAATAATTTTTTTTGGGTTTTAAATTACTTTTTTAATAATGATAGACACATCATATGGGCATTACCTTCTTATATTTTTTCCATTTATTAATTATTTATTTATGGTATATTTTTAAATCAAACATAACTGCAATCATTATAATAATTGTTACTTCAATTATTATAATAACATTGACTAATCACTGCCATCAGATTAGGCGTAAACGCAATGGTACCACTCCCTATCATCCAGATCTTGCTCCATGTGATTTTGACTTATTTGCAGAGGTGAAAAAGGAGTTGAAAAGTCTCAAATTTCAGTTCATTTGTAGAACAATTAATTGATATACTGAACAGACCCTCAAAGAGTGTATCTAAGCCATATCGCTAGGTAAGCTAAAAAGAAAGGACGACTATCTAGAAATACCTCTACTGATATAGCCTCATTTTTTAATTTAAATATAAGTTCAATAATCCTGAATAGTGGGACCTTCCACATCTGTTGAACTATGGTTCAGAAACAAACAAAGGAGTCGGTGCTGGAATCGATGATCTTAAATCAAAAACAACAATTTCGCTGAATCATTGGATTAATAAGCATATAACACTATCCAAAAGAAATAATAAATCAGCAAGTATCAGGAAAAAGTATCCTTTACTCTAATATCTAAACAACTTTAATGGAATCAGATATCAATTCACGACTAGTGAAATACTGCCTAGAAGACTAAGTAATCAAAACAATGTGACCTTGTCCTGGGAATAAGGCCACGGGGAAATGAAAAAGCCAATGAATTACTCCGAAAAAAAAAACTAAAATAAGACCATACTAGACTTTGATCCTTTTTACCGGATTTCAAATGCAATTTGCAATACATCTATTGAACAATTAATGCTAATAAATCAAAAAATTTATAAAAGAACTATAGACTAATTTAAAGAGATATTAATTGTGCCAAAAAACGACAAATCGTTAGGAAAATAATAGTTTGGCGTTGGAATTGGAAAGTAATGAAAAGGATTTGATAACTTTGTCGATACCAGATTTTTAGTGTTGCATTGAAGACCACACCAAACTAGAAACAACCAAGCTTCTCTTTAGCACTCGTAGAATTCTGTGCTAATTATCGATTGAAGCTAATTATTTCGGCGACACCAAAGCTTTTTACTCGCGTTTATTTGTTATTTTTGACTTAAACGACATTCGATAATTATTTTGTTACAATGGTTTATTGTATTGCATATCAGTGTAAAAGTCGTAGTGAAAACAAAAATAACCAGATATTACGTTTCACAGGTAAATAATAAACATTAACCATTTATACTTGATATATTTTCTTATATTTTTCATTTTATTTGGTTAATATACAGCTTGGTATTTATATATTGTACATGTCTCACTCCAGAGTAATAAATCTTACCCGCCGAGTTTGTTTATTTTATGCTTTTCATTAATTTTTAGGCAATTAATATTATTAAAATTGAGAAAAAGCAATTTTTTTCCATTGGCGTGTCGTACAATTCTAAATATTAATTTTTATTAAATACTATTTACAATTATAACGGATTTGTGAAAAGACATCATTTTTATTATTACAGCACTGAAAATAAACATGAATTTCGAACTGTAGATAGACAAAACCGATGGTCGTTAAACGTTTATGGTGGAATGATAAGAAGACAATTGGTGAGTCCCTGTTTTTTTAAAGGCCATTTAAATGAAAGATTTTTTTTTTATTTTTGAAAAAAGATTCCTGGAACCTTCTTTTGAATATTAGACGAAAAATGTGGCTGCAGTTAAATGGTGCTCTCGAACATTTTTTGTATAATGTGATAGGAAGAAGCCCTAGATCACCTGACTAACCATTTTATAATTTTTTTTGGGATATGTTAAAAATGTAGTTTATCAAACTCATCCGACTACCGCCGAAGATATGAAAACACGCATTTGTGATGCGTTTGCTATTATTAATTTAGAGATTTTAAACATATGTAAAAAATAATTTTGAACAGCGAATCATTTATTGTAAATTTTAAATTTACTGACAAATTTTGAAAAGATATGTTTATTTAATAGCTTTGTTAAAATAAAACTATTAGTCAATGTTTGAAATGTATTTATTCATTGAAACTATTGATAATAGATTTAATATTTGTAGACATGGGTGTAAGGAACCTTATAGAAATTTTAAATTAAAAAAAATTCCTTCATATTGGTACCATACATTACAGGGTGTACTATTTAAATTAACGCAGTAATTAAATAAAACATTTTAGGGTAATAAAACTTACAAACATCCTTTACATTTTTTGAATATTTTAATGATGCTGTTGAAAAGTTACATTTTGTAAGGAACTGCCAAAAAATCGTTAATTAATTATTTTGTAATCAAGAGTAATTAATTAATTTTGACAGCACTACATTTTCAAAAAATGTCAAAAAAATTAATAATTATCAAAGATGGGAATGGGAAATCTTTATTAAATTAAAGTTATTTTTAAGAGTAGAACTTAAAATTAAAAAAAAATATAGTTTGCCCCATTTAAAAAATATAACTTTATAATTGTATTCTGATTTGGGACACCCTGTATATATAAAACTAATTTTAATTTGTAGCCGCCGTTGAGTTGTATATTTGTGCCGAAGTAATTTTTAATATCGTTTGTAGTTTACCCGTTGAACGTGGCGCAACGGGTATATATATTTATCTTGCGTCTTATTTATTGTTTCTTATTTATACACTTTGAACTTGCTTTATATCTAAAGAGAGCAATAAAGTACTAATAACATAAATAAAAGTTCATTGTTATATTGTGTTACGCCTCTGGTCAAACAGAATTGGTGTCAGAATGGAACACGATTTCTTGCAGAAGAAGCCGAACTATCCATATTCCATGTCCTGTGCTATGGTGAGCCTGACTAGATTAAGGTTTCTAATTCTGGGTGAAGAACAAGCCAACAATGTAATAGGATACACTCCAACAAAAAGGACAATGCACTCTAAATAGACTTCCACAATTCTTTTACTCCTACAATTTTTTTCTAAATAATGAATTTTTCTTTTAGAATTTCAGAATTTCCTCTCTTAGTAGCACAGTCACAGATTATAATTTTTTAAATTCTTTCTGGGTATTCTTCCGTACGAATGACCCTTATATTTTTTCAAAATATGTATTTAGGTATTTACAGTCCTATGGAAATGCAGTGTAAATGACAAATTTTTGAAAAGTTATTCGTCATATCTATAATATATTCTATGATGTCGCCATTTAACAAGTTTAACTTTCTTAGAAGCAATTAATTACTAATGCAGCCATTAACAATGCAAAAATTTTAAATATAATATTTATAGGATAGTTCAGTTGACATTTAATTTTATGATTAAAAAAACTTTATTGCTAAAAATTAATAGATGTTTATGGCTCGTCAAATTATCAAATTAGTTGTAATGATGGAACCATTTGTATAACCCTTGTTTAACCAATAGATTTTTTCTGTTCAAGTATACAAATTGTACGCATATTTTCTGAACCTTCGGGAAAATAATCGATAGGTGAGGTCATAGTCAAATAATAATCTTAAAAACGTTTAATAAAATTTATTGAAGAAATTATTATGTATCTCATTTTTCGATATAGTTTTCGTTTTGTTAAACAAATATTTCAGACCACTTTCCACTAAATTATAAATCAATATAAAAGAAAATTTTGTAAAAACTGTTTTATAACATACTTTGGGGTCTATTCTGTAACAATTCCTTTATATTTAACGGCCTTTAAAAATATTGGCGGCCTATAAAAATATGGTCGTATTCGTTAATTTACTTCTGTCATTATTTAAACAGATTTCTTTAAGATAGTCCTCTAATGTATTTTAAAGATCCGTTTAAATAATGACAGAAGTAGAGAAGAAAATATTTTTAAAGGCCGTTAAATATAAAGGAATTGTTACAGAATAGAACCCTTTAACTATTTATAAACCAATAAGCTTTACCCGGCACATCTTTCATCAGCATTTAAAATAGTATTTATTAAAATACTTAAAGGGTACTTCCTTCCACCAGTCTTACATGAACAGTAATACCCAGTAATGGGATCATCTTAAATCTTATTGTACTCTATAAATATTAGGTGACTGATATTATTCGCAAATCTTAATTATATTTGACATCACAATAATATAGATTCAAATTGTTTATACTGAAAAATAAATGCATTATTATCGACCTGCTTAATATATCCTGTATGTAAGATAGAGATAGTAAAACTTGGAAAATAGGAACAGTTTTGATCCTTTAATATTTTAAAGAAACTCTTGGAAAGTCAAAATGATTTTGATTCAGTTCCAACTAGAAATTATCACGTGCTTGCACCAATATTCCTATTTTTGTAATAGCCTTTATTTGGCCAATTATCTCGTAAATAGCTAATCATAATTGTACAAAATTTGGGGTACACCTATTTTGGGATACGGAGATTCCAGATTTGATATTTGCAATGTTGCCAGATTTTTCGTTTCTCTTATATTATTAGTCACTTTGGTTTTTCAAATTCATCACCCTGTATATTCAACCATATGTAACACTTATGATTTTATGTAGTCTGAAAGGTCTTAAATAAAGAAAACAATCATGGAGAAATGTGGTAGACGCATTCTACCATCGATTACTTTAATGTCAACTCACAAATGGAGCACAGTTTGAACACTTGATAAAGTAATTATTATGTTAAAAATGTTATAATCTTTTAATTGTTACGTTTTAATGTAGTTGAAAATAGTTTGTATTAAAAAATTTATTGAGACAATTAGGCGTTGCCAGACTTATTTTATTTATTTAAGACCTTCCAGACTACATAAAATCATAAGTGTTACACATAATTGAACTCGTATTGAATGGGAAATTCCAATAATGACTGAATATACAGGGTGATGAATTTTAAAAACCAAAGTGACTAATAATTTAAGAGAAACGGCAAATCTGGCAACATTGCAGATATCAAATCTGGAATCTCCGTATCCCAAAATAGGTGTACCCCAAATTTTGTACAATTAGGATTAGCAATTTACGAGATCATTGGCCGTTTCCAGACTTTTGGGCCACTCCGGATATACGAGTATTATCATTAATTAGTTTTATGAAAAAACATGAATTACTTAAAAGTAATGAAAAGTAAGATTTTATGAAAATATTCGTTTTGCATTTCTTGCTTCTGACTCTCTCTAACAGCTCATCCTATCTGCAAACTTGAATTCTATAAGAAAGTTGCCTTAAATTACCTCAAAAATATTGTACTTAAATTTTAATAGATTGATTTAATAATTTAATAAATTGATAGATAAACATTTATAAAAATTATTCTTAAAATTTGCATGTCGTTTTTATTGATTCGGTTTGGAACAACAAAATGGAATAAATTTGGACAAACGCTCGGATACATTGATTGGTCTTTTTAGTTGCGCATTTTTTTTTATCAAAAACTTTTTATACAGGGTGTGTCATGTAACAGTGGCCACTACCAATTTTCTTATTTTAAATGCAACACCCTGTATATTATTTAATTCTTCTGAAAATTCTAGACATATTTTATGTACTATGTCCTATACCTAACTGTGTCGAAAATATTAAAAGCCAGCTGACTTAAAAAGACGAATAACGCTTGCGATTAGATAGGTCACTTCTGAGATGTTGAGTAACGTTAGAAGACATTTTTATTTCAGATAATGATGTTGCCAAGAAGTTCGCGGCGTGCATTTTAAACATCTACTACATTATGATGTGTTTTTATTTGTTAAATTATCAAGAAATAAACAATATTACTTAGTTCTTAAGTGTTTTGTAACCTTAGATAAAAGAGACCAGAGATGTAACATATTACGGTGTTTAACCTGTGTAAATGTTGTTAATTTCTAAAGAAAGGTTAACGGAGTGGGGGAGCTGGGAGGAGACCCAAACTCTGTGACAGGGAGACTTTGTTTATTACCATCATAATGAACTATTAGATTTACTAAAAAGGTGTTTAATGGAATTTTGTATTATGAAATAAAATTAACGTGAATTTCTTATATTAAACAGATGCAACGACATTTTATGTAAAGAGATTACAATAGTTCGTTTATAGAATATTTTATTAGCTTTTATTTTCTATAGACTACAATAAAATATTAAAATAAAATATTGTTAATCGAGCAAGCAATGGTACTCATTGTCTATGAGTATTATAATAGCAGCATGTCCGCAGGCGAATAATGCATATCAAATCTTGTGAGTTGAACATTATATTTTTTTCTACCTTCTACCGCTATTACATAATATTAAAAGTTAGTCAAAATGAGAAAATATGCTGTTTTGTATAGTAACCTCAGAAAAAGGTATATTAAAGCTTCTTTCTTTAGGAACATTAATTTATATAGAGGATGTCACATAATTCTCCAGAAATGCATATTTCTGAAACTGGATATTTTAAAATGTCATTCGGTTGCTAAAGGTGGGGGATTATCGAAATAAATTATCAATCGATTATTTCCTTTAAAATCGATTATTCAATTATCTTTAAAAAATCGAAAATAATCGATCAATTTAAAACCGATTAATCTATAAATCGGTGTTTCCAAAAAATAATAAACGAATTATCGAATATTTTAAATAATCTATTTTTTGTTTGTATTTCCTTTGTAATAGATTATTCGATAATTTAAAAAAAAAACAAAATAATCGATTTATCAAAAATAATTAAATTAAAAAGCCGATTTACCTTTTAATTAGTTTTTAAAAAAAAAAACAAATTATCGAATGTTTTAAATAATCGATTATCAAATCATCTATTTTTTTCGTATTTCCTTCAATTATTTGATTATCTTTGAATATCGAAAATAATCGATTGTTTGAAAATAATTGATTATTCAATTATCTTCTAAAAATCGAAAACGAAGTCGATTATTCGATAATTTTAAATAAATAACCGAAATATCGATTATATAAAATAACCGATTATATTTGATCAATCGATTATTTTCAAATCTTTTTTTTCGTATGTTCTTTGAAATAATTAATCAAATACCTTCGAAAAATCGAAAATAGTCGATTAATTAAAATAGGCGAATAAACGATATATCAATTTTTCAATAAATCTATTTTGTTTTTGTATTTCCTTTAAAATCTATTATTCCACTATCTTTGAAAAAACGAAAATAATTTATTGAAAATATTCGATTAATCGAAAATAATCGATTAATTATAACGAATAATCGATTTTCATAAAAAAATAATCGATTATTCGATTTTTTTGGAACCCCTATCGGTTTCTTTCATTAATCCGAGATTCGCGTATTTATGATCCCGTTATCCTTAAAACCGCATTCAAATGTATAATAAATAGTAAACATTGCAAGAATTTAGATTTTTTTAGTAAACAACATTTTTTTTTTCGAGTTGTTTAGGGGTTTATAATGTAACATTTTATTAACAATGTTACTAACTCCCGTAACGTTAATATTGTTTTGCTTATACTAGATCATATTGTGCGTTTTAATTTGTTTTAAGACTTAAGATCCAAATTTCACATCCGATTTGACCGCAAATAAAATGAACTTTGAAATTTTAAGTAGGTCATCCTGTATTTTATCTAATATTCTTATAAAAATGCCTCTTAAAAATAAAATTTCGCTAGCAACTATGCTTATTTACTTCTTAGGGTTAAAAACCACCTTTAGTAAATATTCTTCTAGAACTACTTTTTAAAAACAAAATTTCCTTTGCCTTTTTTTCTTATTTACATTAAAAGTTTAAAATTTTGTCCTTTAGAAAATTTTTGTAAGTGCTATGAAATCTGTTTTCTGAAATATTTTATGCTTAATGTTTATTGAAATCCCTTAATGCGGATCTGAAGTATTCAGCTTAAAGGATCCTGGCGCCTTTATGTCAAAACGTTAATAAATATTTACCGTTGAAAACGAATATATTTCTTATTTTTCATAAATTTGGCACTTATATTATTTGTATATACAATTTTTTACGACACATCGTGGCATTTTCAACTTCAAATTGAATGACTAAGACATTTTATAAATTGCTAATAACACGAACAAATAATTCAAAAAACGGCGGTCCATGATAATTCACTCTCGCGGAGAAGATCGTAGAATAGAAATGTCGGAATAATTCGGGTGGCGTCGTGAATTTAATGTTTTTTTAATTGGTGAGTTACTTAAGGTGGGAATAGACAACATGTGCATGTGTAATATTACATCTCCGGTCTCTTTCATCTAAGGTTGTAACAAATTTCTGTAATCAAATAATTTTATTTTATTAATGTTAAGTTTTGGAATAAATCGGAAAACATTTAATATTTCCAAAACAGTTAGGTATGGGACATAGTACATAAAATATGCATAGAATTTTCTGAAGAATCAAAAAACTGAAAAATATACAGGGTGTTGCATTTAAAATAAGAAAGTTGGTATAGGCCACTGTTACATGACATATCCTGTATAAAAAGTTTTTTTTTAATGCGCAACTATAAATACCAATCGATGTATCCAAGCGTTTTTCCGGACAAGGCCCCATTTATTTATTACCGAATTTATTCCATTTGGCTGTTCCACAGTGCATACACTTTAATTATATATAATTAAAACAAAATATACTATCTGTAAGAAACAAACAAAATATTAAAAGAAAAAAATATTACATCCTATTTTAAATTAAATTTAATTTGTTTTATAAAAACAGTTGACGCACGTATTTTGTCGAAAACACTTCAATCAATATCAATTTTTGGTACTCACCTACTTTAATGTATTCGTAAGTTACTATTTGGACTTTTCATATTCGATTAAATTTTTAATGATATACCAAAAATACTTCATTAATACATTTTTAATGTTCTAACTCATAATTAATTAATCCTTCAATTTTTAAACGCTGATCTGACATCAAAATTCGTTTTTTTTTTATAATAATTAATGTATATACGAGACGCATGTTTTTTAAATTAATAGAAAACCCCCTAACAAAGCGATCGTTATCTGACGATCATTTTTACTTTCCTATCTGTATACAGATATAAGGAAAGTATAGGAATCATGATTTTTTTCGACTTCGAGTTTTCGACGGATTTTTACGTTTTGAGGTCCCCTGAATCCGTTTTGACTATTTTCGCGATGATGTGTGTGTGTGTGTGTGTGTGTGTGTGTGTGTGTGTGTGTGTGTGTGTGTGTGTGTGTGTGTGTGTGTGTGTGTGTGTGTGTGGTGCGTGCGTGCGTGCGTGCGTGCGTGCGTGCGTGCGTGCGTGCGTGCGTGCGTGCGTGCGTGCGTGCGTGCGTGCGTGCGTGCGTGCGTGCGTGCGTGCGTGCGTGCGTGCGTGCGTGCGTGCGTGCGTGCGTGCGTGCGTGCGTGCGTGCGTGCGTGCGTGCGTGCGTGCGTGCGTGCGTGCGTGCGTGCGTGCGTGCGTGCGTGCGTGCGTGCGTGCGTGCGTGCGTGCGTGCGTGCGTGCGTGCGTGCGTGCGTGCGTGCGTGCGTGCGTGCGTGCGTGCGTGCGTGCGTGCGTGCGTGCGTGCGTGCGTGCGTGCGTGCGTGCGTGCGTGCGTGCGTGCGTGCGTGCGTGCGTGCGTGCGTGCGTGCGTGCGTGCGTGCGTGCGTGCGTGCGTGCGTGCGTGCGTGTGTGTGTGTGTGTGTGTGGTGTCTGTAGGTCGCATAACTCATTCGCATAACTCATGAACCGATACACAAAAAAACACCAAATTTTAAACTTAAGCTTTATTCCAGCGTCTTATGAACTGATTAGATTTTGGGCAGAGTGGGAACATCTTGGGGGTACTTTATGGGTGGTCATTTTTATATTTTATGGAATATATCTGTTATTTACATTTGGAGAAGAAAATTTTTCAAATAAAAGTTACTTTTAATATAATTATCTATAATTTTTGTTTTATACAAAATTTTCCTTAAATGGTCCGTATTCGAGAAATTTGGCAAAATGTAAAAAAAATATTTTTTTATAAAAATTTGTTCAAATAATAGTTGTTTGTAATATAATTCTCTATAATTTTTATTTTATACATAATTTTTCTAAAATGGACCGTATTCGAGATATTTGAGAAAATGTGTAAATTTCGAATTTTGAAGAAAACTCAAAAACGGATAAAGAAAAAAACATTAAATTTTAAACCTAAGGTTTATTTCGGCCTGACGTGAATTGATTAGATTTTGGACAAAGTCGGAACATCTGGGGGGGGGTACTTTATGAGAGGCCGTTTTTATATTTTATGTAATATATCTGTTATTTATGTTTGGAGAAGAAAATTGTTCAAATAAAAGTTACTTCTAATATTATTATCTATAATTTTTGTTAAGTGTCAAAATTTCCTGAAATGGTCCGTATCCGAGAAATTTGACAAAATGTGCAAAATTCTGATTTTTATGAAAATTGTTGAACTAAAAGTTGTTTGCGATATCGATCTCTATAATTTTTGTTTATACATGATTTTTCTAAAATGGACCGTAATGGAAAAGTGCTAAATTTAAATTTTTCAGTATTTTCGTTTTCAATGAATATCTATAGAAAAATGTTTCGAGGTAGATGTATGTGGACAATGTATATATTTAGTTTATCCTCTAAAAATTTATAGAGTTGCTGCAATAGGGTACAAAATAACCGGAAAAAGCCTATAATAACTAGATAGAAAAGTCATGTGTTGGACACATCAGATTTTGTTGTAAGGATTTGTTTTTAAATTATTAAATTATAAGATTAAATGGGTGTTAGTAACTTAGTTTCCAGTAGGTAATAGATTGAAGATTACATGTAAATTGGTTCCCGAAACAATAAAGGGATTTAGAATGAGTACATCTAAAATTTCAGTTTGATCACAGAGGATTAAGTCCAGTCGTATATTTGCCGAAGAACCTCGAGGAAATATTAACTTCCTGGACGAGGCAAACATCCAAATAAATAGAGTTAAACTTTTTCTTATCTACAGCAGAATTGAATAGATAGTGGTATTTTCAAGGATAATAGCACAAGAGGTGATAATTTTTTGAAAACATTTTGTTGTTTCTTTGGAAATTATGCGTTTAAGTGGTATTTCGAGAGGAGTTTGTAGAATGAAATTTGCATAATGTGTAATATATTTAAAATGTATATTTCAACAACCAAAACTATTTTTGTCCAGTTTTGTCACCTTTTTGACAAAATTCACATTGACGTTTCGCATAAATCATTGATAATATTAGCAGAAAAGAAGCCAAGAGATTGGGTATACTTATGGTCTATTTTAACTACTATCAAAAAATAGCAGTCTTAACCACAATTATTTAATATATTTAAGGAAGACTAGTTTCGTCCACATCAGACCGGTAAGAAAAGTACATTCATAATATGAGAATAGTACTATCTGTAACAATTAGTTAGAAATTGAATTATACATAATGCAGAAAATAATGGAGTTTAAATAAAAGTGATAATTATATGTGAATACAATTAACAAAAAGTATTATAAGTAATGATATTAAACAATGCAACAATAGCAGAACATAGATACAGTGAGACATTATAAAAACAAATTATATAGTTAATGATCATACACGTAATGACAAAAAATAAACTAACATCATGAATGAAACAAAGGTATGACAGAGACGTAATTTTTTTTCTTGAGATAACAAGTTAGTACTAATGAAAGGTATTTTTTATTTTCGTTGAAGTGAAAAAATCTTCATTAAGACACCAAGCAAACCGTTTTGCGAGGTAGTGTCCGAATTTTATGGAAAAACAAAAAAAAAGTTTCGTTGGGAAGGGTTGGTATATCTATGTGGCGACATACGATGTACTCTATCTAAAATACATGAAATCATAAATAATGGTTAAAATTTAAATATTGTATAAGGAACACAATGAAAATATTATTTAAAACAAAAAACGCTTTTATATTTTTCATAAATTGGCAGGTTTCACTATTTTGAATCAAAATAGCGCCTAAGATGGAAGGCTATGTCACAACCCCTTTAGATATACGAGCCCTTCCCACTGGCAGGCTATTGTTTGACAGGTCGTTGGTTGTTCTGGCGCATCTTGTATCTTGTATCTTCTATATACGCAATTTTTATATCTATATTCTTTCTAGCGTTTTATATCTTCTTGTCAGCTTTTATCGTTTTACCTCATTCTCCTTTAATATCCTAGCATTCTGTGCTGTATTTTCCCGTTTGATATCATGATTAACGATAATGTGCTCTTTTGTCACTTGGAATCTAATGCTGCCATCGACCGGTCTTCGTTCGTCCTCCCATTTCTGACATTGGAAAAAAGTATATTCAACCCTGTCTGTCTCTTTCCAGTACATGCACTATTTTTATCCTGAAGTAATATCGCATAAAACATACATGGCTCGTTAAGAAATAGGGAAGGGGGTGATTAATTTTTCCAACCCCGCTCTTTACCTATATGGTTAAATTCGGGATCAGATTCCGTGCCCATCTACTCTTCTGAGTTTTTCTTCATTGTTCGTGCCACCTTTTTAAGTCCTTTCTCTGGCTTCCTTTTAGATTATGGTACATATTAACGCCCAAGTAGCTATTTATATATTAATTCGTGTCTTTGTTATTTTTTTCGTCTCAATGAACAGCACTGCCTCAGTATTTTGAGGTTCTGTAGGTCTTGATCTTTTAACCACCTACTAATCATCCGTAGAACGTCATTTGTAGTTTCTTTTTATTATGTTTCAATTCTTCTTACCATCATAGCTCTTGGTAATCAGCATCTTTATCTATGACATATTGGCCTGTTAAATAACTTGTCACAATTGTGCTAATATATCAAAGTATGTGGCTAATATACTTTAATATTTTCATTATTTTTCCATGAGACCGTGTTAAAGGCATTCTTGATGTCTAAACTAGTACACAAAATCTTCTAGTTCTTGTGGTTTTTTTCATTTCCAATTCTGATACTTTTTTCTCTTATTAGATCAACTGTAGATCGGTTCTTTCTAAATCCAAACTGCCTATCGGATAGGTTTTCCTTGCTTTCCAGCTCCAGTTAATATATGTTCAAAGAGTTTTCTCATTGTATTCAATAGGCATAATGGACGATAAGAACTTGGATCTTCTTCCAAGTTTCTGGATTATAATTAATCGACTTTCTTCCATGCATCAGAAAATACGCCTTCTTCAAACTTGTAATTAAGTATCTTCACTATATCTTACAGAATTTGATCAGTTACCATTCTAATGATTTTAGAGGGTATCTCCTCTGGGTCAGAAGTTTAATTGTTCTTACCAGCCTCGTATTGTACTTCTCCTCCTCCTCCTATCTATTTAATGTGTTTCTCTTCTCCTTGCTCTGGAGTCCTGAAGTTCTTCGGAATGTTAAACTGCTTGGATTTTATTTTTTACCATAATTTTTTATGCTTTTCTCCATATATCATCTTCTGTGCTTTCACAAAATTCAGTTTACCTCAAATGATTTTGATCTTTAGGTTCTTTCAGACCTCTTTTATTTCGCTTTTTCTTACATTTTCTATTTCCTCTTTCCATATTTGCCTCATTATCTCTCTGACCACCAGAACATCTTTTGTCTGTGACTACTGATTTATTTTTGACATCTATGCGTCACAAGCGTACTTTAGTATGCTTATTAATTCATTGGGACTTGTTTTTTGTTCTCTTCTAAGTTTCTGCTGTATATTTTCTTTGAGGAGGCCATTTTTATCTTTTTGATTTTCCAGCCATTCTACCGGTTGAGGCTTGAAGGTTTCTCATCGTGATTATTTATCATTTGCGCTGTTCTGAGCAAAAGGTTACGTTTATTATTGACTCTTGTTCGTTTCTAATGAAAGTTGGTTTGTTTCCTCTATTTTGCACTACTAATTTCTTTTTTGAAAGTTATTACAGTTATAATATTGGTAATAATATAAAGATAAGCGTCGGTAAAGTATTTACATTGAACATTATTTCTGGTATCAATGGAAAACCAATTAAAATCATTCATTTTCAGCCACATGCATCCGCATATCCAATTAGCTCTGACTTACACTGATAAGATCCCTAGGGTTATTATCACTTAATTCAAATTTGCACCAAACAAATCAATATGTAGGAACTATTAGGTCTATTTATTATTCCGCTAAATGACAAAACTCACAATTGGACGTTTCGTCTAATAACTAATTTAATTATTAAGAGCAATCCAGTCCCTTCTGACGTCACACCGCACGGATCTAACGACCTCACTTTAAAGTATTTGGAACCTTGTTCGCTACATAAATTTGGCAATGTCGTTTGTCGTGCGCTGAAGAATAATCATAGGATTGGGTAAGGTCCGATTACAATTACATTGAACACAGGTATACACATCAATTGGCGAAGTAATTCGTTGGCTATCGCCGCCTACTGGGGGTTTAGTGGCTTGTTAATATTATAGGAATGTAGGAATACTATTTTTAACCGACTTCAAAAAATGAGGAGGTTCTCAATTCGTCGCAATATTTTTAAACCAAACAACTCAAATATTTTTTATTTATTGATAGTTATAGATGGTATACAGGGTGTCCCGAAATTAGACGGTCATATTTTAACAGCGTAATCTACATCCTAAAAGTTCATATAAACTAAACATAGGTCCGAAAACGTTTCTTTTCCGAGATACAGGGTGTTAAAGGTGAAGTCCTGATACCACACTTTTGTAAATATTTTCTAAACGTTTAAAGATAATTAGGTAAAATTTGGTATAAATACTTACCTTTTAACGCTCCATTTACTGGACTAAACCCCAGTTTTTGATCATCTTCTTAAGTGGGTAAATTATGGGGAGCTTAAGGTAAAATTGTTCAAAGTTTTTTTTCTTGATAGTTTTTAACATTTTTGACTATAAAATTTGTTAAACCAATATTTTCTGTATAATAAAGCTGCATTTGTTGCATCTCGCTAGGACGCGTCATTTTCAAGAGAAAAGCATGTTACCTTATTCGAAAGTGTAAACAATAATTAGTAGGTCTAGAAAATTTTAGAAAAAATTTACAAAAATGTGCCATCTGGACTTCACTTGTAACACCCTGGAGAGGCTAGCCGCGAGCTTAGTGTGCATCCACGTACTCGCAACAGTTAAGCAGTGATCTCTCCGGTCACGTCGTGGATGGGTGACCGCTGGGAGGTTCCACCATGGGCCGTGTCACCATGGGATTCATCATCCAACTAGCGTTTAACCATCGACGACGTGGAATGAATGAGAATGAATGAGGGTGTGAATGGGAAAGTAGTTGGACCTTCAAATGGTAGTACAATAAGCCGCAGGCTGCAGTGCTGCCACACTACAGACGGATTAGGGTGTAGCATGGGAGGTCCCAAGGGTGTAAAACTAAAAAAAAAAAACACCCTGTATCTCGAAAACTTTTACTTTTTAACCGACTTTAAAAAAGGAGGAGGTTCTCAATTCGTCGCAATTTTTTTTTTATATGTTTAGCGATAATTCTTTAACACGGTGTCCGATTTCAATGGTTTTTGTTAGAAAGGGGGTACTTCAGGGGTGGTCTCATATAAATTGTCAAAATCTAATAATTGGGCCCATGAGAAAATCCTCAAACTCTTAATTTTTTATGTATGTTTAGCGATAATGCTTTACCACCTTGTCCGATTTATATGATTCTTTTTTTGTTAGTAAGGGGGTACTTCAGGGGTGGTCCCATATAAATTTGGTTAAGATGTGGTGACGGCATCTGCACGTTTTTGAATTCGGTTTTTTTTAATTTTTAATTTCTAATACTTGTAGGATGTAGAGTACGCTGTTAAAATATGACCGTCTAATTTCGGGACACCCTATATATTGGAAATTCGAAATAATAGTTATGACGTAGCGGTGTTCTTCTAATTGTAATCGGACCATAGGTATATGGATACGGAAAGTGTATAAAATTTTTTTTTCACATAGATTATTAAATTAAAAAAATAACTAATAAACACAAAATGTTAATTTTTTCTCTTTTACAACACAAAATATACAATACTGTTGAATCAAAATTTTCTCTTGGCAGCAGGTGGTTTTTGTGACGCGACAATTATGATGCTTTGCATCTCATGAATTAAAGCTAATTCTCTTTCAATAAGGTGATCACACACCTTATAATTTTTGGACAAGAATATCTCAAAATATTTAAATTTTGGCAAAATAAACTAGGCAATAATACCTATCTAGAATATGCATATATTTTAATGTTTTAATTCCTTCCAGTTTCCGAAAAAAACTAAAATGGCTTTAATTTTGAAATATCATAATGAAAATAAATGCATTCCTCGACAGCACTATTCTTAATATAATCCCCATGTCTTGTTAATGATTTCTTAAATTTTGCCAAAATTAGTGGCTAAAACGCCTCGTTAAGTGCTATTTTCTGGTGTAAACTGGTGTAAATTGTTGCAAAAAACGAATAATGATAGAGTGTACGATACGATAGTTACAAGCGCGTTACACCAGAAGGCAGCACTTAACGAGGCGTTTTAGCCGATAATTTTGACAAATTTTAAAAAATCATTACCAAGACATTAAGAGTTTAAATTTCGGGATTATATTAAGAATAATGCTGTTGAGGAATGCATTTATTTTCATTATCATATTTGATTTTTTTTCTCGGAAACTGAAGGAAATTAAAACTTTAAAATATAGGCATATCTAGTTAATATTACCTTAATAATTTTGCCAAAATTTTAATTTTTTAAAAAAATTACTTTTTTAAATATCCTTGTCCGAAAATTATAAAGGCTGCTGCATTCACCTTAATATACCAACATACAGGGTGTTTAAAAATTCATGCGACAAATTTCAGGAGGTGATTGCTCGTATGAAATTAAGATGGGTTTTTCCTATAACAAAATTATTACAGCCCACCGCTTTCCGAAATATCACCCTTAAGAGGTGGTGACTAAAATTGAGTTTCTATTTTTTTTCTAAAATTTCAGTAAAGCTAGAAACTTGAAATTCTGTAATTTTCGTGCACTCGCAAAGGACTAATTACGGTTATTTTTTCAATATTCCTGTTACATTATAGCGGTGTGAAATTAGCAACCCTTACTTTATTTCATATCAAAACTTTTTTCGAGATGAAGTTTTACGAAATAATTTTGTAATTTGAAATCCGTTTTATTTAAAAAAAAAATTATTTTTTAATTTTTTTCCCAAAATCAATAGCTTCATAGAAAAAAAAAATACTGTTTCACACTCAATTTATTAAAATAAATGATAAATTAGGGTGATGATTTTTTTTCTCTGAAGCTATTGGTTTTGGGAAAAAAATTCAAGAATAAAAAAAAATTAAGGATTTCATTTCATAAAAGATCATCTCGAAAAAAAGTTTTGATATGAAATAAAGTAAGTGTTGCTAATTTCACCCCCCTATAATGTAACAGAAATACCCGTGGTTAGTCCTTTGCGATTACAGAATTTCAAGTTTCTAGCTTCACTGAAATTTTAGAAAAAAAATAAAAACTCAATTTTAGTCACCACCTTTTAAGGGTGGTATCTCGAAAAGGGGTGGGCTGAGCAAATTTTGTTATAGGAAAGACCCATCTTAATTTCATACGAGCAATCACCTTCTGACTTTTGTCGCATGCATTTAGAAACACCCTGTATATTACACATTTTTTAAGCAGGCAAAATTCTTGACAATCTCTTTTCCCTAATTGGCACATCGTATTTCTCTAGGATTTACAAACTCTGGCAGCAAACAATTAAAATAGAAATTTGTCAGCTGTGGTAGCATTTTTGCCTTCCAGAATTTTTAATTTCATAAATTAACTAAAAACTAAATTAAACAAAAACCTAACAACGCCTCAACAAACTAAGACGATCACAATAATTTTGCACCTCTTCAAAAACAACTAGGTACCTATTTTGCGACACAGGAATTAACAAATTTAACTAAACAGCAGCTACCCTTTTAACTACGGGCTTCATAGACTAGCAGCGTTGCCATATTCACAGGTATCATTGTTTTAATAGAATTAGTATCGGAATGAATCTTTTTTAAAAAAAGTTATTTAGAAAATAGTTAAGATATTTGTTATAAAATGACGCTAAAGAGCCAAAAAATTAAATTTGTTAAAAAGTTGAAATTTTTGTTGTTTGTCTTTAAAAATATAAGTTTTTCGCGATTTAGCGTAATTCTTGGTTCATTTTTAGAACGATTGGCCTGAACCATTTTTTTTGACAATTTTTTTTAACTGCCTCAAATGTAAAATTGATTTTTGGCGGAGGAGCGCCCGCATGTTTGCTCTTAAAAAGGTACACAGTTGGGACAGTAATTCATGACTTTTTACTACTTTTCCCATTTCATTATCAATCAGTATTTAATACGACACCTTCAAATTATTTTTTTTTGTGTCTTGATTTGGTAAAATCAAAATCAAAATATATATATAAATATAAAATAATATGGTACCGACTTTAAAGAATGTACCATCAACTTTTTATGGAATGTACAGTCAATTCTTTATGGAATGTAGCTAATAAGTTACTTTTTATTAAATAAATTAGTTAAAATATACCAAAAATTTTCTGACCGAATATTCTTCGGCGAGTGATAAATATTTATAATTTTATTGCACGTTTCTAAAGGTAATTTATCAAGCAAAGTGCTTTCGGTAAGAGAAAAAAAAAATATTTCGAATTATCACTGTCCTTGGGATATTAATACTGAAAATTGTACAAACCAGCAATGATTATTGTTGAAAAAACTTTTGACTACTCATGCTAATTATTGTTAAGACGACACATGTAAATGGTTATAGCTACGCATCGATGAGAAGTAAAAAATTTGGTATAAAAAATTAAGAAATATTAAAGATATCCAAGATATCAAATGTTAGTGATATCACTGTTTTAAAATCATCTATTTGAACGGTTTTAAAATCTATGACGTAATATTAAAACTTGTTCCAATTGTTGTTGAAAATATTTTAAAACCAAAGGGACCACTCGAATATAGCTCAAATCTACTGTTAGAGTCATACTCAAAGGTAATTTACATTCTGACTAAAAGCAAAAGTAATTAAATGTTGACTTATTGATAATAATTATTTATTATTTGCAAACTATTTTTTATATTGCGATTTTTTTTTAATCCAATAATAATTAGCTCTACTTCCTACGGTTTTCTCAATTTTTTTTTTTATTTTTTGAAACTGCCGTTAGTAATATTTAATTATTTTATTTATTTAAGTATTTAATTTAAATTCATTAAATTGTTAACATCTATAGCACTATTTGAATCTCGGCCTTATCTAGTTTGTTGCAAAATTATCATAATTCAATAACATTACCTTGAATAAATTTAATATTTTTAATTGATTTTTTTTGTCTGTTTGTATGCAAGGTATATTTATTTCTCAAAACATTTTGTTATTAGGTATTGTCATCCTTCATTTTCTACCTTCAATGGGGATTCTAAAATTTTCCACTGCGTGAGTTCAACTTTATGGAAACTTACTTAAATACATAAAGTGTGTATATTAATTATCAAATTATCGAGTGACCCTACATACTAGTAGGCCTAAAACTGTCATTAATAGAAAAATTTATGTGAAAAATTACTAGGTACTTATTGGAAACAAGCCTACTAATAATAATGTATTGATTAATGACAGAACGCTCTAGAATATTTTTCTTATAATTATTCAATAATTGCTATTTTATAATTAGATATATTAATAATATACATCGCAGACATCATGGTGCTTATAATTATCTACGGTGAGAGAGAAGAAATTATTAGTTTGTGCAACAAAAGTGGATGATAGGATGTCATAGTCGAAGTGCCTGAGTGCGATATGGACAATACAGTACAGTATATTTAAAACAATTAACAGAAAGATTTAAATTTATGAATTTTACTAATTTATAAAATAAAATAAACTAACAAATAAATAATAGATTTTGGCTTCAGCCGAAATTTGAACTTTCACGGGACTTACAACTCAAACTTTTGCGCTAAACCTTATATTTTCACTTAAAATTTATGACTGAAAAATGATATCCACTTTTAGCAAAAATCAAGCCTTTCAAATGATGAATCATTCGACCGCACTTTCCATTTTAGATTTTAGGGATGGTGCCACCCCCGCCTAGGCGGTCCCAGCGTTTTTCCAAAAATGTATCTGTTTCGTTTTCGATGCGCCACCCTGTATATTTAATTTTTAATATTCCATGAGCCATTTAAAAATTATTTTTTGAGCATGTTATCTTTAAATTTTGACTTTTTGCTTGGCCACGTCGATTGATTTTGTTTTGAAGGAAGTCACTTTTCTGTCTATTTTATTTTTGGAATTTGTTCACCCACATGAAGGATAATTGTTACCCCTATTAGATTAGATTAGATTAGATTAGGAGTTGGACGTTATTTGTCCTTGTCCACCGCGACCTTTTCAGATCTATTGTGGGACTCCGTTTGTTTTAGAGTATGTCGTCTAGCCTGGTCTTTTTTATTAGACTTAGTAGCTTTGTCAGTGGCTCCCGCATGTAGTTGCATGCAATTGGCTTTTCTTCGCCCAATGTTAGAAACCTCATACCAGGCAAGCCTTCACATTGGCACAGGACGTGGAATGATGTTTCCTCTTCTTCTTCACAGAACCTGCACAAAGTTGCTTCTTCTGCTGGATTTATGACACTCATGTGCCTTTTGAGGCGACAGTGTCCAGTAAGAAGGCCTACTGTTATCCTAACGATTTGACGTTTTTGATCCAGTAAGTCTTTCGTAAACTTGGCCGATGGTTCCTTGATGAACTGTTTGGCCTGTCTCAGTCTTGGATAGTTGTTCCACCATTCCTGAGACTCTTTTTGCATCCATTGTTTAATGGATGCCTTGCACAATGCCTTAGCGACTCCACAAAAGGGTTCAGGGCCTGTCATGGCCTTATCTGAGCCTTCTCGGGCTAATTCGTCGGCCTTTTCGTTGCCCTGATATCCCTCATGGCCTGGAACCCAGGCTAAGGTCACCTTATTTTGACTACTTAGCTCTGTCAGGTCTTCTAGACAGTCTTTCACCAGTCGTGATTTGATTTCTGGTGAGAGAATTGCCTTTAGAGCTGCTTGGCTATCAGAGTGTATGGCAATAGTTTTGCCTGATACTTGCTGATTTAATATTTCTCTTGCACAGTGTTGTATGGCTATTAGCTCAGCCTGGAACACTGTTGCATATTTTCCTAAGCTTAGTGAAATCTTCGATTTCGACTTAGGTCCATAGATTCCAGCACCGGCTCCTTCCTTGGTTTTTGAACCGTCTGTGTACCAGACGAGTTCAGCCTGTACGGGAGGTCCCTGTTTCCAGGATTCTCGGGCTGAATTTGAAAATTTCTTTCAAATTTGTATGTGGTTATGGCTCTATCAGTAGGCATAGCTAGAATATTATCCCTTTGTACTTGCTGATATAGCCTTGTGTGGTCGGCGCTATGTAGTTGGCTTATTGGGTTTTGTCCCTGCATTAGCCTGTGAATAGCTGACCTGGTTTCTCCTTGTATGAAGATGTGCAATGGCGTGAGATTTAGTAATACCTCCATTGCTGCGGTCGGCGTAGTGCGCATGGCCCCAGTAGCTGAATGCTAGTGAGTTGGCCTATTGCACTTGCCTGCGCAGTTTTGGTTACCCACGCCACTGCGCCATAGGTTATCATGGGTCTTATTACCCTTGTGTATAACCATATGGTCATTTTGGGGTTTAGACCCCAGTTTTTCCCACATATTCTTCTACAGCTTACGAGAGCTATTGTAGCTTTATGTGTGAGTTTTTTGATATGTTGATTCCATGTCAGCCTTTGGTCAAATATGACTCCGAGGTATTTGGCTTCTGTGACGAATGGGATAACTGTGCTGTTTAGTACTAGTGGTCTTAGACCTGTGAGTACCCGTTTTTTTGTGAATGGTACAACTGTTGT
The DNA here is from genome assembly GCA_927349885.1 of Psylliodes chrysocephalus. Classification (NCBI taxonomy): domain Eukaryota; kingdom Metazoa; phylum Arthropoda; class Insecta; order Coleoptera; family Chrysomelidae; genus Psylliodes; species Psylliodes chrysocephalus. Next base: position 44,270,392 of record OV651814.1, on the reverse strand, counting down.
TTTTTGTGCGTTGATGGACAATTGTTCCTTTTTGCACCAGTTGTTCACTATGTTTAGAGCTGTTTGAGATCGCTCCGAAACTGTACCTGCAAATCGCCCCCTGACGATGATTGCTAGGTCGTCTGCGTATCCTAGGCACTGGTAGCCTTCTTTGGATAATATTTTGAGTACGTCGTCCACGAGAACTGACCACAGCATTGGAGATAGTATTCCTCCTTGTGGGCAGCCCCGTGTAACTTTTGCCTGTATGGTTGCCTTTCCTAGAGTGGATAAAATAATCCTGTTCTCTAGACAGGCAGTGATCCATTGGCATATTGTTACTGGGACGTTTCTCCCTTCTAGAGCCTTGGTTATTGACCTGGTTGAGGCATTGTTGAAAGCTCCTTCAATATCTAAGAAAGTGGCTATTGCGATTTCTTTGTCACCCCTATTACTTGGATAAATAAAGTGAGTCAGTGGCACCTCGTTTTGGAAGGTTTATACATTTTTTTACTATGACGTATTTTTTCGAAAATTATATAAGCCAAATAACATTATTTCTTTGAGCATGATACCTAACAGAAATAAGCGAAAGTGCCTTTTTTTATTTATGGTAGGCAACATGCTCAACCTTCTTCAGAGGTTCACGGTTTGATTAAAACCAAAGTGTCAGCCATGAAAAAGAAAGAGTGGATATCATGGGCATATCGCACGAAGTCGAAGTTTGAGCACCACGCCGTCTGAGTGCAATATGGACAATCTACTCGAGTTGTATAGTATATATTTTCTACGACCCGCTACTTTTACTAATTTATAACACCTATTTATGCAATCAGTTGCAATGCAATGTCTTATGTTATGTAACAAGTGAATATTTGTGGGACGAGCAGAACGAGGTCCCGCATCATGAACGAGTTACAGACATTTCGTAACGTGTTACACACAATATTTATTCTAATTTTAACTAAAATTTGACTAAAATTATTGTGCTTTCGTTAAGCATTATTAACATTTAGGCAACAAATATTACTTTCTTGTATTGCTAGTTGCATATGCATCATTTTATTGATAATTTGAACCATATTTATTAATTATTTATTCTCAACGACTTGCAGTGTGTTTATACTGTTTATTAAAGGTATTTAGATTTCTAAAAAGTGTATTATTTTGGCGTGTATTGTGTTTTAATTATTTTGTGCTGATTTTGACTGGAAAATAAGGACCAAAACAACATCATTACTAGATTGTAAGTTTAACCACATTCTATTTTTAAGAGCAAACCTGCCCCTCTTTGATATAATGTATATTATTGATTTTAAAACCAAAAAAGTTTTATTTTCATTTGTTTTCTTTTTGCAACTGGTGATGTAATGAATTTTTTAAAACCAGTTTCTTAATATTCAACAGTATGCAACTGGTTGCGTAAAGTAGATCATTTCGACATATGACACAATTAGAAAAAGTAAAAAAAAAAAAAAAGGTTTAATATAAAATTTTAAAAATAATAGTGGACGGGTGACCAAAATTTGCAGTGTTCTTATTAGGTAGAATTAGTATAAAATATATTCGTTCAGTTAAACGCAATGGCATACTTTTTCGTTTTGTAGTCTGTGCGTACAGTGTTTAGATAATTTAATATACATGTGGGTGTAGGAAAATCTATTTTCCATAAGTCCATAAGTACAAGTTCAACTGTGTTGCAAAACTTGACAACTTCAAGGTTAAAATGTCATTCTGCAACCCAAAACATTTAAATTTCACAGCCAACTTCAATTATGTTTTTTTTCAGTGGCTCGTTATTATCTCTCATTATAAATTGTCATTAGATATCTTATTTGTACAATTATTTTTTGATTGAGTTCAGTTTTATTTATTGATCAATCAAGATGTCTTCATTAGTTTTATGGTCTTTATAATTGCTTTATAAGAGTTTAAATTATGATACTCGGCTATTAGGTTAGTAAAATTATTGACAGAAACAAACACAAAAGTGTTAAATATTAAAATATTCTTAATAGCAGGTTTTATTATTGTTTTTAAATTGGATACCTAATTTTCCGTTATTTCACAAAATAGAATTAGTCACTAGAAAAGTTTGTGAATCAAGACAACATTTAAATAGTGAATTTAATGATATAAAAAATCTCCATGTAGTAAAATTTTTGTAGAGTATAGTTTAATTGTCATTGTCAAATTTTATAAATTCATTTAGCAAAGTTTGGTGGACTTTCTAATTTTCTTTATTTCATTTATTGATTTTTTTTTTTTCAGTTAGGAATTAAGTTTTTATTTGATTTAAGAGTTATAGTATAATTATTTTCCTCGGTTGTCAACTTTGTCATTTTAACCAATCACATTGTAACTTACGTTATCGTTAGAACCAATCAAAACCAAATAAATCGACTATTTTCAATGACTATCTCATATCGACTATCGTGCATGGTGCTTGATATTCACCTATGTTAACAGCAACTCGCATAGTTAATTAAAGATGTATATAATATTTAATAACGACTACTGTCAAATTTTAATTATTGTCAAAGTACAAGCAAATATCTCGTGGAACGTTTCAAAATGAACCGAAAATAAAACGCCATCATCAGTGCTCGTCTACAAAAAATGTGGGTGTAAATATATAAAATATGTAAATATAAACTAGAAATTTGAGTCAAAATAATTAATTTAAAAAAAAGATTTTAATGAATAGGCAGTTAACAAAGTTAAAAAAAATTACAAATTATAGAAAAATCCTGCATTGGAGATAATGATTTTGCCATAAACCCTTCATTGTTCAAGTCGAACCTCAACTAAGCGTGTGCTTGTGTAGAGATAAGGGGTTAAGCACTAATCATTATCAGAACTGGATTTTGTTTACGATTAAATACAAGTTAAAAAAAAATCATGTGTCCAACAACATGACTTTCCTATCTAGTTATTACAGGCTTTTTTCGGTTATTTTGTACAACCTATTGTAGCACCTCTGTAAATATTTAGAGGTTAACTTTATATACATTTTCCACATACATCTAAATCGAAACATTTTTCTATATACACTTATTGCCAACGAAAATAAGGAAAAATTTAAATTTTATACATTTCCTCCAATTTTTCCATTACGGTCCATTTTAGAGAAATAGTGTAAAATCCAAAAATTATAGATATCGATATCGCAAACATCTTTTAGTTTAACAATTTTGTTAAAAATCAGAATTTTTTACAAAATATAAATAAAAGAGGTAGTTTTTGCAGGGGCGGCTCAAGCACAGCCCTAGGCACACCACTGATTTTTATATGCATTTTTTGTACAATAACTCCTGACCTACTCTTAGTTTTGTTGCTACTTTAAGTCCAGGACGGACGAATTGCTCTAGAAATTCAGTTAAAAAATTGTAAATAGCTCGTTAACTAAGAAAGATATTTTGCTATAAAAAAATTTTAAAAATTCATAGTTCTTTTGATTTGAGGATCGATAAAGCAAGTTTCTTTAAGTAAAAAAAAATACGGGGGGGTTAAAAGGTACCAACCCTCCAACTTTTTTTAAAGGGGTCCCTTTAAATCTTTTCTCCTTAAAATATTGGGCCTTCAAATCTACAGCACTGGCAAAAATTTCGAAGAAAAAATGGCAACAGCAAACTTTTTACAAAAAAAAAACGTTTCTCTGAATGTTAGTTTAACACCCTGTAACTTTGATGGGAGCCAGTTTTTGATATAGGTAAATATAGCCAAATCCACTAATTTTTTGGTAATCTATCTGAGGATGAATTTATGACATACCTTTTTGAAACACCCTGTATATTTTTATCTCTTAAATTAAATAAAATTATTTATAATCAATAAAAATTAATAATAAAATATAGGCAGGCAACAGTATTTACTGGAAAATGTATGAGAAGTTGCCTAAGTCTAATAAGTTGTTATTGAAGAAGTAGCCTATTCTGTCAAAATAAAAAAATACCATTTAATAATAGCGTGAAGTTAAAATGTTTAAAAAAAGGATCGTTATTTATATTTCAATTTTTGTTTGAAAGAAAATATAGAATAAATGATTAAAACTGGTTTCCCATCAGTAAGTCACAAAATTGCATTCCAGCCATCAAAGGCAGAAATCTTGAAATCTAGTCCTTGCTGAATGAACATTTAAGAATAAAGGGATATTAAAGAACATTGTAAAATGATAATTTATTGTTTATTTAAAACCTTTCAAGCTTTTGATGTCTACTATTTCCAGCATACTGTTACTATTACAAAAATAAAGGTAATTTTTCTTCTTATTGTACACCTATCCATTTATTTCTTTGATTTAATTTTCACTTTGCGACTGAAATTTTTTATATAAGTTTCACTGTTTTTTTTTGCTAGTATTTGTACAATTTTCAACACAGCAACTCCGGTTGCTTATTGAATTGTTTTTACCTACTTTTTTGAAAAAAAGTAAAATGTATACGTGTATTTGATATGCCAAAATTACAAAATATCGCCCTAAAATGCACGAATTATCCGCAGCTAGCGATAGTATAGCTTTTGCTTCCCTTTCCATGACTTCGCACGGAGCGAATAAAGTACCCACTCTGCCCAAAATCTAATTAGCAGAGATAAGACATAGCAGATGGTTTCCATCATATACAAAATTTGTCTACACGTTTTGGACCGATTTTAGACACTCGTTGCGCATTTCGCATGGTGGTTTAATATTGAACCATAAACAACTGACAAATACGTGAAGGTAGTTTTTACTCAACGACCTAAGACTAGTCGCTGGTTCTTACTGGCATTGACAGTCACTTATAATTGGTCACGGAAATATTTAAAATCGTTCATGTCACATTTTAATCAATAGCCGTCATCAATGTATTGTTTTATAAATGCAATTTATTTTGACCTTAACTTCAAATTTCAATGGAGCATGATACCCTTTAACCAAACAGTGAAAATGTAAATATTAATTAATTTATTAATTTTGGATCTCATATCTCATTTCATTCCATCATTTTAACATTTTCTGTATAATTTTTAGTCGTCATGTTTACGTAAAGCGAATATTCTAAGGTAAGAAATAAATACGATTAGGTAGACTGCAAATTACTTTTTAATATTAAAGTAGTTTTTTTTGTTATAGCTAGAAATTCACACTGTTCATCGTGCAGGTCAGGATACTATGACACGGCTATGGGTAATATAATGTAAAGTTTTAATTATTTTTCTTTGAGTTTGGTAAATTATGATGAATGCCCATTTCTCAAAACCAGGCAGAATAAAATTTAGATGTGCTGCTCCTCTTTGCAGTAACATTTTTTTTTTCGCCCCTGTATAATAAAACCTATACAAACATTCAGTTTTTTTCATTCCCAAGTGTTCTGGCACAGAGAGAAAAATGGTGTAAAGTCTTAAATTTGCCATTTACTTCAGATAGAAAATATTTATGTATTGAACATTTTGAAAACAAACATTTCTGTGACAGTTTTAAGAAAAGACTCACTAAGTTTGCAGCTCTTATAATATGTACATCAAAAAATGTTCAAAAAAAAATCCTGTTGTAACAGAAATTAATGATGCAGCAGGTTGCTCTCACACCTCTACCATATCACAAGGTTGCAAAATAAAAATTGACAATGACTCTGCAATAGTACATCTATCGAGAAACCTATTCCACTAGAATCTACTCTTACACCTGTTGAATCTACAACAACTGTAGAATCTACTCTTACAGTCTTAGGTACACCTAAAAGATCTCACACCAAGAAAGAAAAAAATGTACAAATTTGTGAGACAACAATCTAATAAAATTTCTAAATTAAAAAATCTTTTAAACTCTTCAAAAAATAAAATAAAATAAAAACAATGTTAAAATTTTCAAATACAATTGATTTTAAAGAAATTAAAAACTACAAAAGGAGAAATCCCTTATGGAGTGTAGATGACAAAGTTATGTCATTAGCCCTCTACAAGAAAGGTCCTCGGGCTTATAATTTTTTAAGATCATTAATACCTCTTCCGAGTAAAACTACTATATTTAAATCGTTGAAGAGTATTCCATTTGATACAGGTATCAATGAATCCCTATTTTTGAGACTGGCTGAAAGAATAAAAAATATTAAAGAAATTGATAAAAGCTGTACCCTAATATTTGATGAAATCGCATTATCAAAACAATTGACTCTGGATAGTTTTAATGATAAAATAACGGGTTATGTTGATTTAGGTCATTTAGGAAGACAATTACAATTTGCTGATCATGCACTTGTTTATGGTACGTGGTATAAGAAAGTCGTGGAAGCAGCCTGTTGTATATTATTTCACAAAAGATACTATACCCTCTGCAGATCTAAAACATATTTTAATAAAAATCATAGCTGAATTACATAAAATAGGCCTTTATGTTTTAGCAACAATATTGCGGAGCGATCGCTTGATAAACCGACCAGGTCCTTACTTCTTTGTAAATGGACAAAAAATATTTACTCTATATGATCCTCCACATTTATTGAAGTGCACTCGAAATGCATTTTTTAAATACGATATAAAATTTGGAGAACACAAGTATGCTAAATTTTTACACTTTAAAAAAACCTATGATATAGACAGTTTAAAAAGATATCGGACACTTTATAAAATTAAAGATTATCATTTAAATGCGAATAAAAACGGTAAGGTTAAAATGAAAGTTTCTATAGCTGCAAAGATAATGTCCCATACTTGTGCTGCAGCAATAGGAAGTGTCATTTCAACTGCACCTGGGTTGCTACCTGCTGAAGCAATTTATACGGCTTAGTTTATAGGTGTTATTGACAAACTATTTGACAGTCTAAATGGTAATAGCCCAAATGGTGAGTCACATAAGCCACTTAGAAAATGCATGTCTGTTAAATCCAATCATATAGAATTTTGGAATAAAATGTTACCAAAAATTCGGTCATGGGAATTTCATGATCCAAAAAACAAAAAAGTAAAAAAAAAGTATGCCATTTAAAGCATGTTGGATTCTGACTATACAGGGCGTAAAACAATTATTTAAAGAATGTCAAAAAAAAGGCATTAAATATTTAAGGACAAGAAATTTAAATCAAGACCCAGTAGAAAATAATTTTTGTGCAGTCAGACAATACGGGGCTGGTAATGTAAACCCTAATTGTTATCAATTTGTTTCAGCTCTGAAAACTTCAATTTTAAACAGTTTAATAGTTTCCAGAAACAATAATAAAAACTGTGAATCGGATAACTCATTCATTTTAGATGATTTAAAAACTTTTTTAATTTATACTGATGAGCAGCAACCCCTACCATACGAAATAGAAAATCCCTTAGAAAATTTATCCTTGCCAACAAGTTACAATCCCAATCTAACACCTACCTATACAATTTGATTCACAAGCAATTTCATACGTGTCAGGTTTTGTTATACGAAAATTAAAAAATGTAGACTGTGAAGAGTGCATGTCAAATTTAACAACAGACGTCTTAGAACCACATCATATATTTACCATGCTCAAAGAAAACTATAATGAGAAGAGGTTAATATACACACAAGAAAATTTCATTAAACTGCTGGCTGTAGTACATGATTTTATATTTAGGATATTGCCCGAGTATGGCCACATTTTGAATTTAACTCATAATGTTAAAGAGTATTTAAAAAAATATATTGATTTCACTTGGTTTAATTGCCAAGAACATTCCGTCCCTATTTTAAATAAATTGTTGGATATTTTCGTACCATTTAATATTCATAAATATAATGAAGAAGTATTTCAAGCCTTAAAAAAGGAAACGTTCAGAAAACGCCAAAAGAGAAAATATATTACTGCCTTTTGAAACTGTGATAATTTTAATATTATGAGACTAATCAATGCCTCTTACGTTGTACCTAAAAACTACCTCCAATTTTTAATGGATAGTACCAATGTGATAAATGTAAAATACTTCATTACTTTGCGATTTTTATTTTTTTTTATACTTATTAGAAACATTTTTATGTTAAGAATTTCTTTTTTTTTTATTTACTTTTTTGATAATATGAAAGAATGTTATCATGTATTCACACACACACGCACGCACACACATACAGACATACAGACAAAATAGTCAAAACGGATTCAGGGGACTCCAAAACGTAAAAATCCGTCGAAAACTCGAGGCCAAAAAAATCATGATTTCTATACATTTCTTATCTGTATACAGATAGGAAAAAAATTAAAAAGGCAGAATATGTGATAAAAATAATTGAAAATTGGTTTCAATTTAGAGGAAGATTGAAAAATTAATAATAAAAATACGGTCGTACAGTCACAATAAATATCCAAAAAGTTCAGCAGTCATCTTCATGAATAATAATAGGTAATTAAGCGCGTCCCTCCTTGCTAAATTTTCTAAATATTTTTATTGAAGTTGTTATTTTGAGAATTTATATCCATGTTTCACAATAACATTGACTTTAGCCGTTTTAATTCATGTCTGTAAAGTTTTGACCAAATTCTAGGGTTCGATAAAAATTCCTTTTATTAATTTAGTGATTAATATTGCAACCATTAAATTTGATTATATGTTAAACTTTTACAATATAGAGTTAATGAATTTTTTATTCTATATTTCACTTCCAACACAAAACATACATATTGTTTAGGAACATTTGGAACAGAAAACCTAAAAAAAAACGTATCTTTACTAGACATTGTCTACAGACAATAACAATACTATCTTACTTTAATATATATTTTTAATTGGAACTTAAAACCTGCTAAAATCAAAACCAGAAATATTTATTGAAGCTTGTTTAAATTTAATGTCAAAATGTTAAATTAGGTAAATTAATCACTGTTTTTCAGACTACCTAATTAATAGGCATAATGATATGTATATACATTTTATAATTCCATTAAAAAAGTAACAAGTCTTACATATATTATCCTTTTTTTTTAATGAATTTATTTATCATAAATTATATTAGTCTTTAATATTTTACGATATTGATTTATTATTTGCTAATTAAAAATTTAAAATTGCAAAAAAATAAAACAGTAAAAATACAAGATTTTGAGACTTCACTTATACGATTATATAATATGATGACAATTGACATTTATTAAATAATATATTGTTACTAATAGTATAAGGAGTGAGTACAAAAATTTTTCTACAGACGAAACATTAGCCGAGGATGTGCAAACTAGGCGAATAATAATACCTACATTTAAACATCATATTGATTTTGCTTTTTTTACTTATAATATTGATGTTAACATAAATTAAAATAAACATCATATGACATACTTGACAGGTTATGCGGAAAGTAAAATATTATCCACAAATGGAAGGAAAATACCGACTAAACATGAAACATTACCGGTCTTTTTTATAAAGATTTTTCCTGATATATTTTTAAAACATACGTAAATATTCCTCTCATATCTAAATCTGACGTTTTATTATGCTAGACCTTCGCAGTAGCACAGTACGTGTACTGCCATTTCCTCCTCTTTCTGACAGAATCGGCACAAGGTCTCTTCTGTCAAACCGATGAAGCAGCATTAGAATTAACAGAAAGATATTTTGCATTCTTTTTTAATTTCTTCTGGTAACAAACATTTATACGATGTTAATTTATTATACATATTCTTCAACAATATACGTAGGTATTCCACGTGACTAAATTGATGTCTAATAACTTCAGTAGTAACCAGCAACGAACAACAATTAGACCAATTTTGTTAAAAAAATTGTTGAATTGCAAGCATTTATGGTTTTTGTATCTGTATCTGTAACGTAAGGAGGGTGGGTTAACCCACGGCACTTAGGCCTCACTAGGTCCATTGTGCATCCTCCTAAGTAGATAGGCATCTTCCACCTCGTCAGTCAGCCTACAGATTTATTGTAGTTGATATCGCCAATAGGTGCTCAACTTATATCGGCCGATATTAGCCAATTCTCGCCGAATATAAATCTTCTAACACATGAGAGCGTCGAAAAATCGTAGAGGATATGCTCGATGGTCTCATCTTCTTGTTCATACCACCTGCAGAGTTCGGATTATGTCAACCCCATATGGAGATACTTCCGTAGTTGCCATTGTCCATTTAGAATGCCTGTGATCAGGCGCCACATTATGTCTAGTCATAGTCAAGTATTTGTTTGCTGTAGTGTTGTCAGGATAACTTAAAAGCTCCTTGGCAAGTCTGCAGCTTCTTGTTTCATCCCATCTTTCCTTTAATTTTACAAGGAAATGTTCTTTAATTAGGTTTGTCTTTACCGATGTTGTCAGTCCAATAGAAGGGCCAGGTCCAAAAAGTATTTGGTTAGCTGCCTTCTTGGCAAGTGAATTAGCAAGATTAGCTTTTGATGTGGCGTGACCTCTGATCTATCTAAATTTGACCACATTGTTGATGTATACTTCGGCCAAAGCTTCGTGACATTCTAGTACTTAGAATAACTTATAGGGCTCTAATCGGTGTGGTTTTTACAATCAATTGGAGTGGGGTAGAAAGCCAATATACATATTGTATCAATAGAACAAAATGTGACTCTATAGGCGCAGCCATTTTTAGTGCTCATCTCACTTTGGAGTATTTACAATAACCATTTTCTGTCTTACATTGTTATTGTTTAGTACACAAGCTGGTGGATCGGATAATAACAATGTGAAATAGAAAATGGTTATAATAACTACTCCTGAGTGAGATGAAAAATAACTTGTCTGCGCCCACAGGGTCGCATCTCAAGTCCATTGACAAGCATTCTACCCCACTCCAGTTCATTAGGTTTTCATGGTTCCTTTTATGTTGAGACATGCTATGTTCTTTGAATTTGTTCTAGTTTGCAGATAACTGTCAATTCATGCACGTCGTTATCCACGTAGTTGCCAAATTATTATGAGAGAGTCTTGTTACAAGGATTGTTTATAGTTCACCAAATATATCGGACAAATGCTCTGCCATAAAAATATATATATTTTCTTTATTTTCTCCAACGACATTACGAACTGACTTCACTTAATTTTCATACTATGATAATATTCAATAATTATAAATATTTTTACCTTCCCGATGATATGGGTATAAGAACACTTTTAGCCAATTATTCATGGTGGTCTGATAAAATCTTTTGGCTGGGAGGTATGCAATCATCCGCCTTATAGTTCCGACCTTGCCTTTGGCGACTAGTACCTCTACCGCCATCTGAAGACCTTCATAGGCGGCAAACATTTAAGCATTAATGAATAAGTGAAAAATAACATGAAAAACTGGCTTTTATCACTGGAGACAGAGTTCTAAGAGGTAGATATATAATAATTGGTTATTATAGTTACGATTAATGTTTAAACCGACAACGAAATTACTTATAAAAATAGATAATTGTATGTAAATTCACAAAATAAATGTCATTTACAAAATAGCCATCGTTTTTTGGGAGTTTGTACTTATTTTAAATAATTGGGTTTTTGTTTTTTCCATCAAATCATTTACTCTAATAAATTAGAAAATTAGTAACCTATTTGTTGAAAATGTTGTAAAAAGTCAATGCTATTTAGTAATATCTACAATCCAATTAAATGCTGTTCTTAAATCAAGATATCGTTTTCTTTCTTCTATGGCAGTGGTTTCAAAACTTTCTCAAATTACTTTTATATACATTTTTTGCTATATCTACTTCATATGTTCTTTCTACATTATCTAATACAAATAAAAAGATTAATTCAGGAATTGAAAAAATGGAAAGGATTAACATAGCGACAAGATTTCAAGAAATGCGAGGAAAATTATGAAAATAAATCGCTCATTTGCGAGAATACCGGCACAACCCAAAAACTTAAATTCTAGATAATCAAGTTTAATTGATTAATTGATTTTATGATATACTGCAATGTTATACCATGGTAACCAACCTCTGTTTATGGTTATGATAACTGTCAGTTTAACCAACCTCTGTTTATGGTTATGACAACTGTTAGTTGTAACTCAACTGTCATTATTTTTAGTCACATTTGGAAACTTGTAATGATGGTGTCAAATAAGAAAATTTTATTTGATTTTAGGTTGTAAAATGTAGTAAATTGCAGTATATCATAAAACGTTGTACGATACATGCCCGTTACCTGATCCCTTGCACATTAATAACCGTGCTCGCATGTAAAGATCTAGGTAATGGGCTTATAACATAAACTACTATAATAACATAATGAAACTTGAAATGGTAGTAGCGCCGTAAAGCGAATACCACAATACAAAAATGTTTTTTTTAATTGTGCTGATAATCTCAGAGATAAGCGAAATATCATCTCACCAATAATTTACAAAGAACAATCGCCGCCAAGAATTCTTTTTTCTTCTATTAATCCTCATTTACATTTATTTAGTATATGAATTCGCTTATCGCTTATATGCACGAGAAACAACACGTATTTGCTGTTTACGTTTTATTGAACTTTGCAGTCGTATTTAATTTTACGAAGTTAGATTCCAAATTATATCGATTGCTGTTGTCAATTTTTTTTGTGAGATAGTTCTTCCACAACGATATTCGTTGGCTAGCCAAGCGTAGTATGCTATCACGCATAAATGAATTAAAACACGAAGTATCATTTTTAAACAATCAATTAAAAATTAACTTTTGGAAAAGTTCAACAATCACCAAATTCAGCTAAGCTTCGTTTACCTAGCTCTAAAAATTATAGAAAAGTGGTGCAAGGACCATTCTCTGTCTATTAATCCTAAGAAGACAGAGAAGGTTGAAAATGGAATTAAAACCTCCGGAACTCCTAAACACAAAACTAAACTTTGCAACAGAGGTGAGGTACCTAGGTCTCACCTTTGACAGCAAGTTAACATGAAACTCGCATTTAGAAAACAGAGTTAAAAGAGCATACATTGCTTATGAACAATGCCGCCGAACCGTGGGGCGCACCTGGGGCTTCTCCCCCAGAGTCGTCGCATGGACTTCCACGGCTATCATAAGACCTATGCTAATATATGGTGCAGTTGTCTGAGTACCGAAAACCCAAGTAATATCTCAAAGTTTTAAAGACTAGCTTGGTTGCATCGTCGGTGCAATGAGAACCAGTCCTACGCCTTCAATGGAGGATCTTAAACTTCACACCTTTAAATACATTTAATGGTAGAAAACGTGGAAAAAAGGACACGAAATAATATGATCAAGAAAGGAGTACTCAGGTGAAAGTCTATTAGCTTCAGGATTTAAAATCACATAGCTGGACTGCAGTAAATAGATCCAAGAAAGACTCGTGTGTGCAACTGAAAACCATGTAAGTCAGTGATAATTCTCACTTGGGTCGCGGGACACAACGGGGTTTAACAGGGCAACGTGATTACCACTAAAATAAAGTGGTTCTAACACCCTTTGTGGGACCTGAACTGTTTTGAGGTATCAGCAGAAACACGTTATTAGGATAGAATAAAAAGGAATTGGGCAGCAGAAGAACCAACAATTAGAACGATCGTAGACAGCTTAGGATACTTCTGAATGACTATAATAAGAAAAGATGAAAAACCTGTAGCTGTCTGGCCAAGAACAAGCTATGTACCTGCAGTAACGGGGATCCTTATTAGGCATTGTGGACTGAAAAGATCCCATAGTAAACTGGGATTAGTAAGAGTGAGATTCTGTGAAGAAGAAGACGAAACCTCCATTCACATTCACATCTGGCTTTAAATCCTACAAAAGTTCATGAGAATTTATTTGCATCATATTTAAGTCGCCCCAACGCCCCACGGCAAATAATAATAATAATAATAATAATAATAATAGCCGTCCCTTCTCCTATACCAATCTCTCAGTCGACTTCAGGAATTCAAATTCACTCGTAAGAGGGTAAATTATTATTATTATTGAGTTTTTTTAAAATTCCTACATTTACTTGGGAAGATAGGATTGGACAGTTCATTATAGACATTGAGACTATTTCCTTACTGCCTTAACGATAGATATTTTAGGTAGCAGTTTATTAACACCCCATATATAACATAATAAAAACGTACAGAAACGCTGCAAGACCACTTTTACAGTTGTACATATTTACATTAAAAAACTTGTATTTAAAGACCTAGAGGCTTAATACTGCCTTAGGGTTAATATTGTTTTATTATTATGTAATCATATTTGCTCAGGTAATAACTGTTATTTATGTACAGTTCATCAAATTTCTAGAGGCTTTCGACGGCTAGACAGAGAAAGCACTACTGACAGGCATCCCGACGGATTTACGCAATGAAAGTACACTCGGCGCATCAAGTATTTCACTATTTCATTCAGACGTAAATGTCAGATGTAAATTTCGCTAAAACATTTCTTTTATTTTCGTTTGTGTTTTTTGCTCATTACAGTTTAATAGAACCTAAGTATGGAGTTTAATAGCAAATTAAGAGGCCGCGTGATTAACAGTCAATCTCGCGAAATAATAGCCAATGTTATAGAGTTTATGAGAAGAGAAGGAAACTTTAATTCACCTTCAATACCATTTAAAAATGTAAATGATCGTGTTGCTGCAGCCACAGGAGTATCTAAAAACACTGTCGTCCGCATTTCTGGAGAGAAAAAAAGAATCGATAACCGTGAGATATCGGAATTTTCATCACCAAGAATAATCATTAAAAAACCAAAAACAGTTAATGATATAGATGAAGCTGCATAAGAATCAAATTTTATTTTTTTATTATTAGATAGCTATTTTTGTTTCTGAGTTGTGTTCATTTACAGGCTCAATTTTTTTCCGTTTCTCCTTTTTGATTTTATATGGGGTTTCAAGTTGTTTTTGACTTATTTCGACGTAAATCACAACAACACACTTTTTTAATAAAGCAAACAAGTGTTAAGAGGTATATGTACGTGTAAACTACAATTACAAAAAATTGATATGAAACCCATGAAACCACCAACAAAAATGTAAAGCTTGCTTCCGTACTAGAACATGGTGTCATTCGTCGAGATAATTTATCGTTTTGTTTAATAGATCAAGAAATGTAAATATTCCCCTGTTATTTTTTATAAAATTATAAGAGAAATAAATTTTTTTCTAAATAGTATAGTTTATTATTTTGTAGAAAAACAAAATTTCGAAAATTTTAGTAATGTTTCAGAAACAACCGTTATTAATAATAGGTACCATTTTCCTTAATAAGGTAGAAATAAAATATAAACTATTTCCACGATTTACAAAGGCCTACAAAAAAATTATAGGTATTTTCCGCTATCCTATAAAATTTATATTTTCTGACTCAATATCAAAAGGTTGAAGGAATTCCAAAACACCTTTTATGGCATAATAATTATTTTCAATTCTACATACTATCTTTAGCTGATTTTAAAAACGTTCTAAGAAAGTCCAATCAGACCAATTTAATCCCTAAACTATTCCACACTTTTAAAATTTAATTACCTAAAAATATTAAAAACTATTTAAAATAACTTGTTTAGCAGACTGTACAATAGCTATCTTAGTCACACGTAGCGCGTTCTCTGTCTGGGCGTCGAACACCTCTAGAAATTTGATGAACTGTAACTATGCACCACGGCCCAGGGCCGAGCGATTCGTTCTTTGCCATGTGAATAGTTTAACGGTTGCTAGCCAACTAACTGTTTCTTTCGTGAAGATAGATGCATATTCATACGTGCCATGGTTGGCCTTGAGTGTTTCGCGCAGATTCAACTCAGCGGATGCGATTATTGTCACGTACACCTTTATGCTCATATTGAACATCTGGATTCGTGAGCACAAGACCGTCTTTGATATGTTTCAAACTCATCCTTATTTACGGATTATAGAATTATTTACGAGAAATGAAGTGCTTTATGAACCTTCTAAAATTTTAAACAATTGAGAGGGTTGCTGTTACGTGGAGGAACTTAAAGGTTTTAAATAAGATTAAAAGGGATAAAATAGAAAAAAAGATTATAGGGGATTATAGGAATGCAATAAAATCCCTTGAATCAAATAAAAATTGATGTTTCAACTCGCGTTTATAGGAGGGGTAAGACTTAATCTCTGTATTGTATAGCCCCTAAACTAGAGCAGGTGGAGCGTAGATACTTTTATAAGTTATGAGCGGGACGGGGGGAAGGGGGACGCATACTGAAAAAGATTTATGTTGGTCTTTTGACTAATCCGGAGTCATGATCATGAGGAATTTGCCAGATTTGGTTAATCTTGATGTTTGGCTCCACATTAAACCTTTATAACGACAATTTTGATTTTTTTAGGTATATATATATACAGGGTGGCTCACGCTCAACGGGGCGGAGCTTTATGGGAAAACGACCAAAGATATAACAAATTCGTTTGGGAGGAATACGTAGGTTACAGACGGCTACAATTTAAAATTTGTTAGATGTATACAGGATGTCCCACATAAGATAAAATATACAAAATTATATTATTTTTATTGGAACACCCTGTTTTTTATTTTAGAATTAAAAACTACATCAAAAATAATGTCAGTTAACTAAAGGTTCCCTATTACTATTATTATTAGTTTTCGATTTATTTAAATTTTTAAGGAAAAAAAGTCTCCCAGGAATTAATTGTTTACTCTTGTTTGAATAATTTTTAATGAACTAATTTTTTTTCATTTATGTGGGACATCCTATATACATCTAACAAATTTTAAATTGTAGCCGTCTGTAACCTACGTATTCCTCCCAAACGAATTTTTTATATCTTTGGTCGTTTTCCCATAAAGTTCCGTCCCGTTGAGCGTGAGCCACCCTGTATATATATCTCCCTGTTATTGCAATAACCTCCTAACATGTTATATTTTTTAAATTATTTTAGGATTCTTTCTTGAATTTCTCCAACTCGACCCCTATCGACGGTGACACATGCTCATAATTTACTATTTGGGAACCACTGCCTCCGATATCTAATTATGATAAAACTTTTATTATTTGATATTATTGTTATTTTATAGTATACAACTAACAGAACTGCTTGTAATTTCCCATTTAAAGTGAAAGTACTTAACGTTTATCACTTGTTTTTTGTAAAAATGTTTTCATTTGACGTAAAAAAAGGTATAGTTATTTTGTGAAAAATTTGCAAAATCATATCAAACCAGTTCCTAGAAAAATACAGCACTACTACACTATAATTTCGTGAGTTGCAATTTGCGTGGTCACTATCATGTAAATTATAATGTTTTTAAAAAAATACGATTCGCTTTAGATCTATTATCAATACCAATCAATTAACAATTAATTTTTGACGCGTTTTCAATTATTAGGAAAACGCTTTAATACATGGAAAATTATTAGATCAACAATCAAATACAGTATGTAATTATTTTAATAGTGTGTAATACAGCCAAAATGTATATAATTATTTTAAAACTTTGTAAAAAATCACTTTAATATGCTATTCAATATGTTCAGGGCGGTGTTTTGACTTCTTCAAGGTTTTAGATTTGCGTATAAATTGTAAACAAATGTATTTTATACCCGTTATGAACATCAAACATGACAGGTTTACATACCTATATATACTGCGAATAGTTTTTTAATTAAAAGCATATAAAACTCTATGCAAAGTCTATGATATAGATTTTTTTATTTACTTATGGCTTAAAACCCATTTTAGAGAATTAACAAAGTTCAATAACAAATAAAAAACAATTGACAACATTAAAACGAAGTTATAAACTTATTACTGTACAAACTAAGAAAGTAAAAATATATATAATAAAATATAAACCAAATAAAAATTAACATATCAAACAATTACATATTACAAAGAAAGGTGAGAAAATTGTTTTATATCCAAAAAATAAAATAATTTTATGAAAATTTTAAAATATAATCCCTTAATTCCCCCTACGAAAATAAAAAATACATCCACACATCCCCAAAGTGAAAACAAACCAAAGAAAAATTGAAAAAGTTGAGAAACAAAGAAAAGAAAAAATTAGTGATCGATGGAATATTTGAACCTCAGTCATCAATATCAAACAATGATTCAATGCCATTAACATCAAACAAGAAAACACCCTAGAATCTTCAAGAGTCCAAACGTGTGTAAGTTTAATTTATGCTCAAAAGTTAAATTCATTTATCACAGTGCCCACATGATGAATAAAAATTTGATAACTGCAAGTGCTTTATAAATGAATCAAGAAAACAATTATTGGATGAAGAAATGCTCCTCAACCTAAATAGTCGACTCAATAACCGTATGGCAAATTTTGTCCACACTCAAATTTGCCTCGATAGTAAAAAAGGATGATGCTTCAACTTCAATTTTTTCAAACTTATTTGCCACTCGAAGTCGCAAAACTTTTATAAAGGTCTTGAGCACTTATATATACTGATTTTGTTACAGAAAACATTTTTGATAGGTTTGTTTTATAAATATTTAATTATTTAAATGGTGTAAATGCATATTTTTTTGAATATTTCCGTGTTTAAATAGACAAATTATAGAAGCGGCGTTAATTTACTGTAATAAAAAAAATAAATTTCATTTTATTTCAAGTTTGAAATTAATGCAAAAATATAATGAAGTAAAATCAAATAAAGATATAAATTGGCAAAATATTTGACTAGTTTCAAATCACAAAACAGTCAGTATGGTTGTTTTATGATTTGAAACTAGTCAAATATTTTTCCAATTTTTTTGCTTTGTTTGATTTTCTTCATTACATTTTTGGGCTACTACAAAGTTAAATTTCAAAAAACCCGTTCGTGGCGGCCATATTGAATTTTAGTACCACTCCAATTTGATAGATGGCAGCACATCGAAGATTTTTCGAGGGGGCGGTAAATAATTTTATTTGTCGCCATCATCTTTTTTTTTGCTTTCGTAAAATGATATTGAAAAAAACTGAAATTTTCACACAGTACTTGTTTTCTTCATTGTTTTTTTATTATTTTTTTTTTTATTTCATAAGATCTAGTATTTAATTTGGTTTATTTTAAAAAAATATTGATTTAAAACTATGCAAGCAAGCCTTTGTGGACATGTGGAACTATTTAGATTCCTACATTTTTTTTTAAATTGTTCTGTAAACAATAAAAACAAACAGGTATTGTGTGAAAATTTCAGTTTTTTTAAAAAATCAATCATTTTATGTATATAATTTTTTGTATTTGACTAGCCCAATTACAATGGCACTATCAATGTAATGTCATTGTAATCGGGTCCAAAATATTATTGTTTTAAATCTCATTACCTACTATCTTCGATATAGGTTTTTGACAGACGCATCGTGGTTATTGGCTGTTAATGAATAATCATCAAATAAGATTTATCGTTTATTATTAAGACATTTTAATCAGTCTTTGCTAATCTGCTTCCTCATTCGTACGTCCTTAAACTTAATCAAAACATGTAAATAACCATTACCTGGTAGTTGACCCTCTATTAGTAAGTTAGTATAAGATATTCTGCATAAGTTGTAAGAGATACAAGGCTAGAAATTGGGAAATATCCGCAGAAATCGTCTTTTTTTGCTAAACTGGAAACGAGAAAAATCGCAAGGTTAGAGTAAGGACGGTTTTTGATCTTTGACCTAGCGCCAGCGGTAGTATTCTCCATGTTAATAATATAATGAAATTAAATTAATGAACCTTTCAGTAAAAAAAAATATGTATATGTTGCTGGCCATCATTTCGTGTAATTTTCCAAACTTACCCAGCACGGCCTTTGTGTTGAAGGAATAATTACTTATTTAATTTTTAATACTCGGCTATAAAAGTTAAACACCCATTTCAACATTGTTAATATTCCATAATTTTCCATTTGTGTCAAATATATACATTTTTATTTAAGTAATTGTAGTTTATATGAGTAAATAAGAACTCAAAGTCCTTTACCCTAGAAAGGGGTCTTTATAATTAATTAGCAGCCTTAAAGATTGTTGAAACTTGAAAACGGATAAAGTTTAAGATATAACTGTGTGACACTAACTGCAGATACAATATGTACATAATAGTATACTGTTGTTGTAAATGCTGTAAATTACAGGTAAAAAAATAGGCATTCCTTGCGAGATAAACACTATTTTTGTTTTTTACGGCTATACCACGATGCTCATTTTCAAATAGATTTATACAGATATAAGGAAAGTATAGGAATCATGATTTTTTTCGACCTCGAGTTTTCGACGGATTTTTACTTACGTTTTGAGGTCCCCTGAATCCGTTATGACTATTTTCGCGATGATGTCTCTCTCTCTGTGTGTGTGTGTGTGTGTGTGTGTGTGTGTGTGTGTGCGTGCGTGCGTGCGTGCGTGTGTGTGTGTGTGTGTGTGTGTGTGTGTGTGTGTGTGTGTGTGTGTGTGTGTGTGTGTGTGTGTGTGTGTGTGTGTGTGTGTGTGTGTGTGTGTGTGTGTGTGTGTCTCATAAACCAATACACAGAAAAACACCAAATTTTAAACTTTAGCTTTGTTCCAGCGTCCAATGAACTGATTAGATTTTGGGCAGAGTCGGAGCATCTGGGGGTACTTTATAGGTGGTCATTTTTATATTTTATGAAATATATCTGTTATTTACGTTTGGAGAAGAAAATTCCTTGATTAAAAGTTACTTACAATATTAATATAAATATTTTTTGTTGTATACAACATTTTCTTAAAATGGTCCGTATTCGAGAAATTTGACAAAATGTGAAAAAATATTTTTTATAAAAATTGTTTAAATGAAAGTTATTCCATACATAATTTCTCTAAAATGGACCGTATTCGAGATATTTGAGAAAATGTGTAAATTTCGAATTTTGAAGAAAACTCAAAAACGGATTAAGAAAAAATCATTAAATTTTAAAATTAAGTTTTATTTCGGCCTGACGTGAAATGATTAGATTTTGGACAAAGTCGGAACATTATGGGGGAGGCCGTTTTTATATTGTATGGAATATATCTGTTATTTATGTTTGGAGAAGAAAATTGTTCAAATAAAAGTTACTTCTAATATTATTATCTATAATTTTTGATTTATGTCAAAATTTCTTGAAATGGTCCGTATTCGAGAAATTTGACAAAATGTGCAAAATTCTGATATTTATGAAAATTGTTACTGTAAAAGTTGTTTGCGATATCGATCTCTATAATTTTTGTTTTTACATTATTTTTCTAAAATGGATCGTAATGGAAAAATTGTAGGAAAAGTGCTAAATTTAAATTTTTTAGTATTTTCGTTTTCAATGAATATCTATAGAAAAATATTTCGAGGTAAATGTATGTGGAAAATGTATATATTTAGTTTATCCTCTAAACATTTATAGAGGTTCTTATAGGTTGTACAAAATAACCGAAAAAAGCCTATAATAACTAGATAGGAAACTCATGTGTTGGACACATCAGATTTTTATAATTTATAAATTTAAAATGACAGCTCTCTCCTAGATACGTATATAATGTTAGCCATTTCATGGCACATATGATAATAACAATATAATTAGGGAATTACTATTTTGTGTTATTAGATAAGATCCCCAACAAACAATGAATTGGCGGGATATTGCTGGCCTTCTGCTGTAATTGAAGGAAAATGAATGCAACGATTAAATAATAAAAGCCTATTTTTGGCTTTTCGGTAGTGGTCCAGCCCTATATTGGTTGATGAAGGCCTTCTGAAGGATAAGTAACTTTGTTGGGTAAAAGCATGGTAAAAGTCAAAAGGCTTTTAATTGTTATTGCTGCCGGAGCATCATCAGCTAACAATAGGGAAATGGGAAATAATCGGTAAAATCGTTTTACTATTTTTAGAAAAGAAAAAGAATCAACGCAGTGCACACATAACCTGTAAATTTATGTACTCTCGGGAAATGCAAGCGTCAGTGTTGTGCTCAAATACGTGTGTATATTTGAGAGTATTTTAATATTATGGAAAGTGCCGTATATCACACGCGTGTGGATAAGAATCTATTTTCAGCCCGTATGTGAATGTGAGTCTACTTTCTACATTCGTTGTCAAATATATCAGACGCATCATTTCTACGATGTCCATATTAATAGTAAAATCCATTTGATAATTAAATTGTTAACATTGATTTTTAAAATTAAATCGTAGATACTTATTTTTAACAATAAAATTGTGACACCCTCCTTACTCGCCCGACCTTACTCAACATAAGAATATGGCTCGGCGAAAAAAATTCAGGTCAAAGGACGGCAGTAATTCGTACGGCAGCTCATGCAATTTTGCAGCAACAATTCCGGGTAAATATGCTGGTAGTACATTATCGTGGTGAAACACCACCTTTTTATCAGCCAAATGGGGCCTTGTCTCCTTCAGTTTCTTACTGAATTGGTCCAATAATTCATTGTAGTCTGTCCCGTGATTGTTCTTCCTTTCTGCTAAATGTACATGAAGATTATTCCCTTTTAATCCTAAAATATAGCCATGACTGATGGAACAGTTTCTTCCTTCCTCGGGGCAGATTTTCCTGGAAAAATCTATTGTTTTGACTATCGCTTGGTATTTGGCTTATAATAATATATCCATAATTTATTCAACAGTGACGATCCAAGGCAAAAACTCCTTATATTTCACGTAAAGAGGTTCAAACACTCCTTCGACATTGACAGCTGTATCCGGTTGTTGTCCACCGTAAACAATCATGTAAAATATTTACAGCCACTGTTACTTCGCGAATTTTAACTCGACTATTAAAGAATTCATGTCGTGTGCCTTTTTAACGATTTTCTTGGTAACGACCAGTGTTGCCAGAATATATTTTTGTAATGTACCAGATTTATCTAAAAAATGTACCAGATTTCATAAAAATGTACCAGATTTTTCTAATTATGAAGTATGGTCATTAAAGACCAGAAAAGTTTTATAGAGAACACGAACACAACAATTTTAAACAATATTTTATATCTCGAGCAGTTTTTAAATAAGATTTTAATACCTCTCTCGATAAATTTCTAACAGTATTCTATCTCTCGAGCAATTTTTTACAACTTTTTTTTATCCCTCGAGCAATGTGTGTACAAAATTTTTAACACTATTTAATCACTTGAGCAATTTTTAACAGATTTTTATCTTTCAAGCTATTTTTGAACAATATTTGATCTCTCGTGCAATTTTTGAAAAAGATTTTAATACGTTTTAATATTATTTTATCTCTCGAACAGTTTTTAAGAAACCTTTTTTTCTCTTGAGGTATTTTTAAAAAATATTTTATCTCTCGATAAATTTCCAACAGTATTCTATCTCTCGAGCAATTTTTAACAACTTCTCTCTCCCGAGCAATGTTTGTACAATATTTTTTTAACACTATTTAATCACTCGAGCAATTTTTAACAGCCTTTTTTATCTTTCAAGCTATTTTTGAATCATATTTGATCTCTCGTGCAATTTTTGAGCAAAATTTTAACAATTTTTAACACTATTTTATCTCTAGAGCAATTTTTAAAAAAGATTTAACAACTTTTGATAATATTTTATCTCTCGAACAGTTTTTAAACAATTTTAAACACATTTCTAACAGTATTTTATCTCTCAAGCAATTTGCAATTTTTAACAACTTTTTTATTTCTCGAGAAATTTTTGTACAAAATTTTTTGTATGATTTTTAACACTATTTAATCACTCGAGCAATTTTTAACAGCTCTTTTACCTTTCAAGCTATTTTTAAACAATATTTTATCTCTCGAGCAATTTTTATTAACATCTTCTATCTTTCTAACAATTTTTAAACAATGTTTTATCTCTCGAGAAATGTTTAACAGTATTTTTTAATTCTCGAGTAATTTTTGAATAAGATTTTAATAACTTAGATACTATTTTATCTCTCGAACAATTTTTAAACCTTGTTTTATCTCTTGAGCTATTTTTAAAAAATATTTTATCTTTCAATAAATTTCTAACATTATTCTATCTCGAGCAATTTTTAACAACTTTTTTATCTCTTTAGCAAACTGCACAATATTTTAACTCTCGACAAATTTATAAAAATATTTTAACTCTCGATAAATTTTTGACAATGTTTTATATCTCGAGCAATGTTTGTACAATATTTTATCTCTCGAGCATTTTTTAATAGTATTTTATCGTTCGAGGAATTTTTAAACAATGTTTTATCTCTCGAGAAATTTCTAATAGATCTCTTAAGTCAATTTTGAACAATATTTTATTTCTCAACAAATTTTTCAATAGTATTTTTTTCCTTGAGCAATTTTTGAACAAGGGTTTAACATTTTGTAATACTATTTTACCTCGAGCAGTTTTTGAATACGATTTTAACAATTTATAATACTATTTAATTTCTGGAAAAATTATTAAATATTTTTATCTCTCATTAAATTTCTAACAGTATTTTTATCCCTAGAGCAATTTTTGAACAATATTTTACCTCTCAAGCAATCTCAAATACTATTTCATACTTTGATCTATTTTTAACACCCTTTTTTACCTTTCAAGCCATTTTAAAAAAATATTTGATCTCTCGTACAATTTTTAAACAATGTTTTATCTCTCGAGAAATGTCTGCTATTTTATCTCTGAAGTGATTTTTAACAACTATTTTACACTTCAAATGGAAACATACGCTGAAAAAAGTACTAGATATTCTGTCGAGTGTACTAGAGTACCAGATTCTCAGATAATGTACTAGATCTAGTACAATTGTACTAGACTGGCAACACTGGTAACGACTCTACCGGGCGGCCCGGCCGCTCCTTATTAAAAATAAATTTTTAATCTTGCCTAAAATTAATTTTTATCCATATTATTTCACGGTTAATTTATTTTAATTGTAAACTTAAGCTTGCGTGTCTTAAATCACCTACACACACAGCCATTTAATAATAGTATATTAAAGTATAAGTGGATATAACGGTCTTTAAAACACGCGCGATTTTTCGAGCACGACGGCGCAGCCGGAGTGCTCGAAATAGAGCAAGTGTTTTAAAGACCAGTTATCCACGAATACTTTACGCTATTTTTTTTTTATTGGTATACTTTGAAATCCTAAATATTGGTATTATTTCTACAAAAAAATGGAAATAAGAACTAATAACTGAAAATGGTTGAATTTGTGATGTAACATCAGTATACCTCGTTGTCATGAAAATGAGACAAACAAAAATTTATTTTCAATCTGTCACGTAAGAATAATTGTCGCAACAGTTGTTATTGTTTAAAATTAGTTCAAATATTGAGTATTTAAATAATAAAGCAGAGTCGCGCTTAATACTACAAAAATCCGAAGCGGTTTATAAAAAAGAATACGATAAATTCAACACGTGGATGGAAGAGCAAATGGTTACACATATAGATGAGCGAGTTGTTCTCGCTTATCTCCAGAAAATGTCTCCAGTATAAAGTATCGACTATGTGGACTATCCATTCAAAATTACAAAGTATGTTAAGGATAAAAAAAGGGGTCGATATAAAATCGTTCGTCAAAGTGCATGCATTCATGAAGGCAATTAGCAAAAATAAGGTAGTCAAGAAGGCATATGTATTCGCGGAAGACGATTTGCGGAAGTTTTTTACAGATGCACCGGACATTACGCATTTATTTTTGAAGGTGGTTGCTATTTGTGGCATCTTTGGCTCTTGTAGAAGATGTGAATTGTGCAATTTATGCTTAGCTGATATCAAGGAAGGAGGAAGCGTATTGCTTATTACTATCCGACCATCTAAGATAGTGAAATCTCGACGTTTTACTGTTGCCGATAGTGATGCAATTAGATATGTGCGTTTGGTGAAGCAGTATTTATCATTGCGCCCCCAAAATGTAAGTACAGACCGAGTTTTCTTACGGTATGATAAGGGGAAGTGCACCAATCAAGTGGTTGGTATTATTACATTTGGATCATGTCCCCAGCAAATTGCACGTTATCTTAAATATTACGATCCTGAGAAATATACTGGACATGCATTTCGACGTACGTCCGCTACCATTATGGTGAATAATGGCATGACAATAGATCAAATCCAACGACAAGTAGGATGGAAATCGGTAGCTGTGGCGACTGGTTACGTTGAAGAGAGCATTAGCAATAAGAAAAATGTTTCAAATATTATTGGAAGTGCTATTAATGGAAGTACAACTTCATTGACTTCCAAGAATGTTAGCAATCTTAATTTGAACAGTATTTCCTCTGATTTAAAAAACCGAAGTTCTAATATTTCAAACAGTACTAACTGTACTTTCCACATTTATTTAAACAATTAAGAATGTGAAAAAATATTTGAATAAATTTTTTGAAAAATTTCTCAGAAATATTTTATTTGACATTACAAGGCACTCCTGTCAGATCAATATTTAAAAAGTTGGCATTTAGACATCACGTTTCTCGGGTTGTTGATATTGCCATGGTAACTTTAAAACACGCGCGTCTTTTAAAGTTCGTTTT
Organism: Psylliodes chrysocephalus; assembly: GCA_927349885.1. NCBI lineage: Eukaryota > Metazoa > Arthropoda > Insecta > Coleoptera > Chrysomelidae > Psylliodes > Psylliodes chrysocephalus. Next base: position 44,244,113 of record OV651814.1, on the reverse strand, counting down.
AAACACGCTGAGGCGTACTTTAAATAAGTAAAATAGGGTACCAATAAAAAAAAATTATTTGGATGGGTTACAAAATGTAAAAATTCCTATCCTAGAAAAGTGACTACAAAAAAAGACAAACCTCGATAAGTATTTATTTTATTTTATATTGGTGGTAACTGGTCATGCTTTATGTTTACTTATTTCGTATGTTAGTGATGCGGTGGTGCTGTACACACGCCATAGTCGTTAAAATGATCTATAGCATAATATTACTCCTTAAAACTTCGCATGTATTAGAAAATCTTCTTGAATAAATGAACATGCCTTATTAAAAATTGTTATGACTTCTGATATTTTTGTCGAAAGGTTTCTAAACAAATGTATAGGTATATTTATGTAAGAAAGAGAGTTAGAAATACAATATTAAAAGCATTATTGGAAAATGATGTATCACTGAAAGTAATTTTCTAATAATAGATGAAAGGGCATAGAAGATAATTTAGGTAGTCTTTAATAATACAATAATGTAATATTAATTAATAGCTTGGCCAATTTATTTTTTATATGAAACTGGAGTACAACCAGATAATTATTTAAGTTGAAATTCAAATCGTGTTTGCACATTGTAATCATCGGAAAATATAGTTACTCGAACACCTAAAAACAATTTCTATTAAAGTAATTCCAAAACCAATTATTATCGAACGCATTTAATTGATTTTTTTAGTCATGTGACATGTGATTTAGTTAATAGCATAAACATATTGATATAGGTAAGTAATTTGATATTCTACGATCTTTTTAAATATGTACATGTTGCTCTTTATTTTACTAAAACAACTGGTTGCCATAACATTAATTACATTATATGGGCTTAATAAATTTTTATATAGCTTTAGGGCATGATATGTCTGAATGTCATGAACTTCAAACTAGTCACAATCTAAACAAGTCAAATTTTTTCAGACTCATATTTTGATAAACATTCTTGAAACCTACCATGGGCGTATACAGGGGGGCAAGGGACACAGATGCCCCTCCTGGATCTTACAATATACAGTGTCAGCATAAAATGCGCATCATATGGTATTTTTTTCTGAATGCTGTAGACAAATTTTGACTGGCATCACTTATTGCTTAAAAAATGATAACAAATGACATGCAAATGACATGCAAATGACATGCAAATGGCCAATCTCGTGACTTTTGTTGCTAATTTTATACTTTTTTACTGATATACCAAGCTGCAAGATTATTCCGCAACGTTTGTTTTTTTTTTATTTTTTCTACCATTCAGTTTTGGGTTACTGGAATTTACGCAAACCTTTATAGCAACATTTAAAAACAAAAATACATTTGAAATGAGGGCTTCGCGTAAAAAAAACATTTTATACAGGTCTGCTAAACTTCCAGTAAACCAAAAATGCATTTTTCGAAAAACAAAAAAAAAACAAAAGTTGCTCGAAAAAATTTTAAATTGGTATATGAGTAAAAAATAAGTAACTTTTTTAGGCATTTCTCGAAATTTTGAAAAATAATGCCTTGTTTGAAATTTTTAATCCTCTTTCCACCAAAGAATGTGCGTGGGGTGTTTGGATCTTTAATCACTAAATTCAAAGACATACATGCACAATGCCAGATACATGCCAATTCGGGGTGGCACAAAGAGTCTAGTTAATCATCAAAACTATTTGCAGATAATATATCGGTCGATGTAATAATGCAAACTGGCCGCCAGAAAATAGTTGAAAAAAAAAGAAATTTCTTTCATCAATTATTTCTGCAATAGAGTGTTGTGGAACTCACGACTTGCCTTTCAGATGAAAGGATAAACAAAAAGTTATAACTTTTTTTATTATTCTTATGCAATAATATACATGAGGGCGGGCGTAAATTAATTATTGTTATATTTTTTGTTTCAGGTGTGTTTCATTCTTTACTTATGCTATGAGTTGAAGATGGTGATGGGGATTTTAAAAAGCATGTGGACGAAGGCCCAAAAAATGCTCATACACATCACCAGGTATCCAACATAAAATTATAAATTTTTGTGGAGTTATCCTGAAGGAGCATTTAGTTAAAGTTACAAAAAAGCAGTAGCTTTCAGTATATTAGCAGATGAAACTGTAGACATACAGGGTGTTTCTAAATTCATGCGACAAAATTCAGAAGGTAATTGCTCGTATGGAATTAAGATGGGTTTTTCCTATAACAAAATTTCCTCAGCCCATCCCTTTCCGAGATATCACCCTTAAAAGGTGGTGACTAAAATTGAGTTTTATTTTCTAAAATTTCAGTAAAGCTAGAAACTTGAACTTTGTAACTTTTGTGGTCATTTCCAGCATTTTATTCGAATAAACCTTCAAACGATGTGAAATAGAAAGATGGCGCTCTTTTATTTTAAAAATTTTTAAATTGTTTGTATTCGTCCTTATAATTTTTATAAATTGACTGCATCTGAAGATGGAAAAATTTGTACTTTTCGAAACATATGTAGTGTGCTAAACAATAAAAATAAAAAGATTTGACCGATAAAACCTAGGAAAATTTTTATTTACATAAAAAATTATGTTATTAATATTATTCAATAAATATTAGGACTATTTATATATATATAGTTTAATAAAAATGTAACATTAAAATAAAATATATTTTCTTTAAATTGTGCTCACTTCTATATTTGTTTTTCTCTTCAAGCACTCTTTCTATAGTATAAAAATAAGTGTATATACATAATTTTCAAATTATGTTGTCTTGTCCCCCTCCCCCCTTGGACATCATGCCTACGCCCATGAAACCTGCGTATATCCAGGGGCTGGTAACTCAAATGGAAAAACATGAGGAAGGTAATTTAGTACCACTCCAATTAACGGGATGGCTCTCGTATCGAAATGTCATGTCAGTTGTCAGCTCGTCAAAACTTCAAACTTGGAGAAATTAAAATGGCTATTGCATTTGAAGGTGTATTGAATTTTGATTCATCTAGAATCTATATTTATTTTTCAACACCTTCCAATTTTAAGCATGTTTTCAAAAGATGGGAAGATGGATTTCAGCAACAAACAATACAGCACTCCCAGATATTGGTAGTGATGCAATTTATACAACATAAAATATGCAGCCGTCATATTAAGGATAATCAAATAATTTGTATTGTCTTAAGAAAAATGCACCATTATTGTTTGACACCAACGGTAAGTAATATTTACAAACTTGTTTTTGATTCAGTGTTAAAATAATTGGTTTGTTATTTAAATTTCTTTTTGTTTTCAGTTTTTAAATGATCATTGTTGTAAAGAAAATATTGGCCCTCCAAAATACCCTGTCGATCGATGAAATATTTAAGCATCAGCCATCAATATCAAAAATTGATTCAATGCCATTGACATCAAACAAGAAAACACCCTAAAATCGTCAAGGTTCCAAACATGTGTAAGTTTAATTTATGCTCAAAAGTTAAATTAATTTATCACAGTACCCACATGATGAATATAAATTTGATAACTACAAGTGCTGTATAAATGAATCAAGAAAACAATTATCGGATGAAGAAATGCTCCTCAGCCTAACTAGTCGACTCAATAGCCGTATGGCAAATTTTATCCACACTCAAATTTGCCTCGATAGTAAAAAATAATGATGCTTCAACTTCAATTTTTTCAAACTTATTTGCCACTCCAAGCCGCAAAACTTTTATAAAGGTCTTGTGCACTTGTATATTCTGATTTTGTTACAGAAAACATTTTTGATAGGTTTGTTTTATAAATATTTAATTATTTAAATGGTGTAAATGCATATTTTTTTGAGTATTTCCATGTTTACATAGACAAATTATATGATGCGGCGTTAATTTACTGTAGTAAAAAATAAATAAAATAAATTGCCAGTTATTTCAAGTTTAAAATTAATGCAAAAATATAATGAAGATATAAATTGGCAAAATTTTTGACTAGTTTCAACTCACAAAACAGTCAATATGGTTGTTTTATGATTTGAAACTAGTCAAATATTTTTCCAATTTTTTTGCTTTATTTGATTTTCTTCATTACATTTTTGCGCTACTACAAAGTTAAATTTCAAAAAGCCCGCTCGTAGCGGCCATATTGAATTTTAGTACTACTCCAATTTGATAGATGGCAACACATCGACTCAAAATTTTACCATTGAGTTTCCCATCTATTCACATTAGTAAACTATGCGTATGTCTTTTTAATAAAAGTACAAAAACCATTCAATGTATTTGGTATTTTTTTAGTAATTTTATCATTTATCAATTCAACAGTCGAATTCTAACAGTAATTCGTGATTGGCGCAGTAATTATATAACTATTATTCTAATAATTTTTATATCTTGTAACGGTTGCAACCGTTATTCTTTATTTTGACACATTCACCTCTACTCAAATGTCATTTGTCGTTTATGCCTGTGTCAAAAGTTCATATTTCATTTGATTCGAATATATCAACCAGATCACATTCCTTTCAAATTATCTTGGTCATCCGATGTACTAATTTATTTTTAATATTCTTATTGGCCATCTGATTTTATAAGGTAAGGTTTAATACTAATATATATATTTTATACAAGGATTTTTTAAATAAATTGTCAGGTTCCGACATAACCTCAATACCTATCAACAATGAATAACACGTTTTATATAATTTTATATATTATTTTGTTTGGAATAAGATGTTATGCTTTACTATGTTTAAATATGTTAAATAAGATTTTTCCTTTTCATATTAATTTTAGTCTCTGTGACTTTATTCACTTAACTGTTTTAAATTGTTAATTTTTTAGTTAAAAGCATTTTATCTAAATCCTGTTCCAATTTCCTATTTCCTCTCTTAACATTTTAACCTTTTCATTTTAGCATTGGCTATATCTAGAAGTTTATGGAGATTTGTATCTAAACGGTTCAAATACAAATTTCTTTGTAAGATATAAAGGACCTGTTTCCTTTTTTTTCCCGCCTTTAATCCATTAACTCACACATGACTACCCCAAGTTTAAAAAAAAGATGTAATCTTTCTCTAAAATTTGGTCTTTTTTCAAAAGGTTGTAATTAAAAGAATTCTTGCTTTATAAACAAATACACGTTAATATAATATGGCCTGCTAAGACATTGAATTGTAATTTAAAAGAAAATTCTCTTGTGGCTGTAGAAATTTTGTCCAATATTCAGTTCTTCAATTAAACTCTTCTGCAAACTATGTGTATTAAAGTCATAAATGGGTCGAAAAATCATTTTATTAGGGCGATTATAGATTTAGGGGAGTGGGAGCGAGGAGGGAGGCAGAATCTTTAACCACGAGCCATCTCTGATATTACCAGTCACACTGTTTTAAAATTGGGTTATAAGGTTCTGGTCCAAGAAGATAGTTATAGTACATTTGTGGCTAAAAATTCTAAAATAACACGTCATACTGTTTTTAATGTTTTTAAATCAATTTAGAAAAGTATTATATGTGTAATTATAGTGCACTGGTCAGACATTTCTCTCCTTAAGAATACGTAGGTAACTATTTAAAGAAGATTTTCTAGTAGATTCTGTACCAAGGTGGTTTCTCAAAATCGACCCCTTAGTTTTTATATTTTTCTTTAAGTAGGTGCACAGAACTTTTAAAACATTTTGGTAACATTATTTAATTTTATTTCATCAATTTACACTTTTTTATTTTCAATAATATTATTTAGATTCAAAAGAGAAAGGAATTGTACTAAAATGTTGATTAGTAGAACAGGTCAACTAGTTTTGTACCTTTTTTTTGAACGAAATTAAACATTATTTTAATATCTAAACTAAATCTGATAATAGTAATAATAGAGAATAAAGCATTTTTAATTTAATATTTTTATAGTTTTAATGAAGATTTTGTAGTAACTATTTTATATTGACTTGAAGAAGAAATATGAAGACAAAGAAAGCCAAATCACATAGCTAATTTGAATTTATAGCACGATTTCATATTTCTGAATTAGTTATTTAATTATTACAACTTCAAAAAAGGGCTTTTATTTGATAATAATTATGTGCATGTGTCAACAATTAACCAACAAAAAATATCTACTATTTATTTACATTAAAGTAATTATAAAAAACAAGTTATGCGCATATTAATTGGTCCAATTCATATGCTACTTGGCTCGTATCTCATAATATATCGTTAAAAAAGTCAATTATATAAATAAACAACGTTTTTTTTTGCATTTGACACTTTTCTTTTGTTTAAATGAGGAAAATAAACTCAAAGTTTTTATCAAAAACAAAAATTAAATTTTTATTTGGTAGGGCAACTAGTTAAGGTCAATAATGGTTATCTATGAGCAGGCCTAGAAGAAAAACAACAGTAGTAAAATAGAAATACGCGATGCATTGTTTTTTATTTCGCTAATATTAGATTTGAGATGGCTTCAGAAGAAGAAATCTAGGATTTTTGAATCTGGTCATCACGTTTGCCATTCAGTCATTCCAGCCTGCCAATCCAGTGTCTCCCAAATTCTGATCGAGCCATTCCCAACAAACTGAGATGGGGCTCTATTTTGCTGTAAGAGTAGTTCATGTTCATTTAGCATCTTTCAGATTTCTATTATTATCACGCTGATTTTCGACTTTTATTATTATCAACGGATCAATGACATTCTCCACAACTTTAAATATAAACAGTGGCGTAACCAAGCTTTAGGCACGGCGGGGGCAAGATATTAAAAATGCGCAAAAACCCGTTTAGGTAGTTTTTCTTAAAGAAAACGCTAAATTTAAAAATAAACAACATCAAAAAATCAAATTGTACCTACTTTCAATGAAGCAGTACTAAAGTCTGAAAAAAAAATCAGAAATGACGATAACGTTAAAAATTGAAACAGTGGGAAACATCATTGGTTATATAGTTTTATTATAAACGACGTTGTTTCACGGTCATAAACTGATCAACTATGACAAAGATGTCCAAATTTTAAGTTGCTCAAAAAGTGAAAAAAAAAATACTTATATTCGTCAATAAGGATCGAATTTACAACAGATTCATAAAAAGTTTAATGTCGGTTTATTAATCCCTTTATGTTGATCCGCAAATTTTTCGGCCATGGTTTGAATGAACGTATCCAACAAGACATAAAAAATGTTTATTTTATATGTATGTCCCGGGTCCATTTCCTTTTGATTGTCAGGTGCTTCATCATGGAAATGATTAGTTTTTTTTTTTTATTTTTAGAATAGTATTCAGTAGTAATATTACACTTTAAAGCTTTATTTCTCACATCCCTTTTATAATTAATGCCTAAATTTTTAAGATCCTGGATAGTGGATTTAATAATCGTTTGAAGATAAAATTTGAAAGTACCTTTATTTTTGTCAGTACCTCTTTCCAAAAACATAATTAATAATTTAAATGTTTGCAGATAATTTAGAAGTCCATTGGCTTCCGCCCACTGTCGCGCGCCTAAAGATATTTAATGGTCTATAATTATTTGCAACGAACGAAGAAGAAATTCAATATTTTCATAGATATGTAGAATTAACCACATTCTGGTATGGCTCGCCCAACGTGTAGTAGAAATCATATTCCTTCTGTATGCTTTGAAAAATATGTTACCTTGGCAGACTTTGTGTAATAAATACGTATAATTGTTTTAAAGTACCAAAAAGAGGTTAACATCAATTCATGAATTAACAGAATTAAAGCAAGATTTAATCTGTGCGAGCAACAATGGACATATATTATTTGTGAAGCATCCTATTTTATTCTAGCCTGTAGACTTTTTATATGGCCTCATGTAGAACTGGCACCGTCATATGCTTGGCCACGACATAATGCAATCGGGATGTTAAAATTATTTAACTCCTTGAGAATGGCGTTATAAAATGAATCTGTGGATTCAAAGGTCAAACTTACAAATTTCAGAAACCTTTCTTCAACAGACCATTATTCCGCAGAGAGAGTTGCCCTGTAATAAATAAATTTTTAATCAAAGCGGAGGGGCATTGGCACCATAGGGGCATCAATTCTCCAGAGGCGAAGGGGGAAATTGCCCCCTTGTCCCCCTGTGGCTGAATATAAATCGTCATTCAATGGTTTATCAGTGAATATAAGTCCGACTACCGAAATTCCTGAATTGTCTAATGCAAAACTGTTCAATTTTTGAGAAGTTTGAATATGCCGTTCTCGAAAAATTCGAGTTTTTTATCGCTCTATCTTTAATTTTGGACAGGCTGGTGTCTCAGTGGTTAGAGTCTGAACTTACGAATCGAAGGGTCCGCGGTTCGAATCCCACCGATGGCCAGGATTTTCTTTTTTTATTTTATTTATTTAAAAATAATTCCTATTCATTAGTAGGATTCACCACTCCGACCATTCACTGTTGAGTTCTAATTAACAGTGCTGTTCCTAAAGTGGCGCTGGGAAACAGTCATAAGGCCTATATGTAGAGATGCAGGAGTATTAGAGTACTAGCACTTCTGCACTATATTAGACTAATGACTTAAGTTGTCGAAGCCGAAGACACCAATGATGTTAATTGAGTGCCGATACTTAAGGGTATGAATCCTAGAATCCTTGGGTAATTTTAAGAAGAAAGGTCAATATCAATTTACTAAGCTATTAATAAAAAAAGGGTCGCAGAATTTTGTTCGAAAGTTATTTAGTTCGAATACATTTTGTTCGAAAGTTATTTAGTTTGAAAACATTTTGTTCGAATATCTAATTTGAAAAAATATCATTCCTAGACAATTGTAGTGAATTTTGAACATGGCTTTCTAAAGCCGAAAGTGCTCGCTTATTTTTAATAATTATTTATACACACTATGGTATGTGTCTATTTTTTTAGCTCTATAAGTCAAATTTGTACGAAAATAGGGCTTTTGATATAATGCACTTAAAAATTGCTCCGTTTGATCTGTTAAATGTTTATTGAAATAAAACTAATTAAAAAAAGATAAATATTATTTTTTATTGAAATTTAAGTTTTGTCAAAGTTGGTTAAAAAAAGGTTTAATTCTTCCAGGGTGCACAGGTTAGGTAAATTATTTTTTTTTTACTTTTTGTCATTTTGTGTAAAAAATTATTGCGAAGTTACTCGAGATGGCTCCAGGCCGTGCAGGTTAGGTAAATTACGTTTTTTATTACTTTAATCAGAACTAGGAAAATATTTTTGTTTTCATTAACATATTATACATTTAGTTTCAACCATTTGAGATCTAGAAATGTTTCAAATTATGTTTTTCATAAAAAAATGTTTAATCAAAATGATTACGATTAAAAAAAAATCGAAGAAAATTACTTTTGAGCGAAATGTTTTAGAGACAACTAAATAATTTTCGAACAAAATTTCTTCGAACGAAAAGATTGTAACAAAAATTTTCGAAAAAAATTCCGCTATCCATAAAAAACTGCATTCGTTATTAAAAAAAATGTATTTCTATTTGAAATAGTCTAGCGCCCGATTTCTAAGAAAATACTGATTACTTATATGGTAAAGTCGACAGGGTGTAATTTAATTTTTTGGCATACTTATATTATGAATATGTTTATCGTAGATTTATTGTGGTTTAGGTTAAAATACCCTTTAATGTAAAAAGCTTTTTTTTAGTTCATTAATTTTTTTCTGGAAACATACATTTTATCGAAAAAAAGTTTCAAGAAAAAGATTGCCACAAAAAAGGACAGTTACATTTTAAGGTAAAAGTAAGGTTATAAGAGGAAGTATTGTAATCGTGAAAAAGTCACCTTGCGGGATTATTTCAGATTTTCACGTTTCAGGGTCCCTAGATGATAAAAAACATGTTTTCCCATTCCGTCGGTCTGTCTGTCTCATGTCGGCTCAAAAACGGCTTTATAAAAAATCTTTAAATTTTATATGCAGAAAAGGTTCCTTACGGGCTTATACGGGGTTATATTTTCGATTAGTACGTAATTGTTCAATATTTCAATTTGTGTTATAGACACGTAAACAAGTTTTAAATAAAAATTATATGAATTTAAAAAATACACATTTAATAAAATATTTTTAAACATACAGGGTGTTGCGTTTTTGCCTGGCAAATAAAAATGTGTATTTTATTTCAATTTTAGAATGGTTTGGAAACTGCATTTAACACTAGAATTTTTATTTAAAATATAACGGGGTTGCCAACCAATTAATTTTTTTTTTGAAATTAGAGAACGATATAGTCTCCAAAATAAATTATCATAGTTTAGGTAGGTTACATTTATTTCAAAATTGTTTAGTATACAGACTTACAAGATACTAAGCTAACGAATATTGGTGATAGAACTGGTTTATTTTATACAGAGTGTTTTGAAACATGACTTAAATATGGCTAATTTTAAATTCAATTTACTCATTGTTTTCATTTGCTATACTCTGTATATTAATTTAGCATAAAATTCCTCATGAATTTACCTATTTTAGCCAATAACACATATTCAGGGTGTACCATCAGTGTGTAATTGATCTATAACTGTTTTATTATTGGAAATACGAAAAAAAATTATAAAAAAAGTTGTATGTTCATATTTAACAATTATTCTTAAATATACAGGGTGGTCCTTAAATGAAGGGCTGACCAAACCTATACTTCTTTAAACCAAAACACTCTGCAATTTTAATTGAGTTCATTCGTTTGCTATGTTGTATATAGGGTGTGTCAAAATGGGAGGTTACAATTTTCTCAATTTTTTAAATGGTACCTATTAATTATTGGTGTTATACAGGTTATTTAAAAATAGTATTTTCATTGGAGATATAAATATACATTTATTAAAAAGTAATGACGTTAAAACCGAGTATTTAAATATTCTTAGTGAGTATAAGTTACCTATCTATGACAAATGAACCTACAAGACAAAAATCGTGCATTGATCACATTTTCTTCAAACCAAAAAATATCAAGTGGTTGATATGTCTATTCTATGAATATGAAAATCTTCGATTGCTGAACATGACGCGACCATTTTACAAATAGCCCTAGAAAAAAAAGTATCATTCCAGCAACGGTATAAAGAATTCATGAACTAAACCAAATTAGTTGTTAATAAGAAATTGAACTAGAATTCTGTTAATTTACCAGAAAATCACAATATCGCCATTAACCTCTTTATAAATGAACTACAAACGCTGATGAAAAATAGTACAGAAAGAAAAATATGTAAAAGAAAAATACAGCTTCTGCACCATGGCTCCCAAATAGATTGTTAAAAATGATTAATAAAAAAAAATGAAATTAATAGAAAACTATGACTTGATCCTGGAAATGAGACACTAAAAATACAATATAGATCATACAAAAATAATCTTACTAATATTTTGAAAAAACTAAACAAAATTATTATAAATAAAAATTACAAAAAAATAACACTAAATATTTGTGGTCCATGGTAAGGAAGCAAAAACAAAACGATATCGAAATAATCATTACCGACAGTGGATACCTCTTAAATGATACTCAACTAATAGCAAATTCTTTTAATAACATATTTGTGAGTTTTGGTTAAATTTTAGCTGAACAAATTCAAATCGACCCTCAATATAATGTTATGTGAGCCATTTCATTATTCAATCATGCTCTAACCCTACAAGTCCCTCTCTGTCTTATTTGGCCTTTGAGGCTCAACTTGTCCGATAATTATACATAACTAAACCCCTTAGGACCAAACCTATGGGACGACTATGGTGGAGACACTTTCGCGAACATTCCAGGGTCAACGAGATACTATTTCTAGAACGTGATAACGTTTCTGGTACATACTGGTAATTTTGGTGGGGGAGCATTCTAGACCACCAATTTGTATATAAATTGGTGGAGGAGAGCCATTAAAATAAGTAGTTATATGGACAGTGAAGATAAATAGTAATTAGTAGATAGACAGTGGTGAATATAAATAGTGATCAGTTTAAAGACATTCGAAGTATATATAAATTAGAATAATTGTGTTATAAAATAATTGTGTTTAAATAAATTGTTAATAAATAAACTGTTGTTTGAAAATAAACAAACATCACAATAAACACACAATAAGAAATTTGCCTAATCCATGGTTTTTACTCCAACAAATGAGACTGAAATATACAATCTGATCAATGACCCGAAAAATAATAAATCCCCTGGAGTTAACGGCATAAAAACAGAGTTTAAAAAAAATATATTGTAAATGGTTTCATCGAAACAGGGATATGGCCTGAGGCACTCCAACACTTTGTGGTCATACCGATATACAAAAATGGCAAAAGAACAGTTAGCAATTACAGGCCCATATCATTGATAATTCATGTACTAAAAATATTGAAATAATTATTACAAAATTGACTAACATCTTTTATATCGAAATATATATTGTTATCGGATAAGCAATAAGGTTTCAATGCAAAACTTCTACTGTGGATGCAATACTCGACGTAACAAAAAAAGCTCATGAATCTCTTGAAAAGGGAATGCCTTGCTTATGTCTATTTATAGACTTCCAATATTGTTCCACTTATCGTAAAATATGGACCATGAACCATCTTAAACAAAAAAGTTTTAATGTCAAGTCACGTGCATTTTTCAGATAAGTACTAAAATTACATTACATGTTTTTAATAATAACGTGATATTATTGATACAAAAAATAACACCAATCAATTTTCATCAAGAAAATGCCATTAAATCAGTATCTGACTCAGTTTTTTTACTTCTCTAATTACACACGCAAATACGATTTATTACTACTATTACTACTAGTAAGTGGCTGTAATTGTCGAATTATTTTTACAAGTTTTTTTTTGACGAAACATATACACAATTTTTTAAAGTTGCAAACATTTTGCATTAACTGTCTAATGCGATGAAATATAGTTAACAACCTTCAGAGTTTTTTTAATTGTTTATTTTAAATAATATTTAAATTGTTTGATTTCTTTAGGAATGTATTTATATCTTTTATTGTTGCATGTATGTATGGTTTTTACACCCTGTGGAGAGCTACGCTGCTTTTATAAAAGCTTTCTAGATCGTTCTTTCGGGGTAACAGTCCCATACCTTTTACTATCCCACTTCTTTACTAATCCTTTGCCCAGAGATCCTTTGCCATTTTAACTTATCTTTTCCCCCTTATTTTTCTCTACATTAGCTAGGATATCCAACTTCTTAAATGTGGCCATCTTTAGTTATAAGGCAATTTCACACATTAAGACAGTGATATACAAAATCAATCACACATAAATTGTGTTACATATTAATTGATGTGTGATTGATTATGTGTATCATCGTTTTATTTTTCAAACATAACTTCTTTTATTTTCCTTGCTCTTAGTCCGCCTCGCCCCTTTATTCCTCAAGGTTCCCAAGATTTAATAATTTTTGTTACTTCACTTTGATCTGCTTTCTATACATGTCCCAATGATTTTGCCTGCTGCTGCTTTAATCTTATCACAATGTATTCCCTTTTTATTTACAATCCTCTATTTTAATGGGCCCCAGACAATTTCGTAAAATTTTTTTGTAATTAATATTACCTTTATTGTTGTATAAGTAATAAAAAAGCAAATTTTATTGAACAAAATCATAAATGTTCAACCCCCAGATCATTTCAACAACTGTTATTGACTATCTAGCTAGTAGAAAAAATGTATTAAAAACAAAAGAAATACATTTTTCATAGATTTGCATAAAAATTTTTTTAATTAAATAAATAAAATATTTTTGGACCACAAGATGTTTCATGTCACCCTCCGGGCGTTAGCTTCTATTTTAGTTTAAAGAAACGGGAGATGTAACATTGCACGTAGCGCATGTTGTCTATTCCAACATTAAGTAACCCGCCAATTAAAAATCATTGTTTCCACGATTCTACGCTCTTCTCCTGTGCTCATCTCCGCGTGAGTGAATCATCATGGACCGCCGTTTTTTCTATTATTTGCTGGTGTTATTTTAGCAGTTTTAGTTATTCAATTTCAAGATGAAAATGCTACGATATATATAAGTGCCAATGTTATAAAAAATAAGAAATATATTCGTTTTCATCGGTAAATATTTATTAACGTTTTGACATTTAGCCCCATGATCCTCTGGGCTGAATACTTCAGATTCGTATTAAGGGGTTTCAATAACTATTAAGCATCAAATATTTTTCTAAAAACAGATTTCATAGTAGGTACTTACATAAATTTACAAAAGGGCAAAATTTTGAACATTTAATTTAAATTAGAAGTAAATAGGCATTCTTGCTAACGAAATTTTTTTAAAAAGAAGTTTTATGAAAATATTTACTAAAGGTGGTTTTTAGAAATTATTGGTAAATAAATAAGAAGTAAAGAAGCATAGTTGCTAACGAAGTTTTATTTTTAAAAGAATATTAGATAAAATACAGGATGTCCTACTTAAAATTTCAAAGTTCTTCTTATTTGCGGTCAAATTGGAAGTGACATTTGAATCTTAAGTCTTAAAACAAAACAAAAACACAGTATGATCTAGTGTAAGCAAAAAAAATACTAAAGTTACGGGAGTTAGTTACATTCTTATTAAAATGTTACATTATAAACCCCTAAACAACGACAAATTTGGTTTACAAAAAAATCTGAATTCCTGCAATATTATTAATCATACAATAGAATGATAAAGATAACGGGATTAAAAAATCCGAATCTCTACATTTTGGAGATAAATGCTCGGATAAAAGCAAGCGACCGATTAATATATTATTCTATTATTTTTTTATGAAAAATCGATTTATTCGTCATAATTAATCGATTATTTTCGATTAATCGAATATTTTCAATAAATTATTTTCGTTTTCTCAAAGATAATAGAATTAGTAATTAAAAATAATCGATTTTTCTTGGAAAAATCAATTTATCGTTTAATAGGTTTTTTAATTAATCGATTATTTTCGATTAATGAATTATTTTTGATTAATCGAATAATTTCGATTTTTAAAAAGTATTCGAATAATTTATTTTAAAGGAAATATGAAAAAAATTGATTATACGAAAATAAATCGATTGATCGAAATATAATCGGGTATTTTATATAATCGATATTTCGGGTATTCTTTAGAATGATTGATTTATCGGTTAATCGGCTTTATAATTAATCGATTATTTTTGATTTTTCAAAGATAATCGAAAAATCAATTTTAAAGGAAATACAAAAAACTAGGTTATTTGAAAATAATCGATAATTCGGTTATTTTTTTGGAAAATCGATTTATTGTAGAATCGGCTTCTTAATTAGTCAATTTTCAATTAAGTGATTATTTTCATATAATCGATTATTTTCCATATTTCAAAGATAATCGAATAATTGATTTTAAAGGAAATACAAAAATAGATTATAATCGATTGATCTAAATATTCAATTATTTAAAATAATCGATAATTATGTTATTTATTTTTTAATTTTTTTGAAATATCAATTTATTGGTTAATCGGCTTTTTAATTAGTCGATTATTTTCGATTTTTCAAAGATTAACGAATAATCTATTTCAATGGAAATACGAAAAAAATAGAATATTTAAAATATTCGATAATTCGTTTATTATTTGTTAGAAACATCGATTTATAAGTTAATAGTTTTTTAATAAATCGATTATTTTCAAATTTTCAAAGAAAATACGAAAATAATATATCGCCCACCTCTAGCGACTGAATGACTTTTATTAGGTTTAAATTTTAAAATATCTGGTTTCAGAAATATGCATTTCTAGATATTTATGTGACACATCAGTTATATTAATTATTAATATTCCTAAAGAAAGAAGCTTTAATATACCTTTTTCTAAGGTTACTATAATGCAAAAGAGCATTTTCCCATTTTGATTAATTTTTAAATATTATGTAATAGCCGTAGAAAAAATATAATGTTCAACTCACAAGGTTTGATTTGTAGTATAGCCTGTGCTGCTATTATATTACTCGTAGAAAATGAGTACCATTCCTTGCTCGATTGACAATTTTTTATTTCAAAATTTTATTGTAGTTTGTAGTAAATAAATGCTAATGAAATATTCTGTAAAAGAACTTTTGTCTTCTCTTTACATAAAATGTCATTGCATCTCTTTGATAATAAAAAATCACGTTAATTTTAATTCATAATACAACATTCCATTAAACACCTTTTTAGTAAATCTAATAGTTCATTATGATGATAATAAACAAAAACCGTCCCTGTCACAGAGTTCGGGTCTCCTCCCAGTTCCCCCACTCCGTTAAGCTTTCTTTAGAAATTGGCAACATTCGCGCAGGTTAAACACCGGTGTGTGTTACATCTCTGGTCTCTTTAATCTAAGCAGAGACAACAGAGACGTGTAACTTAACACTCTCGTCGCCAGGTGTAACAATAAAGTACACCGGCCCTTGGATACCCTAGGCCATATTTTTTTTTAATTCTTTGACATAATATGTTAGATTTTGCTATTAAAAGGTTATATTTAGCATTGTTTTCTATTTTTTAGTTTGTTTTCGTAGGGTGTACAAAAATGTTACACTAGCCTGCGAAGGAAATAATTGCTATCCTGCTCCAAGCGTAACATTTTTGTACACCAATAAAAAACAATGTGAAGGCAATCCACAATACTGCAAATCTTATTTTAATAAGAAAAATTTGTTGTGCAGAGTTCATATTTTCGTTTTTCCCCATATATTTTTGTTACAATTTTGTGAAATATTTAGTTTAGTATTTTTCAGACATTTATAAATATTAATTATAATTTAGCAGTTACTGTTTGTGAACATTTAGAGGTTGATAAAAAAACAAATGAAAACGGGGCTAAATTACTGTTTTTATCATATCCCTATTTCACCTAAATCCTAAACTATTAAGAATCATCAGAGGCCAAAGTTCTATATATGGAAATGTAGCCCTACGCCATTAAAATGAATTCCCCATATAAAGTCAACGGTAGGTAAAACAACAAGATTACACTGTAGCTTACAACAAAAAGTTGTTTGTTACACCTTTGTCCCAACACTGGCGATGAGAGTGTTAATAGGAAAATTTGTTTGGTGGTCCATTTAAATTACATATATGACTTTCTTTCTCTTTTACATTGATCTTTACATATATTTATCCCTCTCCAATAAAACTAACACCAATCTAAGAGGTCGCTGATGTTGCTGGTTTTTTGACGTCGACGTATCGATTAGAAGTGACAACTGACAATGTTATGAATGTTGTCATGAACTTGTGCAATTTATTAAAATTAATTTAATTTGGGCCCCGTTTATTTCTTTGAGTCTGATTTTGTTGTTTAATTAATTTTCTTTGGGGGGGAATGTTTATTTTCGCATTTTATTTTTGCATGAAGCAATTTCTGGAGTCAAACTTGCGTTTCTGTACACGTTTCTTTGTAGAGGTAAGTAATTTCCAATTTATTAAGAAAACCACTGTACAATGTGTGTGTTTAATAATATATTACAAAATGGCTATAATTATTTTAGGTGAATTGGAACAGAGATCCATTGTTACAGCTACTTTTGTTCATTAAGTAGGTAGATGAATGTCTCCACAGTTTTAATGGCAGCACAAAGTTCCCACCTACTAGAAAAGAAGTAAAATGTATGCTTAGTAAAAAATCTCTGCACATGTAGCATTGGCAAAGGAATTTTGAAATTATTAGATATTTGCTATTTCTTACATACACCTACCTCTAATAGCCACTCAGAAGATTGACGCCATTTAAACGAAGAAAAAAAAAATTGAATCACAAAAGGGCAGAATTTTAAATCAGGATGCATTGGAAAATAAATTTGGGGACATCAGGTCGGTTTTGGATTTTATAGAGATCAATCTCAAGGAAAGTTAATTTATCCTGCAGAATAATCAGTAGTTTAAGTAGGATTTGCTATAAGTTTATTAGAAGATTTCCTTGATAATAAATTGTAATATACCAATTGTTTCAAATGAAATTGAAAAAGAGTTAAATTCGAAATTAGATTTTTCATGGGTAAAATGTTATATTCATTCAAACATTGTAAGGTAATCTATAATTAAGGGAATATGAAAAATAGGTATACCCTGGTGGTGTAAGAGACAGGTAAGGGGCAATGACAAAAACATTACAAAAATGTATTCATCTTTAAATAGTGTTTATTATTAATATTAATATTTGCTATGTTTGAAAAGTACCTCCTGCTGCAGAACAGATCGAATAGATTAGACAACTAGTTGGAGAAGGTCCACCTAGTAACCAAATTAGGAGACTAGGAAAACTTTTACATGACTGGAGACACAAGAGGAATGCACACGTACTGGCAAAAAGGTATCGATATACTCTATATAAAATATTTGTTACATTAGTTTTTAAATATATTATGATTATATAACAACTGTTACTTTTTTGTAATTTATCACAAAATGATACGAGGTACTTTCTAAACGTAGCAATTGTAGTTTGTTTTTCTGTACCTTACAGAAATATAATTTATAGAAAAAGAGTTTGTTGTATTATTTTTTTAAGTTTAAATATTTAATAATCAATAGAATTTTCAAGTTTTTTAGCGAAATTTACAAGAGTAATAGAAACTATATTCACTGCTTATATTAAACTTTTTAAAACTTCCTTTATTAAAATGAATATTTATATGATAAAAATTTGATGTTATTGGAAGCTTTTATATTTTTTAATATACAGTGAAACAATAGTTTTTGTTTCTCCTGTAAATTTGTATAGAAAAACTATTTATTTCTGAATCCATGTTTGAATTTCCCGCCCTAAAGCATTTTTAATTTTCTCGCTATTTACTAGTGGCGCCATCATAGACTGGTTGTGGTTACAATCTACCAAACAACTTTTACCGAAAAAAAAAATAGATTGAGTTACACGTTTCGCTGGGTTGTCTCTGATCTAAGGCTTCTATATAACGCACTAATATGTAAGTAGATAAAAACAACTATTGTATTATAATTATCTTAATATTATTTACTATATTTTTCTTATTACCTACCTCTCAATATTTGGTCACAAAACTGCAATATTGACGTCAAGTTAATACCCAAACTAATCTAAATTCTATAAATAACAAAACAATTAAGAGAATAACAAAACAAAAAACTCTAAGTGATTCTTAATCTCTTAAAATTAACAAGTTAACTGTTATTATTATATTGATAATTACTGTTTTATATTGCGAATTGATATACTTTAATAAAATTATTCTATAACGCCTTACCCAATAAATAAATTTATTCAAATAAATCCCTTCCTTGATATGAATGTCTAATTTGATTTTGGCCATGAAATAAGTTAAGGCATTACCCCCTTCCTTATGTACATAATGTTTAGGATTACCTTGTATTATAGAGATTTAAACCGGAGTCAAAATTACTTTATAAAATGTACTTACATCGAATCATTGCAAATATTAGGTTTAATAACTTATTATAAGTATATTATTGTTTATTGAACACAACAACAAATTTTAAAAATAATTATATAACTTTTTGTTTTAAATAAATACTTATGGCTTCAAGAAACGTGTTCTTTTCGAGAACATCCTGTAATAAATCTGTCAGATCAGAAAATTTCAGGTGTAGGTAGGTGCCTATATTATTATTTACGGGGTACATAAAAACATCATTTAAAAATATATTTTTATTGAATATGTATTATTGAGTATTATTTCGGTATGAGTTATTTGCAATTGTTATGTAAATGATAGAGTTATCTGTTTCAGTAAATTAACATGAAGGTATATAACAAATATTTTTTAAAACTTATAAATTTGATTATTAGGTATACCTGCATTAAATTGTTTAAATCTTTATTCATCATTGATTTCTTGGACATTTTTGATATCAAGGTGAAAGTTAATAATGAGTGGAAGTGGAGAGAAAAGATTCAGCTTTGATTGTAAAAAGTAATCTGAGGGTTCAAAATCTAAAAATGTGGCTATAATTGTATTAAAAATGTAAATGTGATGAATCCTTAGAAATCTATAACCTAAGGGTTAATCGTTATTTTATCATCTTCTTGGAGATTACTAATACCATGGAAAATCCAAAATGATAACAAGGGGGTGCGATTATGTTGTAACTTCTTAATATAAATTGTAAAGGAGATTAAAAGATCATTATAAATTAAAAATATATTTGATAGCTTTTTTAACATTGACATTCGACTACTAATAGCCCAATCGGATTAGGTGAAGAACAGGCTTGAGATTATGAAAAATTCGAAGCAGCAATTGTCCTTCGGAATTCGTTGGAGGGGGTCTGTGGTAGTCTAAATTCAAAAAGTTGGGATTCCAAAGTTGTCGTTACCTCCGCCAGCTTGATTTAAAGGGTTATTTTTTGTATCTTGAATAACTCATTTATTTTCAATTTTACACGGAAAATAGTTTTTACAAAAGTTATCTAAAATTAAATTTCCTACAATTCTGCTTTTTTTTGTACGATCGATTTTTTTCGATTTATACCCGAAAAGAGGGGGTGAATTTTTGGTTATAGAATAACTCGTTTATTTTCAATTTTACGAGAAAAATTGTTATAAACAATGTTGTTTAAAATTAAATTTCCTACAATTCTGTTTTTTTTGTACGCTCGATTTTTTTGTATTTATCCCTGAGAAGAGTGGGGGTAAACTCTTATCATTGTATTATCACGTTTCTTTTTAATTCCAGACATACGTCATTGACGTTTCGATAGACTTTTAAAAGTGTACTGAAAAGAAAATAAATTTCATTTTTTTAATTGTAAAAATTATACTGTTCGATAAACTGATTATTTACACCCCTCTTTTCCTTTACCGTGAACGTGCGACCCAACAATATAAACTTTAGAAAAAATCGGAATCATAATTGTACCAAATAACATTTTTGAAAATCAGCAAAAAAAAACAAACAGAAAAAATAATGGTACAACATCAATAATAAACGTGACAATACAATTTCCGAAGGAAAATTGCTGCTTCGAATTTTTCAGAATCTAAAATACTAATCCGATTGGGCTATAATATTTTATAACTATCTTTGTACATTGCCGTGCAACACTTAACAATAACAAGGGATACTACAGTCTCCCACACTAATTTAA
Source organism: Psylliodes chrysocephalus (assembly GCA_927349885.1). Taxonomy (NCBI): domain Eukaryota; kingdom Metazoa; phylum Arthropoda; class Insecta; order Coleoptera; family Chrysomelidae; genus Psylliodes; species Psylliodes chrysocephalus. Next base: position 44,223,125 of record OV651814.1, on the reverse strand, counting down.
TTCTAACTTCTAACATAATAAGTTAATAACAGTATAACATCAATTTATTAACATATTCGTATTATCTACATGTCAAAAATAATTAATATTAAACAACACTACCGAGATTTCTTTTTTCGTGCGGGTCCAGGAGACCATGGAAGACAAGTCCGTCAATAATAACTATTTTTGTTTCTAGTTTGCAATGTTTACAGCCCTCACTCCTTACCGTTACGGTATTATTGAGGAATTGGGGTTTATTTTGGTATCGGTAATGGGAAATAGGTAAGGATATGTCGTGTTTTAGTTCTGGTTTTTGTCCCCTGAAAAAGCTAGAAAAAACAAGGGTTGTCCTTGTGTGTACGTTTGTATAGTCTATAGTTATTTACTCTATCCCACAGGCAGAGTGGTCTTTGCACCTTCCATCGAAGCAGCACTCGCGAATGTAAATTTCGCGTTTGTTGCCCCGATGGCCGATCCACCGCAGGGTTGCCAATCTGTGAGTAATTCCTCACATTTGTGAGTAATTTACTAGTCTGTGAGTAATTTTGTGAGTAAAGGGAAATTGTGAGTAATATGTGAGTAATCGGGAAGTCAACGTGGGTATATTCATGGTAGTTAGGCAAAATCCTGATCGGATAATTTATTAAAACCGTGTTCTTTTTAAAAATTTTAATATAAGCCTTATTTTACCCCCTAGCACTTTTAGCAGTCATTACAATTTTATAGTTTTAAAATTGCAACGTCCTCTATTGCTTGGTCAATGTAATAGAGTAAAAGTAATTTTGATATTTTACAACACTAGATGTCGTTTCGATAGTGATAGTCCCATTGGGACTGTCCCAACCGTCGATTAATATCTTTTTTTTTTTTTAATTTAAAAGTATAATTTTTTATTAGTAGATTTTTTTAAGTATTAGAATTAATGATTTATTATGATTTGGTCCGTTAATAAAGAAGCTACTCTGATTCTCCAATCCTTTTTATCTGTGTTTTTTGTTCAGCTGATGACAAAGATGTTTTATATACAGGGTGATTCATAACTATTGGGACATAGGCTAAGGGCAGGTTATTTGTATCAAAATATGGTGATAGGGCCAAATATACCTTAATAAAATATTGCTGTGGAATAAGATACAGGGCGTTAAATAATAATAATAATAGTAATAATAATAAACAATAATCTAACAGCAAATTATTTGACACTGCAAAGAAAACTTTTCATAAATGAAATATTTTGTGAGTTGTTCAATTGCGTTTTTCTCGAAAATTTCATCATCAGGATTCATTCACGTGGCGCCTCCTGTAACAAAAAATGAAATAATACATAAAATATTATTACTTATCGAAAAATATGCCTTTGTGCCAATTTTGATATCAATTCATAAATATACAGTGACATCAGAAAAAAACAAATTCCACAGCAAAATTTTATTAAGGTATATTTGGTCCTATCGCCATATTTTTGTCCAAATAACCTGCCTTAGCCTATGTCCCAATAGTTATGAATCAACCTGTATATTACTTTGTTATTAAAATAGTGAATGCACAGAAAAAAGGTGCATCTGTTTTGACTCTGGTATGTTCTGAAAATTAATCTTTTAATGTTTGGCAACATTGCACAGTAGTAAAATAAATTCAAACCAAAGTACAAGAGTACAAAATATAAGATTTATATAAAAAAACTAGTAATATTAATATTTTGAAGTTGTGAGTAATTGTGAGTAATCCGGAAAAGTTTTTGAGAGTAAATAGGTAAAGACCGGTTGGCAACCCTGCTAGTCGGTGTGAGATATTATTTAGTATGTCTGGGAGCGTAAAGGAGGATGTTGTTGTCTGCGTTGATAGATGTCGAGTTTTGCGTGGATGCAGCCGTGTTTTCTACGCAGGTTGTCCCTCCGATATATGCTAAAGATATCATCTCTCACATTATCGGGAAAACACCGCTTGTAGAATTTTTCAGCTGCATCTAGTATGTAGTCTTTTATGAGTGGAGTCTCCGTCTGTCTGTGCATGTCGGCTATTCTGGCGTAGCGGTCGTATCCCAGAGATAGCCGAAGACATCTGTTTTGGGCTACTTGTAATTTCGAAAAGTGCGTGTTTGCCATGGAGCAGAACACCGGACATCCATATGTTAGGATTGGTCTTAGGATTGATTTGAAAATTAATAGTTTGTTTGACAGGGTGACTCTGCTCCTCCTGTTTATTATAGGGTAGAGCGTCTTAATCGCAATGTGGTTTTTCGCCACCCTGTCTTTAACATGAAGATCAAATGTTAATCCCCTATCTAACTTAAAACCCAGGTATTTCATTCTGTCTCCAGTTTGAACATTTTGATCTCCGATTTTTAGGGGAGTTTGAATGCCCCTAGATCTCCTTTTCGTAATAAGCATGCTTTCCGTTTTAGCGGGGTTGATTTTCATTTTGTTTTTAGTTAGATAGGGTATTAGTTTCCTGTTTATATGGATGTCCAGGGTTCTTGTGGCACTCTCAGCAGAATGATTGCTTTTGTATAGACAGATGTCATCGGCGTATAGTGCTGTTTGTACCCCATTACGACCCATCGGGATGTCATGGGTCATAATCGAGTACTAGTGAGGCGACAATACTGAGCCCTGAGGTACTCCCGCCAGCGCAGAGTATGGTCCTGTGATTGTACTGTTTATTTTGATGTTGAAGCGTCTGTCAGTTATATATGAATGTATTTTGTTTACAACGTGAACGGGAAAATCATTCACAAGCATTTTATGAATTAAACCACAGGTCCAGATGGAGTCAAAAGCTTTTTCGCTATCAAGCGCCACGAGCACCGTTTGTTTATTGATATTTGTCGCCTCTTTGGCACTGTGTACAATTCTTATAATTTGTGCAACGGTGCTGTGGCCACTTCTGAACCCGTACTGTTCCTGTGGGATAATTTGTAGTTGTTCTTCTATTTTGTTTAGTCTATTTAGTAATATTTTGTCTACTATTTTTGAAATTGTGTTTAACAGCGAGATGGGTCTATAACTGTCTATTCTATTGGGATTTTTACCCGCTTTAAGTCTGGGTATAATATTTTCAATTTTCAGGCAACTAGGATAAAGTTGTAGCCTGAAAATTGCATTTATTATGTAGTGTAGTTGTACAACCCCCTTTTTAGGTAGACTTTTAATTAGGATGTTGCTAATGTCGTCCGGGCCCGGAGCTTTCCTATTTTTGAGGAACTTAATTGTTTCCCCGATCTCCTTAGGGGAGGTGTAGAAAGAGTGTACTGGATCCATCACCCCCAAATCATTTACTATTTGCTCTATTTAATTTTGATTGTTGTTGTTAATTTGGTCATTTCGGAAATTATTTTGAAAGTGCTCGCCGAAGGCTTGAGCTTTTTCGTTGTCTGTTGTGAGTGTATTTTGTCTTAGTTTCAAGGTAGTAAGTTGTGAAGAGGGTTTTTTGTACCTTTTCACAACCCCCCACAGTGAGTTGTCCTTCGGGTTGATTTCCAACAGGGTTTTTTGCCAAATGAATAACTAAATAATTTGAAAACGTTGAGTTGCGCGACGGATTCTCTTTGATCGTCTGAGTTCAGGACGCTGATGGATTTCCGTGCTTCGCTGATCAGACGATTCCGATTCAACATTATTGGCAGCTCGGTGTCCTTCATATAGGTTGCTGTTATATCCGGGATCAAGTGGTTGGCAAGTTTGCGCGTGCAAAAACTGCTGAACTTGGTCATGGTATTGGGGTGACTCATTTTCATAAACCTGAGGTGTTTCACTTGAAAAGGTGACTGTCTTTTTATTATAGGCTTTTTCCGGTTATTTTGTACAACCTATTGCAGCATTTCTATAAATGTTTAGAGGATAAACTAAATATATACATTGTCCACATACATTTACCTCGAAACATTTTTCTTTAGATATTCATTGAAAACGAAAATACTGAAAAATTTAAATTTAGCACTTTTCCATTACGGTCCATTTTAGAAAAATCATGTGTAAACAAAAATTATAGAGATCGATAGCGCAAACAACTTTTAGTTCAACAATTTTCATAGAAATCAGAATTTTGCACATTTTGTCAAATTTCTCGAATACGGACCATTTCAGGAAATTTTGACATAAAACAAAAATTATAGATAATAATATTAGAAGTAACTTTTATTTGAACAATTTTCTTCTCCAAACATAAATATATAGATATATTCCATAAAATATAAAAACGGCCTCCCATAAAGTACCCCCCTAGATGTTCCGACTTTGTCCACAATCTAATCATTTCACGTCAGGCCGAAATAAACCTTAAGTTTAAAATTTAATGTTTTTGTCTTTATCCATTTTTGAGTTTTCTTCAAAATTCGAAATTTACACATTTTCTCAAATATCTCGACTACGGTCCATTTTAGAAAAAAATAATATATAGTATAAAAATTATAGAGAATTATATTAGAAACAACTTTTATTTAAACAATTTTTATAAAAAAATATTTTTTTTACATTTTGTCAAATTTCTCGAATACAGACCATTTTAGGAAAATTTTGTATAAAACAAAAATTATAGATAATTATATTAGAAGTAAGTTTTATTTAAAGAATTTTCTTCTCCAAACGTAAATAACAGAGGTATTCCATAAAATATAAAAATGGCCACCCATAAAGTACCCCCCCCCCAGATGTTCCGACTCTGCCCAAAATCTAATCAGTTCATGAGTTATGCGACATACAGACACACACACACACACACACACACACGCACGCACGCACGCACGCACGCACCCACACACACACACACACACACACACACACACACACACACACACACACACACACACACACACACACACACACACACACAGACATCATCGCGAAAATAGTCAAAACGTAAAAATCCGTCGAAAACTCGAGGTCGAAAACTCGAGGTCGAAAACTCGAGGTCGAAAAAAATCATGATTCTTATACTTTCCTTATATCTTTATACAGATAGGAAAGCAAAAATTAGAGGTAATTAATTAAAAATTAGTTTAATCGCTACAAATGCAAAAGAGTCACATACAATCAAAAACATGTGTTTTAAGAAGTTTTTAAATTTCAACGTTTGTTTTTTTTTCTTCGTTTCAGGATTTATGGATGGAACTTTAACATAAAATTTTACATTTTTATCAGCATTTTTTAACTAAAAAAATGCCATTTAAAATTCCTATATTTTGTCGAAGTAAATTTAAAAGCCCGCCAATTTTCAAACTAAAATAGCATTACAGCTTTCTATATTACTGACTGAGTATTAGTTGCACAAAACTATCCCATATGTCGCTGTAGGCAAACATGTTGTCAAATTTCTGTGTGGAATCTGCAACTCTTAATTATCCTTCCTTCATGCTACTGCGTTTACGCTAATTTGACATATATTTAGAGCGAACGCACGTTTTAAATACAGAACGCAGTCATCTAGCGAACGGATGTTGCTGGCGAGCGTCCATTCCAGCAAAAAACGACACATTTATTTATTTATTTATTTTCGATCGGACTTTCGGACTTTCTGAAACGCAGTGCATAAAACCAGCCTGACCTAAGTATTCTTATTTTAATAAAAAAATTATTAATAAATTGTTTTAAAAATGGAGTATCAATAATACTTAAATCTTCTTTAAAAATAAATAAACTTTAACATTATTGAGAATATAGTGCTTTTAAAATATTAACGTTTCTTACTATTTTATTGTATGTATGAAATTACATCAAGCAATATATGTTATTGTTAAAATAAATGGGTATTATTATTAATGACATATTACAAAATATCAATCCTTGATCTTTTTATAGTCTTCAACTTCATTTAACATCTGCTATTTTTCAATTGTTATGTAATTTGATAAATAAAAACACTATCTAATAATATAATTGATAAGGTATTGCATGTGGTGTCCTTGTAAATTTTCTTCCTGGATTAAGTAAGTGAATCTCAACAGTATATTAAAATAAATATATAAAGTAAAATAAAATTATCTATAAACTCATGAACGAACATTAAGATAAGATACAACTTTCTTCGGCCATGGCTCATCCCAACACGTAGAAATTAACAATCTCACCTGTTCAATGATAGAGAAAGATAAAAAAACTGTACTTCGGCATGAAGCCAGCTGACCCTTCCAAGTCGCTGCCGAGAGGCGGAGGCAAGTTGCGGCACAAGAAGTCGTAGAACGTTAGCGAAAATTCGGAATCTGAAAAAGTACCCATCTTGACAGTGCCAAAAAGAACTGAGTGACAATTGACAGTTGACAATGAAGTTGTCAATACAATTGCCAACTTGAGAAATAGAAATGAATTTCATGAGAAATTATCAAAAGTTAATATTGACAAAGATAAAAGTGGGTTGGTACCACTGAACTAGCAAGCACAAGTTATGGAGGGAATTTTAAATTTTAATCAACCAAACATTACAATGATTAAATAGAATTATAAAATATACAGTGAATGAAGGTAAAAAATACATTTTTTATATAAAATTATTGGAATTAAAAGGTGCCTGACTAAAAACAACACAATTGAGCATGCCGACCCCAGCGAAACCAAAGTCGCAGGCAGACCAACTTTTCCAGCTGGTGGAGAACAGGGACCGTATTGTGGCAACCCTTTTTTAATCTAGTTATATATTAATTTTCATGCTTCTTCTACATTTATTGACGAGTAAGTTTTCAAGATGTTTTATTTTTTATTCAATGTTCAGGAATATCACGATTTGATTATATTGTTATAGCTCCGTTTTTCTCTCTTTGTAGTGTCTCTGATGATGGCCTAACAGGCTGAAAGCTCTCAGACTAATATTACTGAGTTTTACTAATAAAACTCTACCTACACACTTTAAATACTTTCGATTCATTTCTTATTACCCAGTGTGTACACACCACTCAACCTCTTCAAATTATTTAACGTTTATCGATTATTTTGCGTCCTATTTTAGCGTATGCAAATATCTTAATCACTTCTGAAATGTATCCAATTGTTTTCGCGCATATTTAGCCAATACTTTCACATAGTCCAACTGCATACATTTAATATAAGTATTCCGAGTAATTACCAAAAAGTACATGTTTAAAAAATTACCGCAACGCATGTGCATGCCGCGATTGTATGCAAAGTAGCTTTTTGTGGTCTATCTGACAACAAAAATAATGCTGTGAAAAAGCATACGTTAAATAAATATTTTTTTTTTCATTACCTCTTCTTTTTACATATTCAAATAACAATTTCGGGACGTAGTTAGGCATATGCAAATTATTTTTCGCGGTATATCTTTTCAAATTTTAAAAAAGACCGATTTGCATACATTTACTTTTCTTAGATAATTGGCTAGAACATGTTAACAACCTATGATAATCATAACATAAAATATGCTTACATTAAAAAAACGTTACACAAAATCTGTCATTACCGGCTAGTCGATAATCTTTTTTTATTAGATGTAAGTAGCTTTGAAAGTGGTTCACGCATATTTGTAGTTACATATTTGTAGCTTTTCTTTACTTAGTATTAGAAATCAGGCATACACACTGGCACAGGACCTTGCACAATGTAACTCCAAAGATCTGTCATGGTCTTATCTTAGTTTTCTCGGGCTAATTCGTCGGCCTTTTCATTGCTTTGATAACATTCGTGACCTGGTATAGCACAAGTAGAAGTTGGAAAGGCTTTTGGTAGGTAGAGAGGAGGTAAACGTTAAACCACGTCGGACGGCTTCGAGAATTTCGCAGTAATGTTTACCTGCCAGTGTCGTTTCATATAATAAGTAATTTTACATTATTACCGGGGGAACCGGACAATCGCATGTTTTTATGGACTATAAATAATTATTAAACATGTATTTATAATTTTATAAAATTTCAACAGTTATTCAAAATTTATTAAACTATTTACTCGAAATTGTTATTAACATCTATAAAATAATTTTGTACGCCAATGTATCGCGTCCACTTCGGTTAGAATCGCCGCAATCCTGTCAATTTATGTGTATAAAGTGGGAAAACTGGCAAAAGCCTTTCCAACTTCTACCCCTGCTATACCTAGACTAAGGTCACTTTGTTATGACTTCTTAGTTCTGTTAGGTCTTTTTGATAGTCTGTCACCAGCCGAGATTTGATGTTTGTTAAAAGAACTGCCTTTAGAGCTGCTTGGCTATAAAGAAGAAAGGTTAACATAATTCAGAAGATATTTCTTGGTAGATTCAGTAAATATACCGAAAACCATTCATATAGACATTTTATCTATAAATAAGTAAGTAATAGAACAACAAAGTTTTATGGTAAGAAACTAACTAAAAATACCTGAAATAGTTATTTATAAAATCACACATCTCCTTTATTTGATATGTGATTCGTTTTTAAAATTATTGTTGATTTCAATGGATTAATTAATTTGCGCGGCATTTTTTTTTTTTGTTAAATTTAATAAAATAATCATCGCTTAAAAGGTTTCTTAATACCGGTTATCTTGTCTTAATTATTTTGTTATTCCTAGAATTTCCGGATCATTTTGAATATTGACTTGACGTCAATATGCCAATTTTATGATAAATAATAACATAAATAGGTACGTACCTACATTTACGGAAAAAACTACAAAGAAATGACAACACAAAATTAATATAGGAATTTATAATTTGCGAGTATATTAATATGCATGCTACCGTAATGGTTTAAAAATAATTTTCTGAGATTAACAACTAATTAACTAACAACAGTTTACCACTTACAATTAATCTAGGACTGAAGACTAATTATATAAAATTTTCATACGATTGCCGTGTGATATGATCATCATATCCACTCTTGTTGCACAAACTACTTTAATATATGTATGTTACGTTGAATACTCGAATTTGGACAACTTCCAAAAGAAATTGCTGAAAGCTGGTTTAACACAATGAATATTTCCCACATACGAAATTCTATTCAAATACGGCGTTTGGGGCGCATTCGAATTCTGCCGCAAATTAAAATTTTACCTGAATTTTAACAACTTAGGGATTAGTGAATAGTCCGAACTCTGCCATGACCATTAAGGGGCATTAAGTTTTATCCGTATTAGGGATTAATGATTTAAATATTTTTTCATACCTAAAGACCTTTCAGAAGAGGTACAAAAATTAAATAAGTAATTATTAATATATTTTCTCAAAAACAAAATTGATGGAATTCTTGGAATATTTTGACGACGAAATATTTAGAAGGGGAAATAGATTACTTGTTTCTTAATAAAGGTTTTATGAAACAGTTTATTATCTCCCTTAGTTGAGTTAAAATAAATAACACTGCGTCTACCATGTTTAGTGAAAGAGAAAATAAATTAATTGTGTTAAATAATTTTAAGTTTTCCAAAACTAATACTAGCAAATGTGGAAAGACTCGATGGAAATACTGCAACGCTAAATGTACAGCTAGAGTGTACTCCCACGTTTCCAATGAAGACGTAATAATAGAGGTCAAAGCAGAACACAATCATGGTGTTGCAATGAATCTTGCAAGAAATGCAGTGAGCAATAGTGTTAAAAGAAAAGCAACTTGTGATCCAGCTGAGAAACCAGCAAAATTAATAATTTGAGAGTTGCAATCAAATAATTTTGCGGAGAACATAAACTCAGAAGATATCAATCAAATAAGAAAAAATATGCATGCGGCGAGAAGAAAAATCTTGCCAATATTACCTAAAAACCAAGAAGAGGTGTTCAATACTGTTCTTGAGTTACATCTGAATACAAATCGCGGGTAAGAATTTCTGTTGGTGACAGATAAGGTAAAAAAATAATTGTGTTTTCCTGTTTTTCAAATTTAACATTTTTGTGTCAGTCAGAGTGTATTTTGATGGACGGAACATTCAAATTTTGTACAAATTTCTTTTACCAAATGTTTACGATTCATAGTTTTAAAAACGGTTATTATGTACCGGTTGTTTTTTGTTTATTACCTGATAAATCAAGTGAAACATATTACAATGTATTCCTCCTTTTAAGTAATAAGTGTAAAGCTATTGGTTTAAATTTTAAACCAATAGAGATTTTGGTAGATTTTGAATTAAGCATTCACAACACAATATATAAATATTTTGGGAGAGATCTTATTCTTTTGGGTTCGGGAATATAAAGAGGAAAACTCTTTGATTGGTAGATATTTAAAACTTCATTTTGGTATGATGTACCTCAGTTCTGAGGAAGTTGTAGATTTTTTTAATGAAAAATTGCACTATTTGCTACCAAATGATAAAAGAGTAATTAAATTCCGCAATTAATTAAAACAAACATATGTCAACAATTTATCAATATTCCAACCAAATATTTGGGCAAATATTGCAGATTTTTACTTTCCTATCTGTATACAGATATAAGGAAAGTATAGGAATCATGATTTTTTTCGACCTCGAGTTTTTGACGGATTTTTACGTTTTGAGGTCCCCTGAATCCGTTTTGACTATTTTCGCGATGATGTCTGTGTGTGTGTGTGTGTGTGTGTGTCTGTGTGTGTGTGTGTGTGTGTGTGTGTGTGTGTGTGTGTGTGTGTGTGTGTGTGTGTGTGTGTGTGTGTGTGTGTGTGTGTGTGTGTGTGTGTGTGTGTGTGTGTGTGTGTCTGTATAACGCATAACTCATGAACCGATACACATAAAAACACCAAATTTTAAACGTAAGCTTTGTTTCAGCGTCCAATGAGCTGATTAGATTTTGGGCAGAGTCGGAACATCTGGGGGGGTACTTTATAGGTGGTCATTTTTATATTTTATGGAATATATCTGTTATTTACGTTTGGAGAAGAAAATTCTTCAAATAAAAGTTACTTCTAATATAATTATCTATAATTTTTGTTTAATGCAAAATTTTCCTAAAATGGTCCGTATTCGAGAAATTTGACAAAATGTAAAAAAAATAATTTTTTATAAAAATTGTTCAAATAAAAGTTGTTTGTAATATAATTTTCTATAATTTTTGTCCTATACATAATTTCTCTAAAATGGACCGTATTCGAGATATTTGAGAAAATGTGTAAATTTCGAAATTTTAAGAAAACTCAAAAACGGATAAAGGAAAAAACATTAAATTTTAAACTTAAGGTTTATTTCGGCCTGACGTGAAATGATTAGATTTTGGACAAAGTCGGAACATCTGGGGGGGTACTTTATGGGAGGCCGTTTTTATATTTTATGGAATATATCTGTTATTTATGTTTGGAGAAAAAAATTGTTTAAATAAAAGTTACTTCTAATATTATTATCTATAATTTTTGTTCTATGTAAAAATTTCCTGAAATGGTCCGTATTCGAGAAATTTGACAAAATGTGCAAAATTCTGATTTTTATGAAAATTGTTGAAATAAAAGTTGTTTGCGATATCCATCTCTATAATATTTGTTCATACATGATTTTTTTTAAATGGACCGTAATGGAAAAATTGTAGGAAAAGTGCTAAATTTAAAGTTTTCAGTATTTTCATTTTCAATGAATATCTATAGAAAAATGTTTCGCGGTAGATGTATGTGGACAATGTATATATTTAGTTTATCCTCTAAACATTTATAGAGATGCTGCAATAGGTTGTACAAAATAACCGGAAAAAGCCTGTAATAACTAGATAGGAAAGTCATGTGTTGGACACATCAGATTTTTTTAAGAGGACTACTAACGCATGTGAAAGTTTTCATTCGCATTTTAATAGCTCCTTTTATAAAGCACACCCCAATATAATGCATTTTACACGTGTATTGTTAAATTTCCAATCAGCTAACAATAATCAGAAAAAAACTAAAAAAAATGTCCAAACGAAAGTTAACACAATACAATAAAATATTGAAAAATATAAAAATAAATCTATTTCGCGGTTTATGTTTGTTCAAATAATGTCATTTAAAAATCTTCACAATGTCTAATTTCATTTTACCTGTAATTTTCAATTAACTGTGTATTGCAATTTTGTATTCTTGTGTTTTTTTATACTAATTTTATACTGTTTTTTTTTTAATAAATTCAAATATTTTTATAATAAGTTGTTTTTTTATATTATTTCATATTTTTATTCATGTATGTATGTAGCTATGTAAGTACCACAAATAGTAAACAATATCAGCAATGTCTTGGATACCTACATTGATAATATCTTAATCGGATCGGAGAGATCCTCTAATGATTTAGGAACCTAATCTCTAAAACTGTAATCTGTGGCAGAGTTCGGATATCAATTTTTTTTACCTGAAGTTTGTGACAGAATTCGGAAACCCCGGGCGTTTGAGTGTTAAGCCTAGTCCAAACCTACATACATTTGCCCGCCAACATTTAAACATTTGTATAAAAACTGTATAAAAGTTGTTTAAAATGCAAACATTTGTTTAAAAACATTTAAACAAATGTTTAATGTTTTTTGTTTTCCCGTTAGAACGGGAAACACGTGTTTTTATACTCGCCAAGAAGCAAGTCTGGACGCGTTCGAAGCAATTGTTTGTAAAGCAATTGTATCAGTGGTAGCGCTATTTCGTGGTTCATTGTTTATTGTGTTTATCATATATGTAGGGCTATATAAAATGTGGAATCAAGAAAAAACCCTTTCTTTAATTGAAGACCTTCACAGTACACCATGCTTATGGGAGGTAAAGTGTGTGGACTATAAAAATCGTAATAAAAAAGTGGATGCATATGAAATACTTGCAAAAAAGTACAAAGTCAGTACAGCAGATATTGAAAAAAAGATTCAGGCATTAAAAAATCAATTTCGCCGAGAGCACAAAAAATTATTGGATTCTGAGCGAAGTGGAGCATCTCCCAAGCAAGTGAACTGGTTTGGCTACGAAAGACTATTATTTTTATTACAAGGCTATGAGTCTAGAAGTAGTCGTTCAACAGATATAGGAAGTGAAGAGGACACTGAGGTAATAATTTTATTTTACTGTTTGTTTCTTCTTCTCCACAAAGTATGTATTAAGGCACTAAAACGTTGCCTTTTTTTTGTTTAAAACAGGAATGTGGTCCAAAACATGGTATTTTTCTAACAGTACAAAAATTATTTTTATTATAGATATTTTTTCCAAAAATTTAAAAAAAAATACCTTTTAATAAATAAAATACTATATGAAAAAAAAAAACAAACCTGTTATTACTTCAAAATGGTTTGTTAAAATAATCGTTTTGGTCCTAACAGATAACATCCTGAGATGCGACTCTAAAGGCTAAAAAATTGCTATGAAAACTCCTTTATTCTGCGTACAATGTGACTAATTGTTCTTTTTTTAAAAATACGGATATCTTAAGATTATACAAAAGATATCGCCAGATATCTTGATATAAAAAATATTGTTTGTTTGTTTGCGAAATTATTTGGTCATTTTCACGACCTAGCTGTGGACCAAATTAAAAAAAAAAACAAATTTGGACTTATGCATGCTATTTGATTTTAGGAAAAATCTCATTTGTTTCTTACTTAAACGTATACCTTGTACATTAAAAAAACTACTGAAAACATTGCGGAGATACAAAATATTCTTTGAATTCATCTCTTATTTGTTGCGCTGCAACTAGTGGTTTTCTTGCAACATTTCTCAATCCAAGCAATGGTTCTCTTTGGACATCTTGTCTTCATGAACCCGGGATAATTAAATTATTATCGAAATCCTCAATATCAAAAGTTCCTGGTGGAAAATAAGTGTTAATGGATTCAACATTTCTTCGTAAAAAATTGTGGAGATAAAGACAGGTTAAAGTAACAAGTTCTACTTTGTTCGGGTCTAATGCTATGGGCTTAAGCAAAACTCTGAACTTAGAAGATACAATTCCGAAAACGTTTTCAATTATTCTTCTTGCTCTAGAATGTCTATAATTATAAATTCGTTTGGGATTGTTAGAACCAGGTAACTGACCAGGATATGGTTTCATAATATTTGTACTTAAAGCAAATGCATCATCAGCGGCAAATATATATGGTATTGGTTTATTTCTTCCAAGCAATGGTTGACTGGGTGGTAACCGGAGCCTTCCTTCACTAAGTTTTTTATAAAAACTGGTAAATTTCAAAACTCCTCCATCAGATATTCGCCCTTGACATCCAACGTCAGCATACAGAACATCACAATACTATGTGTTTTCTTATAATTAAAATAGAGACTTCCACTATGTGCTGGGGCAACAATTTGAATATGTTTACCGTCCATAGCACCAACACAGTGGGGGAAATTCCATCGGTTATTAAATCCCTCGTTAATAACGATCCATTCCTCTTCTTTTGTCGGAATCTGAAAAATAAAACTAATTATGGGTTTCTTACAGAACACTTCCACGGATGCAATAGAAGAAGATTCACAAAGCCTCATCGAAGATGAAACTAATACCACTGAAACCGATATTGATGTTCATCACCAGGAAAACATCATCAATCAGTCTAGCACATTACCAGTAAAAAGAAAGCAATTTGTTTCTCCACTACCAAAGAAAATACGAAAAGTTGATGATTCAAATGCAGGTGAAGCTTTGAAATGCATGAAAACGCTTGCCGATACGGTTTTAAAACGTGATGAATACACTGTTTACGGGGAACATATTGCTAATAAACTTAGAAACAGCGGTAAATCAAAGTTGGAAATAGCATCTGCTCAGAATGCAATTGATAATATCTGCTTTAAATTATTGATGGGTGAATTTTGTAATATACGTTCAACTGCATCATCCTCTGCAGTAAATTCAATCATTGTATTGGGTTCCCCACAGCTTAGCATTCCGTCATCCACAGCGACATCGCCATCACCCCAAATTGCTACAGTATCAGAGTCTACACAACTATCTCATCAAACTACAGAATTCTGACAGTTTACTCTTGTATTGCATCGCAACAAACAGCAAACATTAATTTTGTGCAAGATAACTGTCAAGCGCAGGGTCAACAGGTGTATGAAAATAAAAAAAGATATTCCAATAACATTCATCTACATCAATCCGCAGACTTAGAACAATCCAATGGAGCAGAACATCTTAGATTATTTTATGATAATACCAAGAACTTTATAGATCTTTAGATGTATACTTTATTTAGTCGCTAAAATGTTTTTTTTCTATTTTGAGTAAAGTTTTAATTGTTATTTTATACCTCGTAAGTCATTTGGCCATTTGCACCATTATTTAAAGAGAATTTAAGTTAAACTTAAATTTTTCCACATATTGGCCTATGCTTATTAAAATATAATAGTAGAGTCATGTGACTGTAAAGGTGAGCAAAGTTTAGATTTACTTAAATGTTGTTGCAAGTTGCCAATAATTTTTAATTTTGCTGTTTCACGGTTTCATGTGTCAAAAAAAAATGATTAATGCATACTATCTAGACAAATAAAATTAATTTGTATGTAAACTTACTTTTATATAAGGTTTTAAAGCTGTAACAATGGCATTGCACACAACAGGTACTATATCTGATATTGACTGCTTAGAAATTCGAAATGTGTACATCAAACTAGTATATGAATCACCACTTGCTAGATATCTAAGAGTTATTGCTAGCCGCAATGTAATAGGGATGGCTGCTCTATATTTTGTATCCTGTTTACAAATATTTAGGCCAATCATTTGAATTAATATCTCAAAATCAATTGGAGTCATCCTAACAAAGTTTTTAAATCCAGATCCATCATTGAATTTTAGGTCTCTTAATAAATTCGAAGAATGTTCTATTCCATTTTGCAGGAGTTCGCGTACCCACCAACGTTTTTCTTTTCTCTTCTTTTTTGATGTAAAATATATTATATATCCAGCACAAATGCCCGCCACTGCCTCACTATTCACCGACATGTTTTTGTATTTAGTCTGGACTCAAATGCTACCTCGTTTAAACTAATGTTTAATGAAAACAAAACACCATACACACGTGTATAAATGTTTTGTTTGCATGCAAATGTTTCCAAACATTTGTTTGTAGGCAGTGTATGTAGGTCTGGACTAGGCTTTACAAGCGAATTTTGAATTGTATCATTACATTAAATATATACCTACAATAGAATATTACCTATAGTATAATTATATTGTGAAATAGTAGTTTGTGCAACAAGAGTGGATATGATGGCCATATCGCAGGAAGACAAAATTTGAGCACGACGCCGTAGGCCTTGAAGAGACCGTTGAGAAATTCTTGGATCCGTTAGCCCAGCCAACGGTAATTGCTGCTGCTGGAGAAAAATTTTTGATGGTCCTGTACGGGGCTAACCATCTAACAACTTTCTTGAATGTGCTGCGATACAAGCAGTACGTGCCAGTTTTCCAGCAACATTGCATATATCCCTCCCACCGATGCTGCAGCCTACCAGCATAACTTGCGTGTATATTTACAAGTGCAGCAGTGGCTCAGCAACAGTTTGGATCCGAAGCTGTGGGGTTGGATGTCAACCAAACATGGTCTGATCCCACTTACCACCCTGAAACCCTTTGGCTCCTGACAAACTAATGCAGCAAATATCATGCAAATGCCACACTGACTGTGGTGGGCATTGTGGATGCAGGCGCGGAGGTCTGTTCTACGTCCAAGTCTGCATCAACTGTGCCAATTCCTGCACCAACGTGGACAAAAGAACCGTCCTCGATGAGCAAGGAGACGACCTTCTGTTTGCTGCACCACTGTCAGAGGCAGGTGAGACTTCAGAAGGTAATTTATGCGTTATTTTGCAACACACAAACTCAATGACATTGCTTGGAGTTGAAAAACCACCATCCCAGCCTGCCACTTCGAGTGCTGAAGAGCCTGTGCCTGGACCATCATCGTCCATTGAAAACTCTACGCCCAGACCTTCCACAGTCCCAGCAAAAAGAAAGAGAGTCGAATAAAATGGATATTGTTATCAGGTACTTTACATAGCATCTTCACACTATACTTCAACTTACTTACTCTTCTTTCCAGCTGACTATATGGTCATCCAACGATGTAATGAGAAGTTACTTCTTTTATTTTGTAACTCTAAATATTATAAATAAGTAAATATTTTTTTGTAAATGGGTACTTATTACTTCTTATTATATCAACATATTACTTATAAATCCTCAAGTCAGAGTTTGAGAGAGAGGGAGAGTTGGTACTTCAATTTAGGGTTGGGTTGAGGGGTTTGAAAGGTGGGGGATCATATTGACAGCGCAGAGTTGTTGTTATTATTGAACCCCTGCATATAAGCGTTTAGAGGGAAAATAGAGAAATGATCAGTACAAGCGTATATACTGATCCAAATTTAAAATTTCGGTGCTCACTGAACGCAAAATTTGATGCTTACAACTTTTGTTCTACGAGTTTTTCACGTAGAGTGGCTGTTTTCACATCACAGATCTCTAAAAGTGAGTTTCTTGCAGTTTTCACAAAAGTTGCTAAAAATTGACTTTTTTCGACTGACGATAACGACCTTATAAATCGGTCCAATTTGAAAGTAAGGAAGGTTTTTCAGCGCAAAATTGTATGCTCTTTAACTTTTAATAGAACGACATTTTCCGTATTCGTGTCCATGATATGAGCAGAAAACCAGAAAAAACTCCGAAAATTTCGACGATTTTTGCTTTTTTCGACCTGAAGCAGCACTGCTACGAGGAAGCAAACTTCAGAAGCGTGTTCAGCACCCCAAAAAACATATAATTCCGTTGAAAAACTTTCTACCGCTTTCATGTTACCGAAAAACTACCATTTGATCAGGCTAATACTGACAATTAGTTTGACAGAATTGTCACTTATTTAAAATTTTAAACTATAAAATGAACGTTACAGTATACAATAAATAGCTGAAAGATTAAAGAATTGTCTAATTGTGAGGGATATCTTAGAATAAATAAAAGACGTGTCACTGTGTACCGAACATTTCTTTGCAAAAAATATGAATTTGCTATTGATGTTTTTTTTTCACGATGAAAATAAAATAATTAGAACTGGCAAAACAATAGCTAAGCATAATATAAATAATGTTAGAAATTCAATTTAATCATCATTATTGTAGTATCTGTTATCATTATTACAGCTAATAACAACGTGATTTAGCAATAGAAACAATTTTCTAATAAGAAAAAGTTCTGGAATTCTTGTATTTTCTTAAATATTGTCCTAGTTTGTTCTTGATATTTATTTATAATTGCGATAAAAATATTTAGAGAATTTGTTAAATGTTTCTTTAAATTCGTAAATGTCATATAGTCATATCAATCTATGATAAATAAAACTACGTCATAAAATAAAAATTCAGACATGTCGTATTCTTCTTCTTTTTAAGTGTCAGTTTATATTTATTTTAAAGCAGAAGGTAGTTATCCCGGACAAGACTCATATATTTGTCTTTATCAGTCATGGCCTACTTTAGAGAGATTTTTTGTGAATCACTCTTTATGTGTGCACCATAGACATGAAGAGGGGAGATAGGAAAATGGCTACCCGGGTGGCAAGCAAAAACGTTTACGATAGCGTAAATGAGGGGGAGGATTTGAGTCTGCGCATTAGTTAGAATATTGTGACATTTGACATTTAGTTGTCTTGTGATTGTTGTTATTTTTAGCAATTTTTGTACGATTTTTAAAGTTTTTGTGAGTTTTGGAAAGTTATTTTGATCCCTAAAGACGTCCTAAAGACTTCTATAAACAATGGTTAAAACATGTTTAGTTTTATTCTGTCCAAACCGATGAAATAATTCCGAAGAACTTGTCATAAGTAAGTTTTTAACACCAATACAGACCCGTATTTAACAATTATTTTTGGATGAATCAATTAGGTATTTAATTATTGTTCTAGCCCAGTATCCATACTGGGGTTCTAATAAAAACCTTATCTAGTTATATATAATTATTCGTTTTTATTTGTCTTTTAGGTTAGAAAAAAAAAGGCTTAATGTAATGGAAGCTCCTATAAAGAAAATGTATGCCAAGGAAATATTTCAAAATCTTTCAAGCATTTCTTATTTTGAATTTTAGTCAGTGATAAAACTGTGATTAAAAAGAATGCCACTCCTACTTTATTTTGGCCAAGTAATAAAAAAAAGAACATGTTCCAGAAGCTCATGAACAGAAAATTTCTCCAAAGGATGCTAGGTAAGTTTTATTTCTATTTCATTTAAATATAGGTAATACCCTATATGCGTGCTAACACTATTTATAATGAAGCCTTCTTTTTTTTAGTAAACTTTTCAAACCATTTTTTAATAGAATTTTAAGCAGTTCTAATAGTGCTGACTTTAGAAGATCTACCAAAAGAAATTATTGAAAACTAACCAAAATCATTCATTAATGTGTAAGTTACCAGATTAAATGTGTTTCATAACCAGCATGTAGTTATAAATTATATTTATTAATTTTTATCTGTTTTAGGTTGGATAAAAAGTATTGGAAGATCACACAAAGAAAATTTTAAAATATGTTCGAAGCATTTTGAATTTTAGTTATTGATAAAACTGTGATTAGAAGGAATGCTACTGCTACTTAATTTTTGCCAAGTAATCAAAAAGAGAACATGCTACAGAAGTTCATGCAAAGGAGGCTAGGTAGGTTTATTTCTACTTCATTTAAACATAATGCCTATGCAGTCTATATTATACCACTGTTTTACAGAATTTTAAGCAATTTAGATAGTGGAGATGATCTCCCAATAGAAATTATTGAAAACGAAACAAAAGAATTCATTCTTATGTTTAAGTGACTTGATTGAATGTCATGTACTATTCGTTTCATATGCTTGCATTTGAATATGCACATTTGATACATTTTTTACCTCTGGAGCATTATTATTTGTTTATTCACATCTACTACATCTGCGTTTGTTTATATTTTCTTTATTTAAAATGATATTTTGAGGATTGTCAAACTTGACATTTTTTGTTGTTGGATTCGTTCCATGCCAGGTTCAGTTACAGGTTTATCGATTTATGCTTTGTTTATGCTAGCCATATATGCTCATGAATATAAAAGTGATCATTTGTTTGATTTTTGTTAAGTTTTCAAATTTAGATTTTTTTCTATAATATAGGTATCGCTAACCATCAGTAACTAGAGAGTAGGTATTTTAATTCAAAAAATAGTTTTAAAGTAAATAATCATAAGAAAAATTACGACAACTACTTTTGTATTCATATTATAATGACTCAAAGGTCAAACACAAAAAGTATAAAACTTGTCATTGTCATTTTTACCACATGGCTAGTATGTCTAGAGTGTTTCTTTATTACATCTACATTTAACCCTAATCTTCTGTTACGTGATAAAAATTCACATCTCATCAGATGCATCCTATATGATGATAAACAAGCACAGCTATAAGCATGCAAATTTAATAATCTTAAATCTTTCCATGTAAATATCTGTTAAATAGTGATTTTTTTTAATTGCAGAAGTAAAGTAAAGAAGACAGAAATGCAGATATCTAAACAAACTAAATGTGGTACAGATATCAAAAACGACAGCAGACGTATAAATGATGCAATGTTACACTCGTTCCCTTAGCAAGTTCTACCTGTGTTAAAGAAGAGAAATATGATAAGTATCAATGCTGGAACATTTTTACTGTGTCGTTAATGTTTTCAAATAGGTAGTTTTCTTAGAATTAAATGTCAATAAATGGCATGTAGTTGTTATAATTTGTACACCTGATACTTTTATCAAAATATCTACTTATAATATGTTGTGTATGTTTTGTATTTCATATACTGCTATAGAATTTTTAAAAGGGAAAGTATACCTTATAATAAGTAGACCAAGGTATATTCTAGCTCAATAAAAAAATTTATAAAGCATAATAGTTAAAAAAATGTAATACTTTTCTAATACAAGACGTATTTCTAATCAGGCAATGATCGAGAGTTCTTTCAAGAATAATATAATTAAGTTGTATGTATTTTACTTATTTATACCTAAATGTTTTTATATATTTTACATTTACTTTTGACGACTGTAAACAACATATCGAAGGCAACAAGGCTAGACCTTGTAAAAGTCGCAAAATCAAAATTTTTCAGGAGATCAAAAAAAAAGATTCACAAGTGCATAGAACAATCCATTTTACTCTATAATGGGACTAATATTTAACCATATTTTGATCAAAATTTTTAATACATACTTCATTTATACAGTAGATGGAGTGAAATCTTTTAAACGAGATTATCATAAAATATAATTTTCAGTGGCAATGTTAGTTACGAGGTCCTGCATTGTGGCTCTCGATATGTCCAAAATAAAGAAAAAAAGCCCAATTTAGATAATACAATAAATATTGTACAATTTTAAATAAAAAATCTAACCTTCTATTTTACAGTATCTATAAATTATAATAAAAAATATATATAGATCCTTAGCCAATCAGCCAGTTTTAAATTGAATACAATTCATACAAATAATTATATTTTTATATATTTTGTAATTCTATATTGTAATTGACACCCAGTTGGAAGAACACATATATATCTTTCAATATCTAATGATCGTATAATTTTATTAGACTGAACGTAATTTGATGTTCATATCATTAAGACAAATCACATTCTCAAACTCTGTCAAAGTTTGTCGTACCTATAAATTTTAATGAATATTGTTGCAATCGGTTGTTTGTATCTGGGTACGATATACATTTATATTAGTATGTACACATTTTTTTAAATTTTAAATATGTATATATTTGTTTTCTGTCTTTGTCAATACGATGTATTTTTCAACAATAAAGCAATTTGAATTAGGAACCTGCGAATATCAGGCAGAGACTCCTGTCACTCGTAGCATCTAAATTTGTGTCGATGTATGTAGTGAAAAGAACATAAGTTGGAACCATATCGATGCTTTCTGACAGTGGTCTCCCTTTGTTATCTGCATGTTCCTATTAAACTTTGTTAAACTCATTGTAAGATATACCTTCTGTGTTAAAAAGTCTGTACCTGTCTAGTATCCTAAAGATATTTTAATAATAAGTAGTTTTCTTTGAATTAAATGTTATATATTCTTTGTATTTGTTAATGTCCTGAAGATTGTATTTGACAAAATGTTATTCAATTCTTATAATTTGTACCCCTAATACTATTATTAAAATAACTGCTTGCAATATATGTTTTTTTTCAAGGATTTTCAAATGTTAGGTAATTTTCTTTGAATTAAGTGTCTCATTTATTTTTTAATAACTTTTACACCTGATACTAAACTATTATTGAAATACTTGCAATGTTTGTTAAATATTTTTGTATTCTGTAGCATCTTGCAAGATTTTTAAATAAGAGAAATAGTTCAAATAAGTACCTAGTTTTGTTTTCTTCATTGGTCCCCAGCCTAAACTTAAATTTGCCTTTATTTCCAAGATTAAGTTTTGATAGGTATAATTTAATAAATATTTCACTCGTTGTCTACAATATTCGACTCGATAGTGGAAACGGTAAGCATCTGGTATTCATTTGTGATCAGGAGATAACAATGGTTGTAATTCTATAGCAAAAATGGTTTACTCTCTACAGGAAAGAATCGAAATAATTATCCTTTATGAAGAGGTTGGAAAATGCGCACGAAGGGCAGCATTTAAATGAAAGGCATCCCAATTGTAATGTAAGTCATATGTATACTTTCGATTTGGTAGCAAAATTTTTGGAAACTGGTTCGGTGAAAAATAGGAAAAGAACCGACGAGTACTAAATGAAGAAGCTCTAATTGAGGTTTTGGGAACATTTGTTACCGTGTCAACTAGCTCCATACGAATAGTAGCAGAACAGATGGGAATATCACGCGAGACTGTAAGAAGAGCACTGAAAATGCATAAATTTCATTCCTGTAAAATGCAGTTACTTTAAGAGCTCTACGAAGATGATTTTGATAAAAGAATAGAGTTTTGTAAAACCATGTCTGATCAAGTTAACGCCAACCCCAATATCCTGCTGAATATCTGTTTCAGTGATGACATTTTATTTTATATTTTTTTCTAAATGACAATGTAATAAACACAAATGTTGGTACTGGAGCGATGAACACCAGGTATATTATTCAAGAAGGGCATACGCAATTATTGGTTCTTTATTTAATGAAGGAAACTTGCCAGGCGATCTGTCCCTTAATATGCTTGCAGATATTATTGATCCTCTTATAAACTCAGGAGCTAGAAACAAACTGATGCAGAAGGTAATTTAGTTTTACAGGAGATGTTACATTTCCAGCAGGACGCTGCTACACCTCATTTTTTCTTCTCGTCTGACAGAGATTTCCAGGCCCTTTGATTAACAGAAGGGGAGCAATTGAATGGCCCCCAAGATCACCTGATTTAACTCCTTTAGAATTTTTTCTTTGGGGACACCTTAAATTCGTTGTTTATGAAACACAACCTGCTGATATTGATGATCTTAAAAGGAGAATTACACAAGCATGCCGGTCAATTTCCGGTAAAAGTTTTCCGAAATGTTAGAGAGGAGTTGGGAAACAGACTTTTTACTGTTTACAGTACAATGGACAACATTTTGAAAAGTTTTTAAAATAGTGTACAAGTAGATCTTATGTGTTCTATTTTTAAAATTTCTTGTGCAAATTAAAAGTTATTTATTTTGTAAAAGTCACCTTACCAAAAAAATAAAAAGTTAAACATGTAGACTTGATATTCCTCCTGTTATTTAACTCGATAGAATAATTTTTGTTTAATAAATTAGGGTACCATTGGGAAGATAATTAAACGCCCTTTAAAATGATGTGCCTCTTGACCCCTTTTCCCATTTAAGATTTAAGGGTAACAACTACCCTTCCTAGGAGGTTGAGCCACGATGAGTGTTAAAAGTATTTATTGTAGGTGTGCTCCTTGAAAATAAAATTGACGGGTTTTTGCGATTTTTCACATTATTTAATGGAAGAAAGATATTTAATTTGGGAAGTTTTCGGTGTCACCCTGTATGTATATCACTTGTTAGATAAACAAAATTAATACAAAAATTTAAAGACTACTCGTTAGATGAATTTATAAACAATTTTTAATATTTCAATCAATTTTTACGTACCTATATGTGAGCATTGTATTTCGTTTATCTATGATATGATGAATGTTTTTTTGAATGCCTATGTTGTATTCAGCTAACCTTTAGAAATTTAGTTATTTATTAATATAAAACTAATTTTGTAACCTGTCTCATCTCATCGGAAGATAATCTAAAGAGAATAATATAAATTTATGTATAGTTGCCCCTTAACGCCAACGCAAATAATTAGACGTCCCTCGCCGCACTAGCTATACTTAAATTATCTCAACTAATACACAATCTTGTTTAATTATGTATTCCTCTTATTAAAAAAGTATTTGTAATTTACATTTAATTATATGTATATTTTTATTGAATTAATAAAAAAACTGAGTACAATCCTGGAAACACTCAACTGCGCAGACTCTCCGCCTCCCCGGCAGGTTCTCCTTGTGTAAACGTTTTCTGAAATGACAGTTCCTATCTCCCCTCCTCTCATATCTATGGTGTGCACACGCAAAGTAGTTTCGCGAATTCTGATAGGACAGTTCAGTTTCAGAAGACAAATTGAGTGTTTTGGGATTTTTTTGACAGTTCCATTTGCTGAGATATTCAGGGTTGATCCTTCTTAAAAAATCTCATCTAAAAACACGTTCCGATTTCTACACATTTTATCAAACTACTTGACCATTTTATTGTACGATTACTTGCGTCTGGACGGCCTTTAAATAAAATTAATTGGTAATATTACAGTTTAAATAATCTCATTTCATTCGACATACGTGTGACGGAAATACCATGAAATAATCCGAGTTTATCACGATGTTTTTGGTTAAAATAAAAATACCTCATTCATACAGAGTGGCCAAAGGAAAACGTACCATAACGATTATCTGGAACTGCGTCAACATTTTACACAACCGCTTAGACCCATCAATTTTTGAGTAAAGAGAGGCATCTTTCTATCCTATCTTCAACTGTCATAGGTCATTAATCTCCCATCTGTCATTCTAACCAATACCATTTAAATAGAGAACGTACCAAGCAAGAATACTTGACCCTATAGGATTATTCAATACATCGTATATCATCGGAAGTATTCGGAAAAAGGACCATCGAATGCGCCAATTTAAAAATGAACTTGAGGTATTTTTTAGCGAGTGTTTGGTTTAAAATATTTTCGACTTTTTTAAACCGTTTAAAATTTAGCGATGCAACTATGACGTCACGTACGAAATATTTTAAACCAAAGCTAGAATTTTTGAACCAGTCGGAGGCATATGGTTCAATAACGGTTGACACATAAGAGATTCTGATTTTGGCTGTTGTATGTTGTTTTACTCTGTTCCATTCTTTGAAAATTTTGATATATTTGACGTTTTGTTAATTTTTATTATCATACATATATTATGTGATTCATATTCATACATTATGTTATAATATTAATATTAATATTTATCGTTATAAACAAGATGTGATCTACCTATAGAGGTTACTCTGGATATGAAACAATGATGCAATTGAAATGTGGTAAAAGGATTAATTATCAGTTACCTATACGTTTTTTGCAAAAATAATTACGTAGATTGCTTCAGATTCTGAATTGTCCAGTAAATATTTAAAAGCAATTAAACATTCTTTGGTACAAGACGTTCTAATTGATGAACTTTGGAAAAGCCCAAAAAAAATTACAGCAAAGGATCGTCAGACAATTGCGTATTTGTTGGAGCTACGGAATAAATATATGCCATGTTTATGGGCAAGAAATATATCAAAAATAAAACTATAAACAACGTTTCAGATTGCAATTTATTAATAACACTCCAATTTTTAATTAAAATCGCTATCAAACAAACTCATCTTCCTTCATCTGATTTAACAATCATAAAAAAAATTCAATTCATTTTTTAAATCAACTTCGCTTCTCCTTTCTACAACTCATTTCAACCGGTAATCCATCAAAAAATAATACGATCTAAATCAGAATATTTCAAATTTTGTCATCATATGTATGAAGATTAGTCTTTATAGTCATATGACAGTTAGCAGGTTATGTTTTTGAACCACCCTATTTTTGTCATCTATTAATTCATGACGTCTCTTTAAATATGGTTTAAAAAATATTTTAAACCAATGTGGTGGCTAAAAAACAGCTAAAATTATAAACTACTCTAACTTGAATTTCGTGTAAAATTAGAGTAGAAATAGAAATAGAAATGTAATAAACGATTTTTTTTTAAATATAAACCGTTTGAGGTACCTATTTCGAAATAAATGGGACACTATAAGAAAAATTTTTATTATTGAAATTCACGTAGCAACAATACTTATACATATGTAGGTATATTTGCTTTCAACGGCCACGTTACAATACAAGCAATTGTGGGCGGCGCAATATTTTTCAGAACATTTCTAATAACACACATAATTAAAAACAATCAATTATATCTTTAATAAATTTCCAATGAAATACCTACATAAATACAAAAAATACAAGTATCACAAATTGAAAACATATTTTTTTATTGGTCCTTTATGTACAAAATATATAAACATAATTGACAATTTATATGTACTATCATCAGAGTATTAATTACTTACTTCATTTTTACTGCACCGATCATTGAAACTATTTTAGTGTAGTCTAGTGGGCAAAATTTATAAATATCTGGTCCGGCAATGACGTAACACAGTGAAACGTACATACTAGATGGGATTGGCCAATCCTAATAGAGAAGTTAAGTATACTTGGGCCGTTCGGCAATTAACTCCAAAAGGGAGTGTGAAAGGAGCAGAGCACAAGCTGATTTTTCAGAGTAAATGGATCATTTGTTAACCGAACGATCAAACGTCAATTGTCATTTGCCAGTCAATATTTTTATAAATATCTTGTACGTTTATTTTAGAGAATAGTTATTTTCAAAGATATGTTGTAATGTCTTTGGTTATTTTACACATAGTTTTACAGAAAGATATACACTAAATAAGTCTAAAACATTTAAGGGGTAATTCCTCATCGAAAAAAAGATAGGATCTTTCATATAAAGAAACTTCATTGGAGCATCCCTTGTTAAGATACAGCCCCTTAAAGGGGGTACATAAAATTTGTTTAACAATTTTTTTCACAAGCAATAAACAAGTTACAATATTGAAATTAACCTGTCATTTTCTACTACCAAAAAGACACTTATCCAGTAATTTATTTGGTTTACCCTATGGTTGTAAGGGGTGAAAAACGCAACCCCTAAAATTTCGTTCCAACGTAACTTTTTGTCTTATTATTTGTTTACCATTTAAAATTTTATTTCCAATAGCCTGTTTCATTCTAAACAAAAAATGTCTCTTGAATTTTTTGCCCAAAATAAACCAGTTTGCAGCAAAAAATTATTTTACGAACAACTACAGAGATACATCGTCAACTATTAAGAGCAAAATAAAACACAGTTAACAGATTTTTTTATTGTTATATTACAGGCATAAAGGGAGATTTGGGAATGTACATGTTATTGCCTCATTCTTTAATTTCGTCTTTCCCCTATTTATCAGTAAAAAGAGTCTCATAATATTTGGAAATATCTTCTAAAATGTGTCAAACAGCATCATCTCTAGAAAGCACTTTATTGGCCCTAGGAACGATATATATGTTGCTACTGTTCTAAGCATTTAGGATCCCATAAAAAACATTTACAATGGCAAAATTGGGGTTTAACAGAAACATAACAGTAGCAACTCTTTATCTAACATTAAAATTCTAATAAGTTAAATTTAATGTAGGTATAATTATTGTTGTTTGTAAGTCATGATCTATGACTGTAAAATTTTATTTTATAAAAACTTCTAATAAAATAAACTACACTCCGTGATACGTGTTGTGACTAATTTACAATAAATATTATATTTAGACATAAACAAATAAACACAATATTTTACTTACATTAAAAGCTTTAAAAAGACATCTAATTGATATCTCCTTGTATTTTCTTCAGTTAAGGTTTAGTTAGGTTAAAAAACACACATTGAAGATTCCGAGAGTATGTCCAAAATGTTGACGCAGTTCCTAAAATGGCTCTGATACATTTTTGTTTGGCCACTCTATATTTCTGTGTCATTAGTTTTTAATGCTAAAATGAGATAAAATATAATTGCTGGTAATCTAAGAATAGTGAAGATGATTACACGACTAAAATGGTTGGTGCAAAATAAACAACAAACTAATCGCAACGAGATTAAAAAATGAATCAATTATGAAGATAGTAGAAAGTGGATATTTAACTTTTTTGGACATAATAATAGAAGATTTGGGTCGCAGATACTAAAAATACTACGAACAAATACAACAAATTTCATTCCTAAAGGGAAATTTAAAAAAGAAAAAGTACTCGTAATAGTAAATGTTTTCTCTGAACAAAAAGAGGCTCATATTAAAAATTATGACAATTATAAATGTTATTATAATTATCTTCAATCAATATACGATTTGTTGTTAAGTTATTTATTGTAACCAACTGAGATGTTGATTTCAAAAACAGCATAAAATTACTTTTAAGAGAATAGAAGAAAATAGTTCTTCTTCTTCTTTTCTTTTTTTGGGCTATGTTACTGCGAACAATTTACCCAGATATAGTTGATTTGCTTCTACTAGATAATGATTTTAAAGAAATTTAGAAATTTAGAAAGGGTGGTTATTCTTCTATCATCCAAATGAGACAAGATGTATCGAATATCAAATGGGGCTGATAAACCAGCCTTCGTTAGTTCCAAATATACATCAAAAAGGGGAGATTTATTAATGGGACACTCTAAGATGATGTGATTTAACGATCCAACTTCTCCACACTCGCAAAATGGGTCATCTTTAATACCAATTCGAAATAAGTGATATGGGGTTAGACAATGGCCAGTTCTCATCCGTATGATTGTGGAAAGGTACCTTCTTTCATAGAATTGTTTACTATTGAACCACGGAGTTTTGGGTATTTTAGGAACCACTTGGAAGTAAAAAGATGTTTTGTTTTCTTTTAGTGAATTCCACTGTTGATGCCATTTGTTCCAAATTTCTTGTTTAATGAAGGGTAAAAAGTTAGACTTATTGAGTTTAATATTTAAAGGAATTTTAAGGATTCTGCCTATATTTGCTAATTGATCGGCTTTATGGTTGCCAATAATGCCGGAGTGACCTGGAATCCATGCCAAAGTGATGTGGATGTTATTCATATTAGCAAGTAAGATACCTTGTTTTGTTAGAAAGGAGCAATGATCAGTTTCTGTAGAGAATTTCATATTTCCAATTTTT
This sequence comes from Psylliodes chrysocephalus, assembly GCA_927349885.1. NCBI lineage: Eukaryota > Metazoa > Arthropoda > Insecta > Coleoptera > Chrysomelidae > Psylliodes > Psylliodes chrysocephalus. The sequence continues at coordinate 44,193,963 of OV651814.1, read as the reverse complement.
TGTAAAGCAGATTTGGAGTCCGAGAAGATAACTGAGTTCAATATATTTTTTTCTAAAATGATTTGCAAGGCATGGTTAATTGCAATAATTTCTGCAGTACATATTTGTGTATGTTGAGGTAGTCTGCTTGAAAACACGTAATTGAGGTCTGGAGAAAATACACCGAAGCCTGAATCATTAGAAGGTCCCACAGATCCGTCGGTGAAGAATTTTGTGTAACCGGGTAGCTCGTTTATTGTGTCAGTAAAAATGGATAATCCATAAGTGTCATCCCTAATTGATCTAAGATTTAAAACTGGAATTGAAGAGAGTTGGATGTCCAATTCAAATTCATGGCATGGCAGCAATTCATTAGAATACATATTCGGAAGGAACTCATCCATTTGGTTCATTAAACTTAATAATACTGGAGTGTCAATTACCTTTTTGTAAACATTTCTTTCTTTATTTAGTGTTTCCAAATGTTTTAACGAATTGATGACAGGGTTATTTTCCAATGCAAGATTTTTTAAAAGAAATTTATAACAAAGCCAGTCTCTTCTTAAGTTTAAGGGGATATCCCCGCTCTCTGCTTGCAAAGCATAAATTGGGGTTGATTTCATACAACCAGTGATGACACGTAAGCTCTGATATTGTAGCCTGTCCAACTTCTTCTGAAGGTACTTCGGACATGGAGAAATTACCTGGCATCCATAATCTATATGACTTAAGATGATAGCGTTATGTATTATGCGAAGGATTTTTGGATCACTGCCCCACCACGTACCACAAAGAGCTCGCATGACATTTAAACCTCTGTTAATTTTTTGCTCAATGTAATTTATATGTACATTCCATTTTAAGTGTTTATGAATGTAAATGCCTAAATATTTGAATGAATCTGACCAGTGAATGATTGTATCATTAAATTTAATTTTTGGAAGGATTAATTTAATAGGACCTTTTGAAAAAAGGAGAGCCGATGATTTAGTTATAGACAAGTTGAAATTGTGCTCATCGAGCCAGTCTTTAAAAGCAACCAATAAAGAGTTTATTTCTATAGTAATATTGAAGACATTCTCTCCACTAACCAAAATTACAATGTCATCCGCGTATTGTATTAATTTAAAGGTTTTTGGTATAATATTGAATAAAGATAACATATAGAGATTAAACAAAATCGGGCTAAGGGGAGATCCCTGAGGAAGTCCTTGATTGGAGGTTCGTGGTCCATGACTTTGACCACAGTTATCTGAGACTGAAATGGATCTGTTATTTAGAAATGCATAGATAAGGTTGCATAGCTCTATTGAAATGCCAATATTGGCTAATTTGGAGTATAGAAGATATATATTTACACTATCATAAGCTGCCGAAATATCAAGGAATAGACCAACAGTATAATTATTTGATGCCAAGCCTATTTGGACTTGGGTGATTAAGTAAGATATTGATTCTGTGCAGCCTTTTCCTCGTCTAAATCCTAGTTGTAAGGGATGGAAGATTTTCTTGTTTTCCAAATACCATTCTACTCTATTTTTGATAAGTGATTCTAGAAGTTTTCCAACGCAGGATGTTAAAGCTATAGGTCTATAATTATTTGGACATGATTTATCTTTCCCAGATTTTACAAATGGCAAGATTAAAGATTGTTTCCATTGTTGGGGAATAGATCCACTTTTGAGACAGTTATTGTAGAATTGTAACAGCCAAACGGCACCCAAGTTAGGTAAGTTTTTTACCATTGAGTAGGAAATATTATCTAAGCCAGGAGAAGAATTTTTTTTAATTGATAATGTATACTTAAATTCATTATATGTAAAGGCAGGTTCTTTGTCATTAGGAATTTTGATAGCAACAGCAGGGGAAGCAGAATTCGGTGTTATGATTTTTAGTATATCATTAGCTAGTAGCGAAGATGGCATAAGACTGGAAGTATTAGTTTTCTGACCTGCAACTGAATTTACTTTATTCCATATCGTTTTTAAGGATGAATCGCGATTTAGTGTTCCGCAAAACTCCCTGAAGCTATTTTTCCTTTTTGTTTTCAAAAGTTTTCTAGACCATGCAACAAGTTTTTTGACCGTGATATAGTTTTCTACAGTTGGGATGTCTTTAAAATTTTTAATGGCCGTTACTCTTTTTTTAATTATGTCATCACATGAATTATCCCACCATGGTATCTGGTATTTGTTTTTACTATTGCCTTTGACATTTGGAATTGTGGTGTCAGCCACTGAATTAAGAGATTCAATAAAATCTTCATAACTATCACTACTAAATGAAGAAAAGATTACATCAAGGTTGCGATGATAAGAGGACCAATCAGCTTTATGGAAATTTCTCTTTTTAGTGGGCAATGGAATGGTACATGGACCCATACCAATTTTACACATTGTGGGGAAGTGATCACTTGATCCATGATCAGAAATAACCTCCCAGGTGCATTTAGATGCTATTTCAGAAGATATAAGGGATACATCAACTACAGAATTACTTCCTCCAGGAGGAGAAGTACGAGTAGGAGAGCCGTCATTGAGGAATATTAAATCAAGATCATCTAAAGCTTCGAAAATATTTTTACCATTGAAGCTGTTAGAGCTACTCCCCCATACAGTATGGTTGCAATTAAGATCACCCATTATTAATAAGGGTTTATTTATTTTTTGGATAAATTTTATAAAATTCCTTTTAGTAATTAGGTTATCTGCAGGACAATATATATTAATCAAATTTAGATTATAATGAGGTAAGAATAAGAGTTGGGTTTGGATATTTTGATCAAAGCAATTATTAATAGTTGTCTGGAAGAAGTCTATACTGTTTCTGATTAGTATAGCAATTCCCCCATATCCATCAAATCTATCATCTCTAAGTATTTGATAACCTCTACATTTTAAGGTATATTTATCAGTGAGCCATGTTTCGTTAAGTAATATAATATCAGGATTGTGTTCCATAATTAGAACTTTAAGATTGTCAACATTCACATTGTATGATCTAATATTCCATTGAATAATGGTTAATGGAGTAATGATAACCAGACAAAATATAAATGTTTGGTTGGATTAGAGATCCTCCTGATCGGAGTAATCCATTCCACCAACATTATCATGTGATACAGGGTTATTACTAATTTGGGAAAAAGGTTCTTGGGAACCTAAAATATTTGTTGTTGAAACATTACTATTACTAGCAGAAGAGTACGTATTATTAATTATGTTACCAATAAATGTCATAACGAGCTCCCTGTGGGATTGAGATAAGACAGATATAGCCTGAACAATATCAGATTCAAGTTTTTTCCCCAAATCTCTTCTATTGACGTTGGATGTAGAAGGCTTTGGTTCTGGAATTCTACCATTAGGATTTATGAGGCAGTCGTCGAGTGCTTTTTTATTGAAACTTCTTTCTTCAGGTCTTCTACGTTTAATAGTCGATGATCGAGTTATTTGACTGTAGGTATTATGTCTCTGTGAAGTATTAATGAGAGCTGTTCTTCTTTCGTGAATGTTAATAGAATTGGTATTTAGAGAATCGTTATTTAAAGTAGGGAAGTCATTTATATTATGCACGTACATAGTATTAGTCATCTGACTTGCTTCATAATATGAGATATTTGAAAATGACATTAATTCTTTGATGTCTTTTTGTCTGCTGTATTCAGGACATTTTTTGTCATTAGAAGAGTGTTCATTATTTTTACAATGGATACAAAACTTATTACAAGTTTCTGTACCGATTTCGTGGATTTTTCCGCAAATTTTGCATTTTGCATTGCTGCGGCATTGCTTAATATTATGACCATATAAGAGGCATTGTTGGCATTGAAGAACAGGGCTTATATAAGGAGTTACTTTCATTGGTAGGCCATATATAGTTATTTCTTTTGGTATAATTTTTCCAGAGAATGTTACACAAATCGTTCCAGTTGGAATATAATTTGGTTCCTGTCCTTCTTCAACTACTCGTCTGTTAAGTCTTTTAACATTTAGGGGCTTGCAAAAAGCCAGTTGAGTATTTATGGCATCTTGTATTTCGTCATCGGTAAGAGATTTTAGAACATGTCTGACAATACCTTTGCAGGACACATTATGTGAAGGGATAAATACTTCGTAACCAACTGAATCCCAGTCCTTATCATTAATAAATTTATTTGCAGCACTGTAATTCAAAAAGGTGGCTCCAATGCGATTTTTTCCTTTGCGGGTAATCTTAATAATTTCTTTAAGTTTAAGGTTGAACACAGTTTTGGCTATGCTAAGGATATGAAGGTTACCAATATTCTTGTCTTTTCCTTGTACATAGACTTCAAACGGGCCTACGTCGGTATTTGAGTACAAGACTTTTTGTTTTGTTAGGTGATTGGGATTGGGGATATCAGGCGGTTCTCCAGGCGGCTGCCCAGGCGGCTTATCAACCGCCATTTTGGGCTGGCGCTGTCTTGCTTCTTAGGTTGTGGGCGGTTACTTTCGGTGGGAACTGGGAAACTATCAACTGCAACGGACTCGGAAGGGGTAAAATGAAGCTAATTGAACAAGAGTTCACTAAAGCTTTTTGTAATTAAGCAGAAAATTACGAAAATTATTAACAAACGATGTGATTACTACGTCTGTCAGTATCGAAGAAAATAGTTTACCTTGATGTACATTCAACTTTCTAACCAAATAAGTAATTAACTTGGAGCATATAAGACTAGAGATATAATTCAATGTGTTTTGTTATGTATGAGCAGTGTCATCACTTTAGACCTGAGGGGTGAGGGGTAGGTACTCCATTATCAATGGCGTACGGTTGGAAAGAGTTCGTATTTATGTTTACTATTTATGCAGTATAATGTCACAAAAACTAATAATTTAGATAATTGTTTCGCATGATTAAGGGCCGATCTTTTTACCTCTGAATAAAGTTACACGTATGTTTACTTGACAGATTAGCGGACAATAGCATATTATTTAATCAGCAAGTAGGTAGTTATTCAACTTTACTTAAAGGTGAAAACATTGGCACTAATAGAAACAAAATTATTTAACAATATTTAACAGTGTTCTTTTTTATTTATGTTAAGCTTTCGTTATACACTGTATTATACACATTTCTAAACCAAGGTACAGCTTTTGGTATAGGTCCTTTTATTAATCTATTGCTACCTTTATAATAATGTTCAGTTAACAAAATGATCTGAACATGTGTTGTTAGACATGCTATTAATGCTCAAACTGAGCAAGCCAGTTTGATTGTAAAATCAGTAGAAAATCTGAAATAAGTAAATAAAAATAAATAAAAAATGTCAGGTAAATATGTACAATACAAAAAGGTATTTAATCCATTTTTATGTACACAAAAAGATTAATAAATTAGGCAATATATTGCAAAGAAAACAATTATGTTCCATCGAACGAAACCAGTTGCGGTAATACTCAAATGAAGAACATTCTACAAACATGTTTTCTTATTAATTTGCCCATTTCCCATTTTAAGTTACGTTTATGAAATATAGAATACTTGTGAAATGTCAACCGGAATCCTTTTAAGAATTTATTATTGCAAACTGTACAAGCTCTCGGCATGATTAGCACTTAATTCATAATAAAAACACATTTAAAAAGTTTATAAAAGAAACACCTCGTCCAAATTGTCTTCGGTAGCCAAAAAACCGATTTTTTAAAAAACGAAAACAAGACGTCTAATGAAATGTCATTTATCACAAATACGCGCGTGTTCCTAACACCGAAAGGGTTACCCCCTTCAGTACATAACAAACTCATTTGAGTAATACCTCTAGTTTCTGAAGAAAAAATAAAACAATTGGACTTATGTTGTTTTTACCATCATTAGAGGGACATGTGTTATTTTTACCAGAAACAGACCAGTAGCACGTGCTGGAATTAACTTGTTTTTATAATTTAGGTATGTGTCCTAAACCTTTTACATTTGCATTCCGTATTTGTACAGATTGCTTTAGCTTTTTCGGCTTCCTTTTAGACCAATTGGTTTCCCTTCAACATTATTACTAACCATATTCATTCTTTAGGTATAATGTTGACGTGCCAACAACAACGAATCAACTATATTAATGTAGAGCGGAAAACGAGATATATCGTTTCAGTCACGGCAAAAATAGCATATGTATTAGACAAATGCTGTTTTTAATAGAAATAACTTAGACATAATAGCACCTTTAATCATAAAGTGGCACAACTAAAAAATGCTAGTTTCGTAGAATCTGCCAAAAACTGTTTTATATTTGGAGCTGTCTTAGTATATTTGAACTTTGAGAAAATTTACGAAGTATTATGAATAAATGAAATATGAGAAAAGGTTAAGCAATATTTTAAAGATGTATGTATGATTTATTTTTTTTTTAAGAAGAAAGGAAAAATAGTTTAACTGTTAGTAAGAAACAATATTCACAATTATGTCACTTTAGTAATAAAAAGATTATGTATCAATATGAAATGTGTCAATTTATGACTAAAAATTGCATAACGATTTTAGTATTATTTTGGAATAGTTCTTTTTTGGATTATATTAATAAAATATTTCAAGTAACAAAGCAAAAAATGCCTCTTTAGAAGCAAATGTGCAAAGAATGCTATTTCAAACTCTGTCACTATTGGCACACAACTAACAATATGTCGCTTTAGGTCTAAAACACCTTACAAATCCGATACTGACGCAAATATAATAATAATAATAATAATAATAATAATAATAATAATAATAGGGGGGTGGGTTGGCTCAGTGGTTAGAGTCATGACTTTGAGATCGAAAGGTCTCAGGATCGAATCCCACCGTTGGCCGGAATTTTTTCATTTAATTTAATTATTTAAAATTAATTCTGATGCCTTGGTAGGATTCCCCACTCGACCATTCACTGTTGGGTACTAATTAACAGTGCTGTTCCTAAAGTGGCGCTGGGAAACAGTAACAAAGCCTACACAAAACACGAGGCTAATGGCCGTAGTAGTCGACGCCGATGACAACAATTAAAAAAAAAAAAAAAAAAAAAAAATAATAATAATAATAATAATAATAATAATAATAATAATAATAATAATAAAGTTTATTCAGATAAATAATTACAATAAAATAATACATCATTTAACTTATTAGAATAAACAAAAGAAAGAAAGAAACCCGCAAAGGTAAACCTGTGCGCGAGCGATATTTTCCTCTTTTAGAGTATTCATATAAATCTGCACTTCCTGGCTGACTATTTCAACGTAGGTCGGAGTTACCTTAATAGATGGTACTATTTTGGATCGTTTTATTACCAAAACTCAAAATAGCAAAATTTTTATTTATGCCACTTTATGATTAAAGGTGCGAATATGTTGTTTTTGCTGAATCGACTATAATTTAGAGCTCTATAAATCGGGATCTCGAATTTGATAATATTGGACATGTAAGACATAGGTTTGCATTTTATTTATTTTACGTCTTGGTCACATTTGAGTCCACCTAGTTTTCTAACTGGGTACTACAAGCGACCTTTGATTTTGCTTACTTGGAACATTTTCACTACTATAATACTTATTACCTTCGTAACCAACGTTATTGTATACTAGCGAATTTGGTGCCTTTGTTAATTTTATTGGAGACTGGAATTGAGAACTTATCTATTTCTTTCTGAAGAGTCCTAATAAGTACAAAACCGGTCCAAGAATGAAGTTTTTCTTAGTAAGCAAAATCAAAGGTAGAGCGTTGAAATTAAACTTTTATCTCTGCTGACTTTCCTCCGAACATAATTCAATACCTGTTGTGATATTAGCTAAAGGAATAGTTGTTTTCCGAAAGGAAACGGTTACTCGTATTTTGTGTGATATATGGCTCTGCGTTTTTTTATGTTGTAAGTACCACCCCGTCTTGTACAGACGACTGTTTTAACTAAATATTTCTGGTAATGTATAGAATTATTTTTCGAACGCTGTTTTGTAAAAAATGTCTATGGAAAATAATAATTTGCTAGAAATAGTAAAATTTAGTCTCTACGATCCAAAAATGAAATTAATGTTAATTATAAAAAAAACAACTAGTTGTAAACTTTGTAATTTTCGATCTGTGGTATTTTAAAATCTATTAGAGACGAGCGTAACTGGGAGTGACGTGGAAGTCGTACGTACCCTGCGCTAGGCACACCGCGCTGCTCCGCAGTGTTTGTTTTTTTCACGCGAGGTCCTGTTATATGTTATCGAATTTATTAAAAAAAAATAGAGGGTCCGATTTAGATTTCCGTACCTCTATACCAAGGTATTTTCCTGAGTTCTAACTCATTTTTAATGGAATTTAGCGTTTTTCTTAGAATGCGATTTGATATTTAGAAATTTAGATATTTAGAAATTCTCACTTCTCAACAGACGCTGCATACCATTATCTAATAGCTATAAACAATAAAAACGGAGACTTACCCTTATATTTAACCAACGCCTCTAAAACTTTGACACATGTAGCAATTATAGCGCTGCAAATAGCTGTAAAACGTTGCACAAAAGTCATTTTTTGTTTCGTCTTTGAAAAAATTAAAACCTGGTATAAATTAACGATAGTCCGCGAATTCTGTTATTTTAAAACGCTTTCACTATCTCCGAAAGAAAACTGAATATTAAATTATTTAGATTAATTTCCAGAATTAAGAAAAATTACTAATACATTATTAATAGTCAGAGGGCCAGATAAAATCAAATTTATAGGTAAAAATAGCATTAGTGGTAGTAAATTTAGATGGCATCAAACAAGCAAATCTATTTATTGCAATACATAAGGAGTGATCCACAAAAACGTTTCTAAAGTAGGCTTTGAAAAAATTCCCGCATGTCGCATCGTGCAATTCTTCTTCTTTTTAAGTCTCAGTTTGGATTTAATTCAAAGCCATACATGTCATTTATTTATTTTATTTATTTGATAAAGCTCTACAGAAAATAAATGCCAAATGGCTTACATAAATTATTTACAAAAATTACAAAGATATAAAAGTACAACTAACAATATACATATAAACAAAAAAAACTTCTATAATAATGATAAAGCCCGTTTCAGTCTTGTTAGACTTAGTTGAAAAATATCCATATCACTGAAATTACTATTGTAATTGCGAACGAGCTTTCCCATAACTTCATTCGTGGGAACATTAACCAGCGGAATCTTAATTTGTATAGCAGATATTTGATATGGACTGCATAACTAGGATCCTATATGGTACTGCAGTATTCCATAATGCTTCTAATGATAGCTTTGAAAAGAGTTTAATGTGTTTGGTGTGCCTTTTTAGAAAACCTAAGAGTCTGAAGCATTTTAAAGTTATATGATCAATGTGACTGTTAAATGTGAGGTCAGATGAAAATAATACTTCCAAGTGGTTAAAAGAAGAAACCGATTCCAGAGTTATGTTATTAACACGATATAAATTTCTTATGGGATTAGAGCGCTTGTAAACAGTCATACTTTTACATTTATTAACAATGAGTTGCAGTAAATTTCTATTACACCACTGAACTAGAGAGTTAACATCAAACTGCAGATTACCGAAATTACTCGAGTTTGTAATGGTAGAGAATTTGAGATCATCCGCGTATAACAAACACTGTGAATGATTAAATGAGTCAACAATATCATTAAAAAATAAAGAGAATAATATGTGACCAATATGTGATCCTTGGGGCACACCAGATTTAACATTGATTTTTCTTGAGACACTACAACATACATTAACGAACTGAGTACAGTTTAGTGGAAGTCGATAATTTCTGGAAACACCCACTTATTCCAATAGCATTTATTTAAAAGATCATGACACACACTGTCAAATGCCTTGGACAGATCTGTGTATATTACATCAAGTTGCTGCCCTGACTCTACTGCATTAATTATAAAATCTTGATATATAGATACATTTGTACAAGTGCTATCATGGACATGACTCGTATCTCTGTCTTTGTCAGTCATGGGCTACTGTAGAAACATTTTCTGTGGATTACTGTTGCTATAATGTCAAAAAGTTTAAAAATTATAATTGTGAAGAAAAGGAAAAACTCCTCAAAGTCTTGACCACAAAGTAATTTTATTGAAAAAAGATGTGGATAAAGTGACTAGTTTCGGTCAGTAACCATCATCAGGCATTTTTAAAATTATACGTCAAGCTAAGACAGCTTCGTAAGCCAGTGCCCAACTAACAAAGTAGCTTTATAATTTTTAGTTTACAAGACTATTATATTTTATTGATATTATATTGCTGTTTCTGGAATGCTAATTTATTGTACTACAGTTGCAGAAATCACTATTTTGTTCTCTGAAACTAAATAGTTATATAAATTAGTTTTTACAATATTCTTACAGCAAAATTATAAAATAGTTTTCACGATAACTATGAAATTGTTACATAAACATTTATACAACTGTTCTATACAATATTTCAGCTTATAAAATAAAATTGCTTTATAGTTATTCTATATTATTGTTCTGGATTACCTTTAGAACTTTTTGGTCATACAAATATAACTGTTTCTTAACCTCATAATAACGCTTTAAAAAATAGTTATATAAATATTAGTGTCAGATAATTCCGCATCAATAGCAATTTGCTTCTGATGAAAACTCTAAAATAACTGTAATATATTGTCGAAATACACTATTACAAATCAGAAAACTGTATAGCAATTATTTTAGTTAAGAATAGTATTATCCCTTTAAAAATATTTATAAAAAAATAAAGCAACTACATTTGGTAGTACCTACGCCATATTATTTTTGTATTTTATGTTTGTTCAACTACTTCCCATACCAATTGTATGTGAGTGTATGGTCTGAAAATGTCAGATTTAAATAGTGAAGAAATATAAAAAATAAGTGGTACCTGCTTTTCAAAGAACAGTAAAAAATATTAGTAAAACATTTTGATGGTTTGTCTAGTCACTCAAAAAAAAAAACTATCATTTAGCCAGATAATAATTAGGTATGTTCTGAATAATCATGCCCCAATACTAAAAGAAAGCCATATTTTTGGCGATGTCCATGTTAAATTTGCTTATTCTCGTAATATTAAAAATTATGCTTGCTCTATAAAGCTGTAGAAACAAATCTAATCATTTCAATTCCCAAATACTTAAATCGGAAACGATTTAGTAAGGTTATGTTATATTTTGTCATATAGTGCAGCAATATGAAACTATTATTTAACAAACCATGATGAACTTGTTTTGTAGAAATGAGTAATACAACTTAATTATTGTATTACAGCTGTTTTTACTACAATAATATTTTATAATTATGATTCAGTCTTAAAATAACTTTCTAATACCTCTGAATAGCCGCCATATTTAACATAAACCTAAGACAGTTTTAAAGCTAAATCTACTGTCGGTTTTACTAGTATTTAAGACAAAACCAATGTTAATTAAAGATTTTAATCATTAGTAATATTAGCATAATCTTATTACTAAAAAAAAATCAAATTGCATAAATTTAATTTTTGTTTCACACTGAAAAAGTATTAGAAATATGAATCAAACTCGAGGCGCTTAAAAATTTAGTATTGTATGTGCTATATAATTAACAGTAATTCTTGCTGCGCATCCAAAAACGACTTTATTGTAGGTCATACATTATGTCTAAACCGCGTTATAGATATCTCTTAAGTAGATACTGCCATTTTACTAATATCGCGTTGAATTTACTTTTATGACAAATATAGAATTAATTTGTTTTCACCAGATACATTTAAAAAACTAAAATGTTACTGATTTTGATATGCAACCTAACCTCAAAATTGAAAATTTATAAAACAGTTATAAAATTTTAAAAAAACATTTGTTTAAAGTTTGTGTAAATGTGTAGTAACTGTTCGGTAACTGCATTCAACAAATCTTATAGAATTTACAAAAGAACCAAATAGTTCTGTAATACTGCGCCCATTTTGTGTTTATTACTGTTGAAAGAATGTTCCGGAAATGTTCTTAGCTAATATTCTATTTTATAAATTTTGTTCTGTAAACATTTTTTCAGCTTTTATAAAATATCAAATTGTTACTTGGGTGGTAATGACTTCGCAGTGGTATTGGCGGTAAAACGTCCCAAGGTAGCATATTCAGGGTGGACAAACGAAAACGAAACGTTCTTAATGTCATTAAGAAAAAACGCTTTATCACGATTCATTTGTAGAGGGGAAGACCCTTTAGACATTAAGAACCCTATACTCGAACCATTTCGTTTTCGTTGGCCCACTCTGTATATAATCCCTCAAACGTGCTAACATGAATTGCTTCGTATTAAGAAAGTAAAAGCAGAATCGACACAACGGATGACGTATAATTTTTAATATTTTTGTTTTGTTTATGTTTACCATACATAGACATCATATTATCTAAGATATACTCGCCCTTCACACTGTATAACCAATACACCTTCTGTCTGCATGATACGGGGAAAGGGGTATCGTACGTCGCACATAACCGTAGTGTTTCGGAAGGGTTTATTTAGATTTTATAAAAATTATTTATTGATCAAATCTTAATAACACATAGACGTTCAATAGGTCTTCTGAATCAAAGGTAAATTTAAAAAAACAATTTTCAAAAAACTGTTCTGTATATTTTCTTTTAGATTAAAATAGCAGCTTAAATCGGAGAAGCAGTCTTGTTAGTATTTGAAACAACGACGAAAAACTACTAGACTAATCTACTCATTCAAAATTAAGCCATTATTTATTTCAATCATTCAGATTGTGTTTCATATTAAGCAGAGCTGTCGAATTGGCTGCCGCATTAGAAAGAACAAGACGGCTGCTAATTTGAGTGGGGATAATTTGTGCGAGTTTGTTTATCTGAGGAGCGAGCATGCGTTTTATGAATGAACTAGTACTTACGTCTACCATGCTTGCTTTACGCTACTGTTACACTTCAAAATTAATTGCGAACTGCTCTGGAAATCATCTTCAACTATGATAGTTGCAACGAGAAAAATACATTAAACTGTTAAAAATTGACATTAAGAATGCAAACGTACTTCCTTTATGTAATTTTGAAAGCCTTTTGGGCGTTTTAGAGCCTTATGTTAAGTCAAACAATAAAACAACTTTATTACAGACATAATTATAAAAAGGACCTTACCAAAACATACCCTTTGGATTGCACGTCACACACCTACTTTCAGAGTTATCTGCATAACGGAATGACAACTCTTTTAGGACAGGTATATACGACACAATTTTATACATACCTACCTTTACATTGTTAAATAAATCAAGCCTTATTCCCTATATACCTCCGTCTATGCTAACAAAACCTTACCTTAAGAAATGACCGCATAACATTCTTATTACTAATACTAATACACATTTCCTACACCTCATTAAACAGTTCAATGTTCAAATTATTCTCGAAAATCTCAAATAACTACAAAAAAGCACTATAAAAAAATCTGATGTGTCCAACACATGACTTTCCTATCTAGTTATTATAGGCTTTTTCCGGTTATTTTGTACAACCTATTGTAGTACCTCTATAAATGTTTAGAGGATAAACTAAATATATACATTTTCCACATACATCTACCTCGAAACATCTATAGATATTCATTGAAAACGAAAATACTGAAAAATTTAAATTTAGCACTTTTCCTACAATTTTTCCATTACGGTCCATTTTAGAAAAATCATATATAAACAAAAATTATAGAGATCGATATCGTAAATAACTTTTTGTTGAACAATTTTCATAAATATCAGAATTTTGCACATTTTGTCAAATTTCTCGAATACGGACCATTTCAGGAAATTTTGACATAAAGCAAAAATTATAGATAATAGAAGTAACTTTTGAACAATTTTCTTCTCCAAACATAAATATCAGATATATTCCATAAAACATAAAAACGGCCTCCCAAGTACCCCCCCCCCCCCCCAGATGTTCCGACTTTGTCCAAAATCTAATCATTTCACGTCAGGCCGAAATAA
>OV651814.1:43293439-43472036 GCA_927349885.1 Psylliodes chrysocephalus | reverse complement strand
TGGCTTCTTCCATTGGATTGTTGACACTTATGTGCCTTCTTAATCGACAGTGTCCAGTAAGAAGGCCCATTGTTATCTTAACAATTTGTATAGCCATAAGTAACAAGTGATCCACAAAAAATGGTTCCTATTTTTAACCGACTTCAATTCGTTGTATTATTTTTTTTTTATGTATGTTCAGTGATAATTCTTTAACGCGATGTCTGATTTCAGTGATTCTTTTTTTGTTAGAAGGATACTTCAGGGGGTGGTCCCACATAAATTTGGTTAAGATGTGGTGATGGCATCTGCACGATTTTGAAGTCGGTTTTTTTAAATTTTAAATTTCTAATACTTGTTAAGTGTCAGTTTAAATTTAATTTATGGCCTAATTTAGAAAAACATTTTATGGTTTACAAAATGATCGTTAATATTATAATTTATTTTTGAAGTGTATTTGTTTGAATTATCCTAATAACTACGATTAAGAAAAAGATAAATTACAAAACTAGAGCACTGACTAATATATTTTTAATTTCATACGAGTACAATTTAAATCAAAACGCATTATATTTTCAATATTTAAACTTTAATTTTCAAAGCGTCCACTTTAGCATTAACCGTATAAATGTTAAAAATTAAACAGCACAATAATAAAAACTCCACACCAACCCCTACAAGCTCAAATGGCTTTATTTAATTGTCGAGGGAGTCCCAAAAAAACCGCCATAGGCGAAGCCGGCGAACAGCAGTTAGACTATATTAGAGGCATTTATTAGAGACCGAAACCCATTATGTAGAAAGTGAAATTGTAGCAATTTTTCTTCTTTAATTTCGACATCCTGCTCTAGTAACAAATGACACGTTTGCTGTTGCATGTTGCATCTAAAACTTAAGACATTTCTAACCACAAAAAGTGTTTCGCAATTACCTAAATTATGTTAACTATATCTTTTACCACGACTACGATTAGACAAAAGTTCTTACGTTTAGACAGTAGTGTGAGAACCGTTTATTGCATTTATTTTTGCCCTGAAACAACTGAAAACAATTTGCCATAAAATTCTTAGGCATTACAAACAAACTAAACGCGGTGTTACTGTTTGGTATATCTAAAGGGTTGCATCATACGATGTAGTCTATCTACAATATGTGAAATCATAATTAATGGCTTTAATTTAAATAATTTATGTCGAATACAATGAAAATATTATTTAAAAAACAAACCGCTTATACATTTTCTATAAATTGGCAGAGCCCTTCCCACTGGCAGCTATTGTTTGACAGGTTGTTGGAAAGCCTATGAGAAATGCCAAGCAGTTAAGGCTGTCAGATTGTCGCACTTATTTCTTCTTCTTTTTTCAACCCTTCCTGTGTCCTGTCATAGTTTAGAAGATAACAAAAAAAAAAATTACAAACTTGGACAAAATTGCTTCAGAAGTGATTGAAGTCAACAAATATTGTTTCCGACCAAATTCGACGATGGGCAAACGCTTTGTTAGGGCTTCCAAACAGTCTCACACAAGCTTTGAGTATACCTGTAAAGAACTAAGTGCTTTTAACGTCGCTTGACTGTATAAATGTATGACGACAATGGTTTTTCCATTTACCTTCTGTCTTAATACCTCTTTTGCGCAGCGATGTATTGCTGCTGTTTCTGCCTGGAATACTGTCGCGTGTTTATCTAAGCTCAATGAGATTCTTGTCTTTGGCTTAGTACTATATATACCAACTCCTGAATCTTCATGGTTTTTGGAGCCGTCTGTATAACAGGAGAATTCTGCATTAACAGGAGGTCCTCTAGTCGTCGCTTCCCTGTCTGGTATACTTACTTTATATTGCTTTTGAAAGCTATACTCTGGAAGCATTTCGTCTGAAGGCATTCCCCTTATTTGGTCGTTGTCGAACTCTTTATATAGCTCGCTGTAGCCATGTCCATGCAAACTGCTTATGGGTGATGGGCCTTTGTGCAGTCTATATGTGATAGACTTGGCTTCGCCTTGAATGAATATATGTAATGGTTTAAGGTTTAGCATGACTTCTCTACCTGCTCTTGGAGTCTTTCTCATGACTCCAGTAGTACTCAGGTACAAATTCTATTGTGAAGTTTAAGTTTTTAAAACATAAACGTCAGGGAGTCAGCGGGCAGACAACCTTTATATATTTTTTTAATATTTAGGTTTCCGAGGGTGGTCAAACGTGATCAATAGGCATGCTGATTTTAAAACTAAAATTTATAAATTTCGGGGGACCAGCTTTACACAGATTTGTTGCGTACAATAGTGATACCGAAGCACGCAACGAATACAAAATGACAAGAAAAATTCTCCTTCTACTCTTCCTATTTATAATTTTTCTTAAAAAAAATAATTCTAAATAATACGAAAACATTAAAAATTCATTGAACATAATAAATTCTTAAACAACGTTGTTCTGTAAAATTATTTATTTTTAAATCGATTTAATTATAGTTAGTTATCTTGTAAACGTAGAAAAGGCATGTTTAGAAAACCAGAAAGTGGATTCGAACTTGGACTTTAATCGGTGTGTTATTTCAACTCTAACTACTCAATTTTCAAGAAAATTAGTGACAGTTGCTGTAAATATTACACATGGTTTTAACTGGAAAGAATAAATTCCTTGAATATTGTATTTGTCAATTTAATAAGAGGGTATCAACCAAACATTTAAATTTCTGAAGAACAGTAGTTGTAGTACAAAAGTATACTTAGCGGACAGTAACCTATAATATCGATTAAGGGTAAATTCATGAGGTTTGGATCATCGAAAGTACTTAATATTGACATTTACGTCAACAATAATAATGATTTTTAACTGAAGCATTTTGCTATTTAAATAATTTCATTATTTACTAAAATCGGATTTTATTCATATTCAAAATAAAGTATATTTCTATTTGGTGGTAAACAAAAATGTCTTAAGAACTAACTAATAGAAAATAAATAAATTTACATACGCTTTGAGCCTTTTTGTAAGATATTATTTCATATAACAGGTGCCAATTTAAAAACTTAAATTTAAGATATAACTTTTAAATTATTTTAATTAAAAGTGAAGTAATTTAATTTCGTTAGTTCAATAACACAGGGTAGTGTCTTTCTGGAAGGTTAAGAGTATAGTGTCCCTTCAGTCTCTTTCTGAGTTGTTCGATAAGGAGTTCGTTTTGGTACACCTACATTTTTATTATTATAGGTACTATAGTCCGAATAAAATAGGAGTGCAGTAAAAGTAGGGATATAACGTCGTATTCCATAGGCGTACTTTGCAAAATAAGTTTCTATTATATAAATAAGGTAGATTAAATTTTGAATGAATAAAGTTAAAATATTTACAAAAAATAAAAATAAACTTTATCCTCCTGACAAAATTGTTGCACTTTAAAATTGAACGAATTAAATTTAACCAATAAATAACAAAGAGGATTACATATTGTTAATGGGATTAAACTGTTTTTAATCTCTTGACATTAAGAGTAACATTTCAGTACCTAAAATCAAAGATTAAAAAAATATAAAGTTCAAGAACTATCTTTAAAGTCACTGTCTTTACTAAAATATTGATATCATTATCATTGTCTTTTCTGAGGTTTATTATTATAGGGTCTATAGTTTCCACCTTTTTATCATGATCAATGCATTTTCTCCAATGTTCTTTATTTACATCTGAAACTGTCTTCAAAAACAAATTTCGCATACCAGGTAATTTAACTTATTTTGCAAAGTACGTAATATCTCCATTTTTACTTCACTCCTCTTTTATTCAGACTATATTTCCATTAGATGTATTAAAATTTTTATTTTAACTACAAATAAGCATTAAACGATGAGGTATAAATAAATTGCCTACCTCGTGAACCTCGACTACGTCCTGCAAATTAAATTATTGAACTTCTTTCTTCTGTAGACTATAGAAGAATATGCTAAACTCTCTGAAATCTATCACATACGTCGACCTTATTTTCTGTGACCATCTTACGTAAAGGCAAAAGTTAGGCTCACCTCACTTGTAAAACTGGAAAGTAAGGTTTTAGAAGTCAAACAGTTTGAATGTATATTGTTATTTTTATTGTTATATATTTTTACATCTATCATACACATATGTAGGTATATTTCTCTTTATCGAGTTGAATCTTTACATCATCCAACAATGTCATTAATGATGGGACTTAAACAATTTTGGGTCCCACAAGAACATCCTTTGAAAGTTACCATGGATCCTTAGCATTGTAATTAAAAGTTATTTTATATATAGTTTCATATCTATTAAAATTATATAAAATATGATTGTCGGCGCAACGAACGTTTGATTTTATTCTATTTACTTTCCTAAATTAATCGTTGACTTGAAAGAATATTTCGGTAAAGTGCCTCGACTGCGATAAAGTGAGAGCGAATATATGGCAGTCTGATGTCGATTTCTGATTTTAAATTTCCTATTTCCAACTTATAACTTCCAACTATCAAAGTTTAACCTTACTGTAACCATAATGGTTGAGTTGATTTGCAGAGGATCAACGTCCAGATTCCCACTCCTGGATCTTGGAATAGATCTTCTAAAGCCAACCAAGGAGAGTGAGGTTGTATTTTGCCTATTTCTTACTAGTGGAATCGTAAACGCCAACTGGTAAAAATATCTTTTGCGATGGTCAAATTTTTTGTATCAAATTTATTGGATAATCTTTAGTATTTTTAAATGCATATAAGTTCGCTTGTTTCTTGATTTTGATTTTTAATATGACTCGTATATTTTTATTGCAGTAATCGTAAAAGTTTTTAAATTTGAATCCTATTTTTAATCTCATTCTTGGTGCGATAATTTTTTTTGCTAAAATTGTATATAACTTTCAGTTGATCAGTTAATTTTGTCATTTTAGTAAATTATAATTATCAACTAGCTTTTTAAAAATAAAAAAGAGAGTTATTGGTGCCCAGATATCCTAAAAATATTCCCCAAAAGTGTCTATTAGAAAAGCCTGAATTCACGACTGAAAAAGTATAGTCTCATATGCTCATTTTGTTTCTAATTGGATTAAGATCTATTAAGGTAAGTTATAAGTTTGATATAAATATATCTAAGAGCTAGTCTAAATTAAATATAATTCTCGAATTGCTTTGGCCGTTTACAATTAACAAAAAATATTAACAAATTATTTTTTGTATAAATTACATGGCTCAGGATTATATGCCAAAATAATTAGTTTTATACATAGTTTTAGCCATCTATATTTTGTCCAAATTAAATGCTTATCAAGATAAATACCTAGTCTAACTTGTAAACTTCGTTCTTTTCGAAAAGAAGACACTTCTACAGTTTGACTGTTTGACATGTAGAACCTCTTAAGAGTAAAAGTTTCGTTTTTGTAGCATTTTTCGCTATGGATTGGATACATATGCGAGAAGTTTGAAGAAAGTATTGACCTTCGCTGACCCATTTACCTTACTGCATACTATTTGAGGAACATGTTTTGACGATGTGTAGATTTCCATATATAATAGTTCGTCTCTTCAGTGGTTGAGAGGTTTGTTAGATATTCTTAATTTAAGGTTGTTCTGTTAAAATTTATTTTATCACAAGGAGCAAGAGTATTTTTCCATCCCATTTTCCCTCAATAGGAAATTAAAATTTAGGATATGATTTCCAGGTCGTATATAATAACTGTAATTAGATGTTCTACATATTTCCAAATCTACTTGATTAGTTCACCACCATTCCTTCGTATTCAATGCCTAATTCATTGCATTTCTATGATTAATAGTAGTTTTAGACTTTCTAGTAGACCAGCAATGTCAAACATGCGTCCCGGGCCGCATGCGGCCCACTAAGCATTTTACCACGACCCAAATCAATTTTAAAAAATGCCAGATAATGAGGCCCGCGGTCGTGTTAAAAATGCGCGCGATCTCGCAACAAACAGATAACCTAATTAAAGACAAAATATGTCAAATATCCGGCAAAAGAAGTTAATGTTTGCACTTGTTTGTAATTTAATTTTTTTATTAGAAATTTACCAAATATACTTGTTCTATAATAGTGCTTATTTTCGTTTAGATTTTCAGTAGTTTTTTCTTCTTTAAGATTAGGTTTTGCGGCCCACCTAGTCTACGGTCTTCATGCTTTTGGCCCACCAGTGACATGGTTGCCCTAGACCATTTTAGGTGAAGCATTTATTTAGTTACATGAAAACCCAGCTCTCATTCTCATTTGTCTTCTTAGTTTTTTTTTCTTGAGGATTGTTCAATGGCACGATATCACATGTGGCGTTTGCATTTATGTTTTTTTTTGTCACTTACATGTTCTTGTTTTTCAACTCGTTTTATATATGTCTAAAATTGACGTTACTTGTAGTTTATATTGAACTAAAAATATCTTAAAAATTACAGGCTGTGAACTAAAAAGAATGTAATCAGACTTTACGATTCCTAAACGATTCACTTCCGAAATAATAACTACCAAATAAACGAACTTTTAA
Organism: Psylliodes chrysocephalus; assembly: GCA_927349885.1. Lineage (NCBI taxonomy): Eukaryota > Metazoa > Arthropoda > Insecta > Coleoptera > Chrysomelidae > Psylliodes > Psylliodes chrysocephalus. Next base: position 43,465,567 of record OV651814.1, on the reverse strand, counting down.
ATTCTATTATAGGTACCTTCTGGAGTAATGAACATTTTCTTCATTATTTTTTAAATTTGCTTTAAAAAAAGTACATCCTACATAGCAAAACAGGAAGTATTCGTGCCGAAAAATTGTTAATTACACAACTCATTATTATTAGGGTAAGTATGTACACATACATTTTTTTTATAATTAACCAAACAAGATCCATATCTTCTACTTGTACTAACGATATGATTAAAATTTCCGAACCATTAGAGCCGTTTAAGGAAACAGTTCCCAAACAAAGCGCAAGAGTAATTCACTCCTAATTCAGCACCTCATACTACACATTGAAATCATTGGCGTTCATAAAAAAATAGTAGCGTAAAAAAGGAAATATTTTTTGTATATAGCTGAAGTCCATACAATTTAGAACTTGTCTATTTCACCAATTAAATTTGCTGCTTCAAATGAGTTCTTTTGCAAATTAGAATCTTAAAAATTACAAAATAAATTAAAAAACTGCACTCTTTGAAATAGAAATCGTATGAATCTACCCAATGACAGGGCTAGATTCGTACATCACATGGAGTACAATCATACACTCGGGGCAGTTTGGTACATGAAAATAAGACATGAAAATCATTAACACAAAGAAATGAAAATTAATGATAAAAATGAACATACAATTTTATTTTAACAAGTAATGATAGATTCTTATTAATAATACATTTACAGATAGAAAACTCACTAAACTAGGAACTAATAAAAAATGAAACAGGACAACAATCATGTGTAAACTGTTAGAGTAAGATCCAAGGTCCAAAGTTGCTGTACATTATATGAACATAAATCTACAGCAAAATTATACATTGTTGAAGTCCTGAGTATTGCTTACGGTACAGGAGTGCGAAGTATTCCCAAATAACAATTTGACATTTTAAAAAAGCTGAAAAAAACCAAATTTATAAAACAGATCATTAACTTAGAATATTTCCGAAATATTCTTTCAACAGTAATAAATACAAAATGGGCGCACTATAACAGAACTGTTTGGTTAATTTGTAGATTGTTTAAGGCTTGCTGAATGCAGTTACCGGATAGTTACTTACAAATTTACACAGACTTTAGAAAAATATTTTTAAAACTTTTATAACTTTTGAGGTTATGTTGCATATCAAAATCAGTAAATTTCCGTTTTTTAAATGTATCTGGTAAATACAAATTAATTATAGATTTGTCATAAAAGATAAATTCAAGGTATAATAGTAAAATGGCAGTAGCCAAGAGTTATTTATAACGCGATGTAGATTTAATGTATGACCCAAAATAATGTCGTTATTGGATGAGCTGCAAAAATTACTGTTAATTATATTGCACATATAATACAAACTTTTTAAGTGCCTAGAGTTTGATTCATATTTTTAATATTTTTTCGGTCCGAAACAAAAATTAAATTTATGCAACTCGTTTTTTTTTAAATAATAAAATTATACTAATGTTTGTTACCTTACAAATTTCCCGTAAACGCAGTCCACGTTCAGGTCCAATGGTTGCCACACTACTAAGGCAATTTCCAACTACGGGTAACGCAAATAGTTTCGACTGTCTGATGAACAGCCCTGGCTTCTGTTTCTCTCTGAGTGGAGAAGGCGTGGTCTGTTTAGTACCAAGATTCACAGTATTCAAATGCGGGCGCCATACCGATTTAAATGCCAGATAAATATGCTTTTTGTCCTAAACCTAAATCGATCAAACAATAGAAACGAAATAAGACAACAAAAACTTCTGCTTATACCATTTAATAAGTTGTTAACCTTTCCCTGTACTGAAACTAAACAATGTACCCCAGACTTTATAGTAACACAGCTACGGTAAAAACTCCTAACATAAAATATCAGTAATCACAATTTTTCCACAATTACATGACGTTATAGCATACAAGTATTTTTTTATATACACACTAAGTATGTCCTTTGGACAGAAAGTAAAAAAAGAAATATATAAGTATATATTTAGTCGGTTAAGGCATAAAAATAAAAGTAAATGTAACTAAAAACAATATTTCTAGGACAGAAATCAAATCCTGGGGCAAATAATCTCCTGCCGCAAAAGTAAGTAAAACTTATTCGCTCAGTGCGAAATCATGGTAAAAGCGATACTAGCGCTAGCTGCGGATAATTCGTGCATTTTAGCGCGATATTTTGTAATTTTAGCACATCAAATACATGTATACATTTTACTTTTTTTTTTAAAGTAGGTAAGCAACCGGAGTTGCTGTGTTGAAAATTGTAAAAATACTCCCAAAAAAACAGTGTAAATTATAAAAATTTTTAGTAGCAAAGTGAAAATTAAACCAAAGAAATAAATGGGTATGTGTACAATAAGAAGGAAACACCTTTATTTTTGTAATAATAACAGTAATACTGGAAATAGTAGACATCAGAAACTTGAAAGGTTTTCAATAAACAATAATTAACATTTTACGATGTACTTCAACATCCCTTTAGTCTTAAATGTTCATGCAGCAAGAACTGAATTTCTGCCTTTGATTATTGTATGTGGCTGGAACGCAATTTTGTGACTTACTGATAGAAAACCAGTTTTAATCATTCATTCTGTTTTCTGTCGAACAAAATTGAAAATATAACAATTCTTCTGTTTATACATTTTAACTTTACGCTAATTATTTAAAGATATTTTTTTATTTTGACAGAATGAGTTAATTCTTCAAAGACAACTTATTAGACTTAGGCACATACATTTTCCCGTAAATACTGTTGCCTGCCTTTATTTTATTATTAATTTTTATTGAATGTACTTAATTTTTTTTTAGTTTAAGCGATAAACATATATAATAATAATAAATTAATGTTTTACTTGTTTTACAAACCCGTATACTTTTATTAAAACTAACATATATACTTTTTAATTACGAATTCTATTAAAAATTGTATTGTCAGTATAGGCAAAAATAGTCCATTAGTACGTGATTAGTACAAAAGTGAATTGGCGCTGCTGTCACGCACGGAGCTAATAAGAGAGTCAATGCGCTGGTACCAGGACTTAGTCTATAAGTGCTATCTGCATAGTGTATCGTAAAGAAAAAGTTTATGAAACCCGATTAAAATATCACTTGATTTTAGTCGTACAATTTACCATAATTTATCAGCTAATAAAATTTCATTACTATGTAATATACTATCTCGTATGAAATAGAAACAAACCCCTTTCTAAAATATTACCTAAGAACTAAAATATCTATTGAAGCCATAAAAGGGTATGAGCAAAATTAATTAAATTAAATAAAACCTCTTTTTCCGAGACGGTGTTCTCCGTCGAATTTCGGTGAACATTCCAGCTACGTCTCTGCATCTCCCTGCAATACTGATAAACAATCCTCAACCAGAGGTGACTAGATCACGCTTTTAGTATCTGTGGGGGTAGTAGCAAAATCCTTGGAGGTGGAGAACCAAATTTAACTCGTAAGTCCACGTCTCATAGTGCTAGTATGCGTACTGTACACTAAAACCCTAAAAATACGAGAATCACAAATAACCGAGCAGGCTCAGGGTAAAGTATCCCTCCCCAGTTCATAAAAAACTAATAACTACATATCAAATAATTTACATGGTGTGCAGGATTTGTACAAGTACACTTCCCTATAGAACCCCTGACATTACTGGACGTAGAGTTGAGATTTGATCTAGAAATTTGACTTTGAAATGTCGGTCTTGCAGGTAGGATTTTAGGATAAGGAATAGGTTAATTGGAAGGCTTTTCCTAATTTTGTATAGTACTCCATCGTGCCAGACCTTGTCGAATGCCTGACCGATGTCTAAGAAAGTAGCAGAGAAGTATTCTTTGTCTTCATGAGATTTGTATATTTTTTTTTGTAACTCAATGGACTTCGGCGCATGTTTCGGTCTAAATCCAAATTAATGGTTGGGTATTAATCGGCTGGCCTTCAGGATTGATTCTATTTTCTCTTACAGTAATTTTTTTAATAGTTTTGACATAGCGGGTAACAAACTGATTGTTCTGTAAGATGTTGCTTCCTCCATTGGTTTTCCTAGCTTAGGGATTGGTACGACTTGGGCTACCTTCCACGATATCGGGAAATAGCCCGTTCTTAGGACTGTATTGTACAGTTGTGTCAAACATTTCATTCCCTTAACTGAAAGTTTCTTCTTGGTTTTGACACTAATTAGGTCATATCTCTTGTGATTTGTTTTACGGTAAATTTTTCCAGGGGTAATTCCAGTTGGTGTGTGGTTTTCAAAAATCCTTTCACTTCGGCTTCAATGTCATAGTTGTTCTCTGCGGGATAGGGACTGAAGACTTTTTCTAGGTAATTGGCAAACACACTGGCTTTATCTTCGTTCCTTTTTGCCCATTGGGCTTCTGGAGTGCGAATAGGAGGGTTTTTCTGTTGTGACCTATTAAATTTCTTCGCTGCTTTCCACAAACTATAGTCGGTTGCTTCTGTGGATGTTAGGTTCCTGAGATAGTTCTGTATTTCATTATTTTTGTTATTATTAAGCAGGGTTTTCAGTTCTACGCTTGCTTGATTAGTTTTGTGCATTTTATTGTTTAGAGATGCATTCATTTAATCGAGCCGCTTCTTCAACCGAAAATACTTAACAAGAAGGGTACTCTCAATAAAGTGAACTATGGGAGAGTATTATTATAAGGATTTTTTATGGCTTTAATTCGGTATTGACTAAACATGAGACTCTAAAGGGCACAAAAGGCTTTTACATTTACGTAAAGAAAGTTTGTTTAAGAAAAGTAAGTAACAAACAATTTTTTTTCATAAAATCATCAAAACAAGGTAAAAAAATACAGGATGTTAAAATAAGAATTTTAAAATATGTTAAACATTATTCGTAACACCGCTCCTCAAATAAAAATAATCGCACAAACCATCCCCACTCAAATTAGCAGCTGCCTCCTTCTTTTTAATGCGACAGCCGATGCAACAGCTTTGTCTGCGTAATAGTAAACACAATTTAAATGATTGCAATAAAAAAGGGCTTATTTATGATGAATGGATTAGTCTAGTAGTTTTTTGTCGTTGTTTACAATCCAAAGTGATGGAGGTATATTCGTACGATGTACGAATCTGTCTCCAAAGTATATGTACGAAATTACATCGAACCACAAAAATAGTAATATTGAACAATTTAGTTAGAGACAACAAAAATAACTTTCATCTTACTGCCTTGCTTGCCGTTAAAGAATTAAATTACATTTTGTTGTCCGGTGGAGGCATGGGTGAGTGTTCTTTGAACAAATACGCGTTCCAAATTGTGGTTGTTAATTTGAAGAAATCATATATGTATGAATGTGCCCCTTGTACGAAGGGTCCCACTTTTCCCTACTTGTTCACTTTGATCAGGGTAAAATGGTATATAAAATTGAGTGTCATCTGCGTAATAATGCTAAAAACATAACAAGAAAATTTGTATATGTATAAACTGTAAACTGAGAAGAGTAATGGAGCTAGAATATACTCTTGGACATAGTTTTAAAAATAAGGTTTACTTTGGTATTTCATTGCCTGATATATATTAGAAAAATAAGAATTAATTAGTACTTCTTTCTTACGCCATTGTGTTTCAAAATACTAAATAATGACTCATGTGTTAAATGCTTTTGAGAAATCGAATAATATTTTTGTCATAAGCACCAGTAATTTTTAGTAGGTCTCATGTGCGTACAGCTGAGTCCATGTCTAAATCCAGACTATAAATAAGAATTTTTTTTTTATATATTTAAATGTTTCTATAACTTTATAAAGTAATGATTTGATGATAATAATGGTACCACCTACAGTTACTGGTCGAGCATCATTACAATAGTTTTCCAGATTTTGTTTTTTGGTACCTATCGTTTGTAAAAAAGTCATATTACATATTACCCTTATTCATAAGGCGGTTTAGCGATAATAATAATGAATTTCTCCTTCATTGCCTGACACTTCATAATCACTAACAAATTAATGTATATGATCGTTAATTCGATATTAATATGTGGAAATGTATAAAACTAATAGCGTTGGGTTGACACGGTTTTTAATTCATCATATTATCATTTAAATGTATCGCAGAAGGCCAAGATTACTTCTAAAACATTTATAAAAAGATATAAAAAAGACACGGAAAAAAATGTGACTAGAAAATTTTACTACAATGTTGTAGTAGTAGACTTGTAGAAAAATACTTAACTTTTTGTAGAAAATTTTACTACAATTTATAGATAAAAACTATTCATTATTGTAGCAATTGAATTGTCGAATAAAATGCTACAACAATAGGAAAAAATACCACAATGTTTAGTATATTTTACTATTGTTTGTAGAAGTAGAAATTTATTACAATTATCGTAATTACTACTACTACTAACTTCTGTAAACATTTGTACAAATATTAATAATTATCTCAACAAAAAATAGTAATTTTCTCTACAAAAAATAGTAATACTTTACATCCCTTCTTATGAAACAAATTCAATTTTATTCAAAAATATTCTATAATATTCTAGAAATTCTAAGTCATGTGAATAAAACAGAATTCTGCTATTGGCCAACGTTTTCTGACGTCGACCATAAATCGCCAGATAGCAGTAGCCGTTCGCCATGTTCACAAAACAAAGCATGGTACATATAACACATTATTATATTATAAGCACCGATGCGTTTGTGAAAATTTTAATAATAACTTCTATTAGTGGTAAGTACATTTATTATTGTTTCTGAATAATTTACCTTTAGATAACTAATTTAAATAATCTTAGTAGATTATTTAAAAAAAAATAGTTGTGGCCAACGATCGAATGTTGTGCCAAGTTCAATGAATTTTTTTGGTTTTAATTATGACATACCTACTTTCTCATTTTTGTTAGTTGACGTAGTCATTTAATATCCCAATCAGTGTAAAGGTGATAAATATCCCCGTTTTAGGGATATGAACAGTTCAATAGGTATTAATTTTTATTTCATATTTTTCAGGTTCAGAAAAGGCAACTGAGACTGAGGGAGCTATTATTACTGTTATTTATTACATAATGTAATTAAGACTTTGTATCTTTTATATAAAAACAATAAATTTTTAATATTTTATTAAGGAACATTTTTTCTAGGTTATAATTATAATAATTATATACAATTTTTATTAAAAATTACTACAATTTGTATGAATTTTTACTATTTATTGTGTAAAATTTTCGTATTAATTTTCATGAAACGCAATACATTTTTAATATAAATTCATACAATGAATAGCAGAAATTATAACAATTTGTAGAACAATTATTATGATGCATTTGGATATTTTTACTACATATTGTAGATAATAACTCTACAATACATTCTCTACAAATCTTTGGAAATTTTTACTACAAATTGTCCCTGTCCCTATATGTACTATTTATTGTAGAGAAAAAATGTATAATTGCAGAAATTTGTTCTACAATTTTTTTTCCGTGCATGGCTTGTTATTAAAAATTTAAATTTTTTTTAGTTAATTTAAACAGTTACAGTCTTATTGATATAGTAACTAGTTTATTCTACTCACTTCTGAGTCGGCGCTCCTGGATTCTTTATTCTGCACTTCACACAAAATGTTTGAGGTGAGTTTATTAAGTTATTAACCTCAACCCAACTGTGATCATCGGTTGAGTAAATTATATAGTAAATAAATTATAACTGGAGATCCGTGGCATGTCTAAATTAGCCACATTATTGTTGTTAAGACCTATTGGACCGTGCTTTCATTATAATTTTGTTAGAGCATACTTAAATTGAACTGGGGGCGTTGTATGATTACCTCTCAAATTATATATTTACATACTTATATAAATAGGTAGGTTGTTAGGTGCTATTAACGTTTTTGATAGCATTATGGCTCGAATTGAACCAGTATGGCAAGCCTGCCGTGAAATTAATTTTTTTTTGATGTTTCGTTTGGTGATAAATCGAATGTATTCTTTAAATTGTAATTTTTAATTCTACCTTGTAGATATAATACAATTTGAGGGCCATCGAGTCGTCACCCCCCAAATCCATCCCCATAACGTTAGTTAATTTAAAACGCTTTTTATTGGATATTTTTTTACTAAACGAAGCTACGTAATTGTCAAATGAATGGACATATTGTAAACTATCAAACTTTGGGGGTGCTGGGTTTGCTTTAAGTCCACGATTAAGTGGACTGGTATGATCCTAAAAAATGTATTTTTCTTTAATTGGATTAATAATAGTTGAATGCATTCAATTGTTATTTAGAACGTTCCATTATCTTTAGACAATGTCATGGCCTCTATTATGATCATAACTTGATCGATAGTATGCTTCATAGAAAACAAAATAAACTCAATCAGAATAATATTTACATTGTTGTCCTTCCACCCTTTATAGGTAATTTTTCCTATCATGACCAACTTTTGGGTTGTGTTTGGTATGTCGTGAATCCATTTTCACTGCGGCCAAATTACTGAGTTCTTCACAATCTTGTGACATCCAAAGAAAATTTTGTCTCCATAATCATTAAAGTTTTTAGTAGATTTTCATCACCATTCTCTGCCGTTTATCCAATAAACGTCTTCTTTTATAGTATATTACATAACAAGTGTGGAAAGTGATATATTACGCACGAGTGCGGAAACGTAACGAGTTCAAGGAATACGCTTTCCAACGAGTTATGTACATTATTTTTTCTACGACCCCAACATTTTTAATCTTCATAAATTTTTAATTTTATTAAATAATGATTATTTTATAAATCTTATAAAATAATCATTAGACATATATAATTTTAGGGTTTAAAATGAAGTTTTAGAATTTTAAATAAATATTTTTGTATTGAACTTTTATTGAAAATAAATCTACAAACAGTTAACAAAATGCACCCTAGTCGTCGATATTAACAATTTAATTATATTACTATAAAATTTATTTCTAACCTTAAAACTAAAAAAATAAACAGCAAATTTTTAATTTTTGTCATGTGATCCATAAAAATTAAATGTAAAATGATTATTGGAATAGTTGTAAAAATTTATTGGTGTTTGTGAAACATTATGTGATAATAAAGTATTTTATATATTTTTTTCAACGTTTCAACGTCGTGCAATTCTGTACTATTTTCTATATTATTTGAGTATTTTGAGATTTTTTCTGTTGCTGTTGAAGTTAAAGGACCTGTTAATGCCCCAACTATTTTCTTTGATATTTTCATTCGTTTTGCTATTGACTCTTCGATGTAACCTTCTGCAACATTTAAAAACTTCCAGCCTCCATGCCGCTTCAAAGAGGTGATGTCTTCATCATCTTTTTTTTATTAAAATTAATGTGTCTCGACTACTCTGGCCATTGACACAATTATAATTATTTAAATACTATAATGTAATCTACAACTAAGGATTCATTTAAACTAACAAATAACAACTATATAAGATGGAACAAATGAGATTATTTTAAAAAATGTATGAGTTTGAGTAGTAACTAATCAGGAGAATTTAGAATTAGTCGAATATTTTTTTTAACTGGAATTTTGTACGATTGTCTTTATAAGAAGTACACTCCTCAAAAACATGCTTCACAGACAGAGGCGTTTTACAGTGCTGACAAATTGGTGGGATGTCAGATTTCATTAAGTGGACATGGGTTAGGCGGGTATGTCCAATTCTCATTCTCCTAATAACCACTTTTCTCGTCTTGACATATGAGGTAGTTTAGAGCGGGTGATAAAATGCTGAACTTCGTGCAATTTTGTTTCTAACGTGCTCTAATGATTCTGCCATGATTCAAAAATTGATTTTTTTTAATTTTTCTTTTTAGGTCACTGTGAATTTGTATATATCTTCTAGTGAGGAACCTGATAATAGTGCTTCCTTTGCAGTTCTATCTGCCATTTCATTGCCCTGAATTCCTATGTGTGATGGAATCCAAATCAAAATAATGGAAATTCCTAAAGAAGTCAAATAGTTGCAAGTATCATGGACATTTTAAACTAGCGGATGTTGAGTGTAGAGATTTTGTATGGATTGAATAGAAGCTAAACAATCTGTACAAATTGCCACATGTTTATCTTTTTGAGTTATAGACTTAAATGCTTGAAACATTCCATACAATTCACTAGTGTAGACACTACATAACGATGGAAGCAGAGAAGTTTTAATAATAGTTGAAGTGGTGGTTACTGAGGAGCTAACATTCGTATCATTTTTTGATGCGGTGCATAGTACACATCTACGTAAATTTTAACACACAAACAAATTTGTGTTAAATACAACACACAACAAAATAGTTATTTTCCTAACAAGTGCGGAAAGTGTTACTTTCCCGCACGCGACTGCAGTTGGCCCGAACGACGCGAAGCGGAGTTCGGGCAAGCGGTCAAGTGCGGGAAAGACACTTTACGCATGAGTAAGGAACATTATTTTTTCTACGACCGTATATACAAAAAAGTAGGAAAAATTATTTCTGGAAAATTATTTTATTTCAACATATACAAATCTTTAAATAAAAACAACTAATTATTATGGATATTAATGTTAAATACACAATTTGTAGCATTTTGTAAATTATGTAAAATTGCCGGTACAGAGGAATTAGTTGGTGTTAATTGGCTGTTAATAGTCGTAACGCTCGTAGATTGAAAAGATGACGTGGACGGGAGTGACATCGGTTGAAGGTCGCATGAAGGTGAAAATGACGGTGGCAGCAAAGGTTGCAAGTCATTTCTATTTAAAAGAATTTTATTCGAAATGTTTTTCTTCTGTGTTTCGGAGTCCTCCAAATAGCCTTCACCGATAGTAGTGGACTTCCAGCCACCGAGACGTTTTATATTGGTTATCGCTTTACCTGAGTCTGCTAGGAATGTTGCTGAAGAACGTCTAAAACTGTGTCCTGTATATCGTTCAGGATTAGGTAGATGCAAATATGCAGTAATCTCTGTTGGCATCTTACCAAAGGTGTTTACGCCAAAGCACTGAATTTAGCATTTTCCCTTCTTATAATTAATAACAAAGCGGCGATGCGGAGTGGTAGGTGGTCGTAAACCTGCGTACTTTCTGTACAGCTTCAGAAAGTTTCCATTATTTATTTCTTCACATAAAACAAATGATCTTGAAGAATGATTTTTGGAATCGGAAATTTTCACAACTATCAGATTGCCTTTATCTTGTATATCATCGAGAGTGACATTTACAAGCTCCGCTCTGCGGAGAGCACCAGCTAAAGCAAAAATGGTACTCACTTTAATCATAAGGTAAACCTCATCAGGGGCTAACATAAACCTGGATATATCTCCTTTGGTAAAAACCTGCGCCTTCTGTGCTCGAAAACCAATATTTTTTTGTTTTAGAAGTTAACTTATGGAACTGGCTTATATCCAAATTTTGTTTTATTTTTACTAAACTTTTTACCATCGAATAGCGAGACCATAAAGTATTAGATTTCAAAAACTTACTTAGGTGCGAAAAATACGCCAGAAACACCTCTTCTTTGTAGGTTTTTACCCCTTCCTGTTTACACCATGTGACAAAATGGTCGTATTGTTTTTCATATCTTCCTCGTGATTTGGCAGGTAACGCCTCCAAATGTGCTTCATTTGCAGCTTTTAAAATTGCTTCGGGCAGCTCTTCATCCGATGAATCCATTATTTCTTTAATTTATTTTAATTCAGTTGACGCTTCAACAAACAACTTTGACGTTTTTGTAACAATAACACGCCTTGGTTACCATGTAGCAACCACATCAAGCCATACATGTCACAGCCTAGTCTGACTTTTAAAAATATACAGAAGGTATATAAAAATATCTCTATTATTCAAGTTTTCCAAAAAATTAAAATTATAACAAAAAGCAAGAAAAAAAGTAAATTTTATTAAATGGAATATTTGGAAAATACTAAATTACCTATTGTAACAATAGTTATAACATCCGAGGCAAAAAAAACTATACAATAGGTAAGGCCAAATATTCATAATTTTACTTTCCCGCACTAGTGCGGGAAAGTGATTTTTTTCCCGCACTAGTGCGGGAAAGTGACACTTTCAAAACTAAAATGCGTGCGGGAAAGTGGGTAAAAATACACGGTCGTAGAAAAAAAAATTATTGATGTTAACCCGGCTCTATATTTATATGTAGGTAGACGTAGTGCCATACTCTTGCTACTTTTTCTGTTAATTTGTGTATCTAATTCGTAATGATTTTGTTATGGTAAGTCAAATTATTGATAACCTTGCTTCACCCTCAATTATTTATTTTAATTTAATTTTCACTAAATTTACTCTTCACAAAGTAGTCTGTGAATAATAGAAATTATAGGTGGTTTACTTTGTTCTTTCGTCCGATGTTTTTTGTCAGCACGATAAGTCAAAAACGAAAAACAATATCATTTTGAAAATTTTAGGAAAAAGCTAGTTATAGAGCTAGAGAAGACTGTAACAACCGGGAAGTCTAAAGACCACCACTTGTCACTAAATATAACAACCAACTAGCCTAAAGACCATTTGTAACTACTGATAGGTCTTTAGCTACTGTAATTAAAAAAATTAAAATAAAAGAATAAACATCTCTTAATAGCATAATCGAGCGGTTCTTGGCAACTAGTTTTAGACTCTTTTAGTCCTAAGGGAATAGAAACGCCGAGGCTTCTTAAATGCTCGGAATATTTTCCTGGTTTTGAAAGGGGGAGGAGAGAGTAAGTTTATTCATTTTCACAATTTGTCACAGATGTTAAATAAAAAATATATTTTTTAAATACCTTTTATTGGCAAATAAAATAAGAACTAAACTGTTTTAAATGTTTATTTTATAAGATCAGTCCCATCACAATACATAATATTACACAGCCACAAACTAGAATAAAGATATATAATACCCGGCAGTTTAAATGATACTCTTCGCAGTTTAACAGATCCCCTTTAACCCCCATTTTTAAGCATTTTTAATCAATAGGCCTCATCTCCTTGTAGACCTTGATTTTTACTAAAAATTTTATGTTGATATCGCTTTTCATTTTTGATTTTTTTTTAATATAAACCCCCCCTTAAATCCTCCATATTTACTTAATCAGATTTTTTTATAATGAAAGGGCTTCTTCTCCTTTTAGAGATTGATGTTTGCAAAAAATTTCAAGTTTTTCAGTTAGGATTTTTTTTTATATTTTAACCCCCTTTAACTCCCCAATATATTCATATTTTTTTCAGTATCAATAGACTTTATCTTCTTATAAAGCTCGTTTTTGACTTATCGTGCAGACAAAAAACGTGACATCGGACAGACAGACAAAGTTAACCTATAATACTCTTCACATAATACTGTAAGAAGAGTAGAAAAAAAAATGTATAAGGTAAAATAAACAATTTAAAAAGGTCAACAATAATATTCAACTTCTTTTATCAAAGGATACTAAAAGCAGCACATAATTGAACATTTACATAAATCTGTGAACTAAACTAGTGAGATACACATCATAAAATGTTATCACACTTAATTCTCCATATGACCCTTTCTAAGTGTATTTCACAGCACATTCCAAAGTGTTTTTACTCTCACTCTGTCCTATACCCTTATGGCAGGCTTTTGCATGTCCATGTTCACTAAAAAATAGTGTGTTTTAATAAATAACAGAATAATAGTATTTTGTCTAAATAGGTAAATCGGATTCATCTGTATTTTCTAATTATTGTTGAATTGTAGATAGTATATTAATGTTTTGATATGTACTTATAGGATTGATTAGCTAGATCATGCAGATATGTGGGATGTGATTTGTTAAGTGCCTAATCAAAATCACAATTTATGTTTGATACTTATTGCTTTTTTTGAGACATACTTTATTACCAGCTGTAAATTAATTTACCAACAGCCTTATTTTTATACCTGCAGTGATCTAAATTACCATAACATCTAATATTTTTGAAAATACTAAATTATACAAACAAGGCAATAAAAAAAATGTCATTAAAATAAAAGATTTCTGGTTTGTGTGCAACAAACGATCTAGGTTAAAGGGCAACACGATTGATAATCACAGGCAAACATAACTTTATATAGGTAAACTATTTAAATGTACATACCATTTCTTAGGTAAAATTTATCATTTGTCTCTTTATCAAATTTTTATTGTACATTTCCATAATGATGTCTAGTTACCTCATCAGACTAATTAAATTTTTCCTTTTAGCGAGTTTTGTGGAAAAAAATACAAATTTTTTGCTTACTTCTTACTTCATAGTATTTACAATTGAGTACAAAATAGACCATTTTGAAGTAGTCTTTGGATGGTCTTAGACACTGAAACAAAATATAAAACAAATTACAGTCGTAAAACTTTATGATAGGTGAAAAAAATCAACATAACCTTAAAAATTTTAATTTACTTTTAATTTATTGAAGACACAGTTCTTAATTAAACACATTTTTTTAAATAAGCACAATTAAAATAATCTTATGTTTTTATTTGAAGTATTTAATAGCAGAGGAATGACACTAATGAGAGTGACAGTTTGTTTGATTTGGTACAGTGTTGCCAGAATATGTTTTTGTTATTTACCAGATTTGTCTAAAAATGTACCAGATTTCTTAAATGTATCAGATTTTTCGATTTCTATTTTCAGTGACATCTAATTCACTGAAAGGGAAAAAAGGGGGCCTTTATTGATAACGAACCCAAACAACACGTGAACACTGATGCACGCAGAAAGTACTACATCTAGTACAATTGTGAGTTGTACTAGACTGGCAACACTGGTTTGGCAACCTTGTTTGTGAGCGGCGCGCCAATTAATGTGTTCTTTGACAGTTTGTAGGATCTTTTGACGTGTTGTCTTCTCTTTTTAGCTATATACATTCGGAATAACGTCTTACTCGTGTTAGGCTCACTCATAGATAATGCGCCACAGACAGTATACTTAGGTATACTGTGACACAGAGACACGATCAGCCAGAGGACAATGATGTACAAAAAATATAGATTAACACGTATGAAAATAAAAATATTGAAATTATATTTATATTTTTATATTATTTATGTGATATTAAAATAATGTGTTTTTATGAAATTTAACTGGGTGTTCACTGCACAAATGAACCAATGGAGAAACCGCCCTTGGTTATAAGCATGATTTCTATTTGTAGTATATCGTTTAGTAATCTATTGGAATCTATTGGACATTGTTTACGAACAATATTCTTGTAATTTTCGTACACGTATGTTAATAGCCATCATAGATATTTGTATACTATATGTATTTATATTTTTGATTTTTAAATATAAGCTTTTTATATCTCGTTTATTGTCTATTATTTCAACGTTCGTTTTTCTTTTATATAATTTTATTTATTACAATTTGACTTTATCACAAAATCACGGCTATTAAATTAATATAAAAATGTAACACTCTCGAAAGAACCAACTCTGACTAGAAGCTCAGTCTGGAAGTTATAGAAAATACACGCGCCAGACTGCGATGGAAATCATTCGAATCGGTTTCTCGAGTCTTCGGATGGATCTCGATATGGCCAGCGCTAGACTACCTGTCGCGAGCAGGTAATAAACAAAGCACAGGGTTGGCTTAGCGGGACAGTATGTCGCTGAAAATGAGGAGAGTATTAACGCTATGTTACAATATACTAATAGCAGCCTCACAGCATCGATTAGAAAAATTGGTAATAAAACAGATAGGTATCTCTAAGTCATCTGCCCATAGATTGCTGGAAGGTAATAAATACCTTCCATTCAAGCCTAGAGTCCAAGGTTTACTGGCAAATGATTTTCCCTGAAGAGTAAGATTTTGTCAATGGTACATTCAGAATATGCCAGAAAATGTCAATTTTTCTATGAAAATAATATGGACTGATGAAAATTAATTTACCAATTACGGAGTTTTCAACATAAAACTCATCACGTCACTAGGCTATAGAAAACACAAAACTTATCTCACAACAAAATTTGTATTTATTGTTTGGTGCGGTATAATAGGCAGTTAATTGAGATTTAAATTTAAATATGGAATTATTGAAATTATGTTCTGGAAATCAATTAATTGGACCATTTATTTTTAAATTCAATTCAAATGCAGGACGATATCTTGAGCTCTTAGAAAAGCAAATAATCCCAGCTGTGAGAGCAGATGTGCATTCATAATAATTAATTAATAGAAAATTTTCCCAATAAACCAATTGAGAATAATGTAGACATTTTGTGGCCTGCTAGATCCCCTCATATACATCTACTTGATTTATTCTTATGGGACACCTTAAGAATGAAACTTAGGCATTTGATGCTCCCGAAAATAGTTTTAGATGAAAAAGTCCGAAACGCTATGGGTGCCCTGAATAGAAACACATTAATTTAGGGCAATATACCCTCTATAGAATCCGTGTAAAATGTGATGTGATCAAGGAGATGGCCACATTGGAGAGTTCATATCTCAACTTTATTTCTATAAACTTGTAATTGTAATTGTCCCAAAATTATCGGAAAATGCCTGTTTTTTTTTGTTTAATGAATATAATCGTAAATAATACAAGAATAATCGTGAACCATAGCCTAGCTAGAGTAATATTTTTTGCGTCTTACAATGACTAACTAATATTTTTTCATTATTTATTTGAAAGAAAATAAAGGGGGATAAAGAATTCTATTTATTGCAATACAAATCCAATATGGGGTCCATAAGAAAAATCAAAGTTATAGTACATTGCCTCGTAAACGATAAAAGATATTCTTTTGCTTCATTTTTAATTATAAAGATCCAGAACAAATCCCCTAGAATGTCAACCCTCAAATACCATATGGTATCAAATAACTGAGATAGAGGAGTTTGCCAAAAATACAACATATTCGTTTTTCGTGATTATTTCAAAAACCAAAAACAATTGATAAAATGTAATAGTAATTCTGAAATGGTTATATAATCCCGAAAAACATTGCTAATTGAATCAATTGTGTAGCTCTTATAATAACTAAGATAGCAATTATTGCAACACCAATCTGAGGCACAGTGTATATAACTACTTGTTAACTTATTATATTCCCCTTGATAATATTTTCATTTGCTATATTACAACCAATTATTTACTGAACACCAGCTTCTATATATTGATGAGTATACCAAACAGATGTGTCAAGTTAATTTTAGAAATAGATCAAACTACTTTTCTAATGCTTTTTAAATAAATTCTTTTGATAAGTATTATAATCGGATCACTAAAAAATTATTATTAATTTTTAAATTTTTAATTAAAATAACCTTTATGTAACCCTTGAGCTATTATTAAAAGGTAGAGGTATAATTTTACCATTCAAATATGAATATCCAGAAGCTATAAAAGTGAAGCAGCACTTTCAGCCCAATAATCGTCCGCTGATATCTCTATTAAAATACAACAAAGGTTATTAGGACTAGAAATGAAATTAACACCGAAGGCGTAGTGGAAAAATTAATTGTACCCAATATAAAATGAGCCATCTCATAAACCAGTCACAGTCGTTCGCATCTTATTCAATCTTTTTGAAAGGAATCGAAACGCAGGGAAGAGAAGAGGAACAAAATCGAAAAGTCGGCATATCATTTTGTGCCGCTTGAAGAGCTGGTGCCCCCTGTGTGTCTCCGCAGGGGTTCACACCTGCCCCTTGGATTATTTAATATATTCACATTCCGACGTTAATCATTCCAACACCTCTTTGTCGTGATACCGCTGCCATAGGTGGAACAAAATATTTCTAATACTAATAGATTAAATTGAAAATATTTTCTATTTTTGAATTCTGAAAATGTAGTTTACTCCAAAACTATTTACGAGCCCTAACAACTATATGTTCGGACGATGTAAGAAAATTAAAAAATATATTGATATTTATTTTAAACAATTTTTTCGGTTTTCCTGTGTAAAAAATCAAGTCACATACTCTTAACTTAACATAAAATCTAATCGTAAGAAAATACTTTTTAATTTTTTATAAACAACGTAACAAAGTATCGAAATTTGATCAAAGTTGCCGACAAATAAATATTCGGACAATCTTGAATTTTATAGCTTAAATCTAACTTTAATACGAGATAACATCACTTTTTGCGGTAATAACGGCTTAAATGCGTCGTGGCATGGAATCTACTAATGTCTTAAAATATTCTGGGGTGAAAGAGTTCCAAATTTGTGAAATTTTTTCCTTTAATGCGGGAACGGTAGGCCGAGGATCATTACGCAAAGACTTCTTCATCTGATGCCATAATGTTTCAATGACATTCAAGTTGGGACTACGCGAAGGCCACGATAAAACTTTATTATGGTCACCAAACCACTTTTTCGTTATTTTCGCCATAAGGCAGGGTGCACCGCCTTGTTGAAAGATAAAACTATCATTTCCAGAACATTGTTCTGCTGTTGGAATTAAGCTTCTTGATAAAATTTGTTGATACTTTTCTGCATTTACAGTACCATCAATGAACTCATATTTGCCAACCCCTTTACTACTCATACATCCTCATATCATAACCCCCTTGGGAAATTTTACAGTACTCTTTAAGCAGTCTTTATGAAAAGCTTCGGATTTTGAACGAATTATCCTTTTTCGAAAATCCTCAACGCATACATCAAATTTCGATTCATCGCTGAAGATGACATTACTCCACATTTCCGTTGTCCAGGATATTTTGTATTTTGCCCAATCCAAACGTTTTTTCATTTGAATAGCTGTCAGTAATGGCTTTTCCTTCACCTATAATGAATGTGTGTAACAGAAAATTGTTAATTTTTGTGTATTAAAACGAAAAATTACAAACTTACTTTATAAAAACTGTAACCAGACTTATGCAACCATTGTCTACAACATTCCCTAGAGACATTAAATTTTACCTCATAATTCCGTTGGGCTTGTATTTTGTCGTAGAGTATCCCTTCTGTTGGTTTTGCACATCTTTACCAGAACACGGCGTTCTCTTTCTGTGATAGTACGCGGTCGGCCTGGACTTTTACCACGAACGTCAACACTATTTGTATCTCCATATTTTTTAATAATATCCCCGATCGTTGATTTTGCAATATTTAAATCATTCGAAATTTTTTGCATTGATTTACCTCTGTGGTACTGAGACATTATAATTTCTCGTAGTTTTTTATTTGTCGCAACTTCATGCGCAATTTTCTTAAAAATTTATATCAAAATTTGACGGATAAACCTTTAACTGACAGCTATTGACCAAAGCACACTAGATTTTTCAGTAAATGCATGTATATTACTGATTTCAAAGCCAATAAAGATTAGCGTCCGAATATTTATTTGTCGGCAAATTTGATCAAATTCCGTAACTTTGTTATGTAGTTTATACAAAATAAAATACGATCAGATTTAAGTAAAGAGTAGGTGTGACAAAAAATGTTTAAAATATACATAAATATATTTTTTTTAATTTTCTTTCGTCGTCATATAGTTGTTTGGGCTCGTATTAGTTAACTAGAAACAAGCTTATATTGAATTAAAAGTATTAAAACGCGTAATCGCAATAGACTTTATACACAACAAATACCTTGGTTTGGCATTTAAGAAGCTTATCTTTCTACGACCACTTTTTTATAGTTGGGGCATCGTCAGGCAGCGGTACACACCAAAATCTCTATTTTGTTTTGACATTGAGGATATCGTACATGAAATAATTATTATCCCATCCAAACTTAAATGACCAATATCTAAGTTTTATTTATTTACAAAAGAGATTTCTTTGACCATTTGCTGAAGAATGAGGCAAACTTAGTAAATTAAGAACAAATTTTTCTAAGCGAAAACAGTGGATTTCATGCCTAAAACAGGATAACAGAGAGGCATGGGATAGTCGCAGCTACCCACAACCGACTAGCACACAGTAACTAATAAAATAACATTTTGTAGGGTTGTAAAACGCGAAACTAACTAAAATTTAAAATAGTCTACTCAAGTAGATACCCAGACATTGAGTAGAGTTTAAATTCAAAATTGACATTAATTTGGACAAAAAATAAAAATAAAGAAATGTGAATTAAATAATAAAAAAAATACTTTTTTGTGCAATGAATAATACCAAGTAAAACCATAGAAGATCTAGACGAATTGAGCTTTTGAAAAATAACATTTAAATAGTAGCAAACATAATTTTTTCAAGCCTTTTTTGAATGTAATTGTGAAAAAAATATCTAAATCTAAGTTATTAAGTACTATCAGTTGAATTAAATGATCAGAGGAGAACTTGGAGAATAATTTGTTGAAGTATGTTTAACGAACAAAAAGATGTCTGCTTCTTGTAATATGGAGCGAATAATTAAAATTCAAGTAGGTAGGCTGTGCAATACGAAGAGTCAACATAGTTATTTTTTACTTCATAAATGAAGCATATATCTAGAAATGACGTTTAATATTTACTTTTTCTATTTGTAAAAGGTTAAATTTTGTTCTTAAGTAAAATAAAGGCGTTGTTTATTAAACCTAAAATTAAGATTGTTAATTAGCCTTAATTATACGTCTATAACGTTCATGTTATCATCTTTGCAATGGCTTAAAATTAAAGATAGACTATTTTACTATCAAATAGTTTTTATATATAAAATTTTACGTAACATTGTTCCTAAATATTTTAGTAGATTTACAACCTTTAATAATCAAATTCATCGACTCGAAACAAGAATTTGGAATAGTTTTTATATTTTTTGGCAAAACAAGGCCGAAACACCAAAATTATTACTTTTTAGAGCACTTAATAAATTTAACAAATTATCTGATATGATAACAAAATCTCCAACCATTACCGACTTTAAGATAAAATTATTAATACATATTAGGAGTTTAGCAATTTAATGCATTGTTTGTAATTTTACCAAATGCATTCATGTAGCTCCAATTTTTAATTTTTTTACTTGTAATTTGTTAAAATTTTATTTAATTTTTATTTTAATTTTTTTTTATTTTAATTTTTTTTTTATTATGCATTTTTTTTATGTTTGAAATATGTATATGTTCCAATATTATTGTATACTATTAGGAATTCCTATTTTAAAATAAATAAACACAACAACATAAACATCCATATACGTTAATAAGATGTAATTTCCGTGTGACCTCCGAATGTTCACAATTTTCATAGAGGTTACAAAAGGAAGTTCAGAAAACATCACATTAGCAGTTTTGCAAAACTGTTCCCTGAAAATTGTTCTGAAATGTTTTATAAATGTTATAATTTGAGATAGTTCGACCGTATTATATAGTTGTTTACGTAACGTAATATTGAGAGGTTGATTAAACATTTGAAATGAAGGTTATAGTAAAACCTGAATGAAACATGGAAATTTCAAATCAAACAAATTTTGTTTTTGTTTTTGTTATTAGAATTCTACCAATACCACAAACGCGGTGTAAGACAAATATATCACAAAGTAACGCAATTGAACAAAACGAATACACAAAAGTAGGTATAAGGAATATCTCTAAAGTTTACTAGAATCTAAAACGCAGGATGGTGGATAATTGTACAAAAGGAGCTAAATAGTATAAAAAGTACCTATAAATCAAAAGTTTATTAGAAGCTAAAACGATGAACATTGTACAAAAGTATGTAATAAAGGTACCCATACGTCAAAGGTTCACTACATTTTCGTCATAATTGCAAATTTAAATCGGTGGACGATTGCAACACAAAAGATATAAATTTCAAGATAAAAATTTGCAAGATTCAACAAGCAAGTAACCCCAATCTTGCTGGTATAAATGAATGCTACATTCCGCACTACCGCACTACAAATCAGAAATAAACACTGATTGACAGGATTCTTCACTGTAAATTATTTGGAGCACTAGGCATAATTTTTGTTTTCATAGTTACTGTTGCTGGTTATTTTAAGGCCTTTAAAGATTACATAAATCAGACAATGTGATGTTTACAGAAATTCTTGTGAATATATTTTATAGCAAATAACATTATTAGAAATAAGTCAGAAACAAATAGAAATTTTGCGAGGTTCTGATTTCACTCAACAATTTCTTATGAACCTTATGGTATGTTATGTTGGGTATAGGATATTAATGCACAGCGACCTGTAAGATCTGTTGTAACCCCTTCTGTAGCTAATGTTTGTGGCACAAAATTGATCGAAAAACATTTGATCGAATTGGAAATTTGATCGAAAATACACTTTGTCGAATGGCATTTGATCTAAAATGCATTTGATCTAAAATGCATTTGATCGAAAATGCATTTGATCAAATAACATTTGATCAAAGATATATTTTGTCGAATAACATTTTATCGAAAAAACAATAGATCAAAAATGCATTAGATCGAAAAGACAATATATCGAAAATCAACATTAAAAAATTAAAGACACCATGAAACCATCCTTACAATCCCTACGGCTATCTAATTAGATAGGTATTAATGGCAGCCTGGAGCCGTCGCGGTTGGCCTTGTAAAAAAATATAGAAAAATAAGAAAAATGAAAACAAAAATTTTAACTAACACACCTAACCTGTGAGGCCTAGAGTCTTCGAGGGTTGCTTCACAAAAAAAATTATACAAAAAAGAGAAAAAGTAAAAAAAACTTAACTAACTTAACTAACCTGTGCGGTCTGGAGCCGTCACGGTTTGCCTCGTAAAAAAATTATAAACAAATGAAAAAAATAAAAACTTAACTAATGTGGCTAACCCGTGCTATTTAAGTTTAACTAATTTATCTCGCACAAGTTAGATAAGTTAGGTACGTTAGTTAAGTTTTTTAATTTTTTCATTTTTTGTATATTTGTTTTTGCGGAGTAACCAGCGATGACTCTATGCCACACAGGTTAGGTAGATTAGTTGAGTTTTTTATTTTTTCTAATTTTATGTGTTTGGTTTTTCGATGAATTGCTTTTTCTATGAAATCTATTTTCGATCAATTTTCTTTTCACATTGTTCTTTTCGATAATTTTTCCTTTCGATAATTTTTCTGCTCTATCATTTTTTTTCGATTAATTGTTATTCCAATCCTATCTTCTTAAGGAACTGTAGAAGTTGGAGTGGATTCAAATTAGGTAGATCGACCTCTTCTATTTGGTATGCCTCCAAGTTTAGTGTCCTTGTATTCTGGAGTGTCACAAATTTAGTAAGAATGTGAATGGAGGTTTCATCCTCCACCTCGCAGAATCTCTACACACTATATTCTGATACTTAGGTTAGGTAGGTGTTCTTTGATTCGGCAACGCGTAGCCTGTTCTTGCTCAGGTTGATAAAGGCTTTCGATCTTTTCTGGTTGTATTCACCCAGAAGTATCTTAGCCTGTTTTAACACTAAGAGATTGTTCCAATTATCGGTTCATCTACGGCCCAATTCTTTTTAATCTCTCCTACTATTGTGTTACTGCTAATACCGCAGAGCGGTTCAAATCCCACAAAGGGCGTTTGAGCCCCTTTCCTAGCCAGATTATCTGCAATCTTGTTACCCTTACCCCGTTATATTCCGGGATCCATATATTTTCTAGGCTTTTCCAGACCTTTTTCGAGGTGATTACGTAAGAGCTCAGTGCTTAGATGGCTATCGGACATAATAATAATTTCTTGCCTGCGATAGTTTCTCTTAATGTTCAACTGGATACACTTCTCAATGGCGTGAATTTCCTCCTGGAAGATGTTAGGGTATTTACGCAAACTTTCAGAGTGCCTGGTTCTAGGCCCATACACTTCTATTCCAGTTCCTTCTATGGTTTTGGAACCATCGGTATACCATTGAATGGCATGTCTTTCGATGGCAAGCAAGATCGATTCTTGGCTCTACTGTTTCTGGCAGCCTAGTTTTGTGATTTTTTAAAGTTTTTCACAGAACTGTAGTTCTATTTCATTTCGTCCTGGGGCATGTCACAAGTATCTTTGGTCCTGAAGCTAATAGACTTTCGTCTGATTACTCCGTTCCTGATCAAATATAAGTTTTGCGAGGTTTTGATTTCCCTCAACAACCTCTTATGAACGTTACTTTTATGTTATATCTCAGAAAGAATTGGCAAAGTTATGTGGTAGCTGGATATGGTTGCTATAAAAAAATTTAAAAAAAGAATATACGAAAATAATTATCATCATAGCCCAAGTTGTTTAGTCCACCGCTTATTTAATCTTAGACTCATCCACCTACTGATCTTGGACTTTGTTTAGCCAGATTTCAGCAACTCTGAAGATATCGTCCCTTCTTCATATTGGTGATCCTTTTCAGTTTCTTTTATATCCAGTTTATCATTGTCAGTAGCCATCTGTCGTCTTCTAATCTCTCAATATTACCGGCTCTCTTGCTTTGGTTTCGTAATTTTTTTAATGATAAATCAGTTTCTCTTAGTTTATAGATCTCTCCATTTTTCCTTATACCATTTTGTTATTTGAGTGCTACTTATTTAGCGAGATTAAGATCTTTGTTTCATAGGTCAGAAGTAGTAATCCCTAGTAGAATACACTTATTATAAATTACAATTATTCAACATATTTTCTGCTCATTTCAAACTGATTCTTTTTGACAAGCAAATCATGTATTTGATTACCTATACAATTTCAATTGCTTTTGCTCCAAGGTTTTCTTGCGCTCAAAAAATAATTCTGCAATACCAGTTGGAAAAATAGCTGCAAATTATTTGTTATTGGATAATTGACAGAAAAAAGCTATCTTTGTTGTCTGTCCTGTAAACAAGTCATCGTCGAAATTAACCTGCCGTTACCATCATCTCTTTGATGTTTGAACATAAATACTTGTTTATGAGTATTTAAAATAGATATCTCCTTTATTTTTCGAGGTTGTTCTAATTTCAACTACTTTTATGTCATTTAGTCTCAAATTTACTTCTTCTCTTGCTAATTTTAAAACTTTTTAACAAAAATTAATTCTTAAAACGTCTTTAATTCTTCATGTCCTTGAAGATGAAAAAGGTTTAAGGAATTAAATTGGTTATATACTTTTAGCCCTCATTTTAACATGTATTTTTACAAAGAAGATACCTGTTTCGAAAATCTAAAGCTACATTTGTAAGCCAATGGTTGAGACAGCAATATCCCGATAATGTCTTTATTAAACCATTTGTATGGTGTTGTCTGCTATGCTCGCTTATTAATATGAAGTGTTGTTATAAGTTCTTTTTTGTGTTCTTATACGAGTCCAATGATTAAATTATTATTATGAGCTCGTACATTGGTTTTCGAATAATAATATGCCCCGTCATCTGGTTGAACAATGTCTTTCTAATCACTGTCTTATTTCATTTTTCATTCTATAATAAGTCATTAAGTGATCAAAACAATTTCTTTGTGAGGTTATTAGGAAAGGTGGGAAAGTGTTTTTGATTTAAAAAAGTATCATTAGTTATTATTGGAATAGATATTTTTTATTTAAATGTCAATCATAAGTCAATTACTTGTAGAGTTTTGTATGATGTTCCGTTTTAATATCGAATATAACAGGATACGAGTGGTAACGATATTTCGCATCTGTTATTCAATCATAAAAAAAATGATATCAATATGTATGTAAAGAACTTTCTGTCATTTAATATGTTCTTTGTTACAGAAATAGCAAAATTGAAAAAAAAACAATATTGAAATCAAGCTTAAGATTGGGAAAATGAAGCTTACATCTTTTAATCCATTTGCTGTTGCACTCCTACGTTCCTTTCAGTTATTCAAGATTGATACCCATATTATTGTTTGGATGTGAACTTTAAAAATGAATAAGACTGAACAAAGAATACTAAGTAATATGAGAAAGAATCTGTTAGTAAATAATGTATCAAGAAAAACCAGTAAACCAACTAAGGGAGAAAAGACCCAACAAGGAATTACAAAAATTATTTGATGACCCAGATATTATATGCACAATTAAGGGATAGAGACTGAGATGTTTGAGACACATTAAACATGAAATATTCAAAAGTACCCAAAATGGTAATGGAATGTTGCAGAGAAAGAAAGAAGACCATGGAGTAGAGTCAATATACAGTAAATTAGTATTAAAAGAAGGCATCGTGTAAAAAGAGCAAAAATAACATTCATTTAGGTCACATAATCACAATTTTAGTAACAGGGGACATGTTAGACATGATAACAGATCGCATAACCAAGCATTACTCCTTTAACACTCCATTTGAAGCTTTCATGCTAAATAGAACGGAAATCATCATAAGGGAACTTTGGTATAGAGACTGGTCTTCATATTCAAACTTAAAAAAATCAATGCTTTTAAAACAAAAAAGAAGCTCGTATTAAGCGAACTCGGCAACCATACAAACAAAAGTTCTCAATACTCAAACCCAAGAAGCACCAATACTTTAAAAACGAATTCGACAACTACACAAACAAGGGACTTTCGTTCGATTGAAGTTCTCCATACTCAACCCCAAAAAGCACCAATGCTTTAAAAACAAATCGCTGCTCGTATCAAGCGAATTCGACAATCATACAACCAAGGGACTCCCGTTCGATTGAAGTTCTCTATACTCAACCCCAAGAAGCACCACGCTTTAAAAACAAATTGAAGCTCGTATCAAGAAAGTTCAACAATCAGACAATGTAAGGACATCCGCCCGATTGAAGTTCTCCATACTCAAACCCAAGAAGCATCAACGCTTTAGACGTATTACTTAAATTCCATAATTCCAGAAGAAAATGCCGTTCAAGATGAGCTGGAATCTGGAAGAAAATCAAGAACCACAACTATATCGAATTCCATTACAGTCGCTATATTGTGTTACCTACACTAATAGTTCTATGGGTTCTCTACAAAAGGATCTACCAGCGCCTTTGCCCTAGTCCACCAGCATTGCCAAACCAAGCAAAGATAATCGAATTCCAGAGACTAGCGGTCATGTCAGTCAGGAACGAAAAGTCAAGATGTTCAGATTTTAACATTTTTCTTTATATTCACATATTAAATTAACATCCCGTATATGAAATTAATTATTTATTGAATTAAAATGTTTAATTTCATACGCAATTAATAATAAACATGTGCTAATTTCAGCAAGAGGAGTATTTACTTGACTTTAGTAGTAGTACCCTACTTTTAAAGTTTATTTATGACTTATTTTGAAAGAAAAAAAAATTTGCATGTAGGTAAAGGTTAAACCTATGCTCTTCTGGAGACACTTTTTCGAAATATGAAACAGTTTTTTCTAAAAAAAAAAAAATACAGATCTCTACTTTTTTACCCATTTTCTCAATTTTTTTAAGAAAAAACTAAATTGAATTTTAAAAAAATGTTTCCAGAGGAGCATAGATTTAAGCTTTACCACATATTTTTTTCTTTTAAAAATAGTCAAATATAATTTTTAAAAGTGGGGTACTACGAAACCCTTACATTGCAAGAGTTTTCGTCTGAAAGGTATCCCCTCTGTTAGATTTTTTAGAAATTAATATTTGTGAATTAAAACCATTTATAATATATTTTACTGATGTTTTACGAGGGATAAATAAATTTTACGTATTTGTACGCCTTACTGTTTTACGTAAATCATTTCTGTAATACTAAGATCGACATATTATATAATATGCAAGAGTTTCATAGTACACCTATTTTACGGATTATTTTTTATTTTTACTACAAAAAATTATATAAGTACAGGTAAAGGCTCAACCCGTACCCGTCTGGAGTCACTTTTTGAAAATTTGAATCGGTTTCTGTCGAAAAAATCTAAAAAGATGTCTTTCTAACAAAAAGAAGTCTTTCTAACAAAAAGAAATACAAATAAAAATACTAGAAGGGAACAATATATATATATATAATGTTTACCTACAGGAGCATTTATTTTTCTTACAACAAAAAAAATAGGTTGAAAGCTTTTTCGTCTAGAGGGTGGCACCAACAAAATGTACATCCTTTTCTACTATTTACAAACAGTACGCAAGTGATTTGAATTTATTTGGTTTCATGTCTGTACACTTTTTTATTTTTTACACATAGCAATTTCGCTCAATTATTTTAAATTAATTTTATAATTCATTTATTAAAAAAATATACTTGAATTTAAAATGTTGGTATACAGTGAGATGTGAATTATAAATTTTATAGTACACGGGAGTTTTTTTTTAATGAATACATCTTCGAGTTAAGAATAATTAATTCCAGCATGTAAACAACTCTTTAATCTGTATATTTTTAACACGCTTTTATTAGCTTCACCTGTATGTATATATGTATGTTTGTAACTCTCCTTTGGACTAAAAGCAAGTGGCTTATTACTGTCAGTATATCCCACTACCTCAAGTTCGTTCGTTGGCCGAGCGGTCTAAGGCGCGGGTCTGTCGATCACCAGACTCACCGATCGTGGGTTCTAATCCCGTCCACGGCTGAAAAATAAAATAATTGTTTTTTTTTTTTCAGCAATTTCAACTTACAATTTTTTTTTTAATAATTAATCGAACTAAAAAGTAAAAAATAAATATAGTTTAAAAAAACTAAAAAACAAGCTTTTATAATACATCTAACTAGAAAGTGAAAAATAAATATAGTTTAAAAATACTAAAAAACACGCTTTTAGAGCATATCAAACAAAAAATTTAAAAATAATTTTTCAAATAAGCTTAAAACAATAATAAATGAAAAATACTAGTATTATTGTGAAAAAAACGTGGGGCGCTTTGTCCATATTTCTCGTACATCGAGCGTCCGACGCTTTTTTCACAATAATACTAGTATTTTCCATTTATTATTGTTTTAAGCTTATTTGAAAAATTATTTTTAACTTTTTAGTTTGATATGCTCTCTAAAAGCGTGTTTTTAGTTTTCTTAAACTATATTTATTTCGAACTAAGTAAATCATTTTTCTTGATTTCGCGCGTGGCTCTGATCTGTGGCACTCTTTGATGCGCGTTGCAATAGAAGATTTTCAAAAAAATTGGCCAATGTCTATACAAGACATCAAGCTGATTGTGCATTGTGAAACAATGAAAGACGTGTCATTACTTCAAAATATGGAGACATTTGTAAAAAAACGAAAAGTCCTCTTTAAAAAATCTCATATAATCTTTTATTTTTGCTAATGCCACACAATATGGCATGGACAATAAATCTAGAGCAAAATAAGTTTTGGAAATTTATTTGCAAGAAAAAGTTTTTAAATGTGGACTTTTTATTGATTCCGAAATTGATTATGTTGCTGCCAGTCCGGATGGAGTTTAAAACAAAAAACAAAACTCTATGATAGAGTTAAAATGTCCATATTGTAAGAGGTTTTCTCGCCACAGAGAAAACGGTTCCTTACGAATGGCGCTGGTTACGGGCGGTTCTCGAGCGCCAGATTTTTGGTTATGGTTGACTCCACAAACTCTCGAAACGGCGTCGAAAGTACTCGGGTAGCTACAGATGGAAATGAAAAATTCCAGGGGTCAAAGGTCACTTAGACACAGGTAACGGGCTTTAATCGTTGCTTGGGCTAGTACAGAATTTATCACTAGCTGAAATACAAGGGGGAAATATAAAGTATGGAATCAGTAACCAGTAATACGGCAAGTTAACATTGACATATATATTGTGAATAACTATTTACACATTAAAAATAAAAAAGTTATATATTTGAACGTCCACCCTCGTTGCGATGATAGTCAATATAACCCTGAACAAACAAAACAAAAAAAAACGGACGGTATTAAATCCCGACTAGTCTCAATCAGACGTCAAAATTGAATTAAAATAAAATGAGTGTTTCACTTGCAGGAAAAATTTACTTGACTACTTAGTCAGTAATTAAACTAAAACATAATTTTCCATTTCGGTAAGAAAAAATTCTAAGAGAGGTCGTAGCAAAAATTAACTCTTTAACTGTCGTATCGGGAATTAAACTAAGATGTACTTTACTAGTTTGTTAAGGAAAAATTATCTATACAGTCGCAGAGAGTGCGAAGAGACAGGATCGTAAAATAACTACTTGTAGAAAATATTCGGAAAGGAAAAAAAAAATAAATTTATACCCGGGGTAGCCTATTATCCCAGAATGAGGTGATCGTCATCACGAGCCCGCTCAGACAGGGTAATGAAGCTATTTAAAATTTCTGTAATTTGCAATTTGCACGAAAAAAAAAAAAATAATACACTTTTCCCTGTGTATTCTTCATTTTCTGCAAAAACTAACGCGGATAGTACCTAATCCAAGAATGAGCTGATCGTCATCACGAGCCCGCTCAGACAGGGACAGGATACTATTTAAGGTTATTTAAATTGACGGTGAAAGAGAAAACTAAACTATTATCAGAGGGAACAAAACTACTAACGCGGATAGTACCTAATCCATGAATGAGCTGATCGTCATCACGAGCCCGCTTAGACAGGGGCAGAATACTATTTAAGATTATTTAAATTTGCGGTTTGCACATTAACAAAAAAAAAAAAATAACGCGGATGGCACCTAATCCAAGAATGAACTGATCGTCGTCACGAACCCGCTCAGACAGGGACATGATGCTATTTAAAATTATTTAAATTTGCGGTAAAAGAATAAAAACACTAATAAAAGAGGGAAAACGTCTCCTCGAAAACTTCGTTTCTAAATATTCCCAACTTATTTATAACGCGGCACTTACTAAACAAAAGTATTTATCAATGAAATCAAATTTAATTCCCGATTTAACCTACCAAAAAGAAAAGTTTAATTTCTTAGGTCAGACTAACTATCAAATGTCTAAATCAACGGTATTACAATTTTAAAGAACTAAATCCTATCATTTATTATTTAAATCAAATTTAATTCCCTTTAAAGAAACGACATTCTATTTTTAAAGAGATAACTTCTAATATTTATTAATTTAATCAAATTAAATATTTCTCACATTAATATCTTTAAAAACGGTATTATATTTGCCAAGAAATAAATTCTAATATTTATTAATGAAATCAAATTATATCTTTTAACTCAACAATGAATTAAAATGTTTCTATTTCTAAAAGACAATTCGGTTTTTAAATTAAATGCGGTCTCAATATAAAACGTTTCTTCTATAAAAAAAACGAAACAAGTTTTTTTACCTAACGGATTTATAAACACGATACGAAATATTTATCGACGGCGGACCTAATAGAAAATGCGGCTTTAACTTTTAACTGGCTGAAATCAAGTGCCTCTCCAAATCCTTTTAATTCGCGACGAAAACGAGAGTAATTCCCACTCTTCGAACAGTATCACCGCGCATCGATATTTCGATCGGCGATGCGCATCTGTTCTGACGCCTAAGCCAAGCAGCTCAAGAGCGCTCATTATTTATTAAAAATGATAAATTAAAATAAAATGATTAAGGAAAAATTGACTTCGTTACCATATGGAGCTAGAGTGCTGACTGTAGAAGAAGAAATATGCAGTAGAGAAATAACTTTTTGGGAAAAGGTCAATACCATTAAGGAGAACCACAATTGGTATTTTCAAATTCATGGCACACAAATGAAGTTTTGCATTTTGTGCGTTTGGACTCCTCGAGGAATAAAAGTGGAGATAATTTCTCATAATGACAGCTTTTGGGAAGAAAAGATGCAAAATAAAATTCAACTTTTTTTTATGCAATATGCCTTACCAGAACTAGTTTACAGCAGAGCTATTAGAGACATGGAAGTACGGGACAGAATACCAAATAAATGGTGAGAAATTTTGTTTAATTGTTATTAATGTGACGCAAGGAATCTTAAATTATTTGGAATATGTTTATTAATTTAAGAGTTACACTTTATTTATTTCTAAAACTTGGTAGTAAGCGATCCATTTAAAATATGAATAATGTCTTACTATTATAATACGCTTTTTTTAAATTTCAGATTTTACCAGCAACAGTGACAATTGATGATATATAATTATTATAGCAAATATTTTGACTAGTGGAACACGTTTTCAAGTTCACAAATAATAATATCAAGATTCTGATTCAGATTAGACGTTTTACTACACAGGGGTTTGTGCCAAAGCCAAGCCATGTATTGGTATTGTAAAATACAGATAAGTAACTATCACATCAATAGAAATTGAAAATTCACATATGAATTTTTATAACCTAATTATTTATAACTTTATTGACTAAATACGTTCAAAAATTTTAGCTAACTCATTTAATTCCAAATGAAAATTCAATTTCATTTTAAAAGTTCATTATATTGTTTAGTTGTTGCAACTTTACTGCTTTATTATGGTCAATAAAAGGAATTTCTGTGATATCTTCAAGCCCTTATTTAAAACCTTTAAATATTATTATTATCATTATACAAGAGTGATCTTTACAAATTGTTACATATACCGAACATAAGTTTGTTGACATAAACATTATTTTCATAATACAAATAAATATATTTATGTTAAAGAATGGTCATATTTTATTTAATATAATCATTTAAACATGTTTTTTTTTTGTCTAGATGAATTTTGAATACTAACTTTTTCTATATAACTTCTTATACCCGACATTATGAGATAAAAAAAACTTATTACCTATCACTTTTTTCCTTCAATTAAGGAGGTCCTTTCCCAACCAATGTTAAATCAAAAATATTAGAATATGACTAAAATTAATGTTTTTCTAATAGTAGATGTCCTTATTTATCTAATAGTGAACTTTTAACTATACCTTACCGTGCAAATTTTTGAGAATTTTTTTTTTTAAAAATGTGTGTTTGTTCAGTTTCTTATGAGAAAGTAAGACTTTAACAACAATTTTCGAATTATAATTAATTTTACTATTATTTATTGATTAGATGGAATAGAAAAAAACTAAAAATAAGGTTTTTGAAATATTTAGGTTTTGTTTTTTACAATAAAATATATAGGTTACCGAGGAATTTATTGAGAAATTATTATTAAAAAATCACAAAAAATTTTCAACTAGGTATTTTGTACTGATTGAAATGATAATACCCGCGTATTAATATTTTTATTATAAAGGGTTGACGTTACAAAAAAAAATATCTTGACATGAATTGAATTAAGTCACAAAAATATGAATGCATAGAAACTAAACATTAACGACTATGAAGACTAGTCTTCATACTAACGACTATTTTATTATGCAGTATATAAAATGGTCTATTAAATATATAACAATTCTCCCCCTTGTAATTTCTGAGACATTCAATAGGTTAATCTTTGAATGGGATTACGGGTTCTAGTGGATCTCCTCAAAACCTCCGGTGGTTTGGACGGATGTGACGGTATTTGCTTTTCTTGATTCTCTTGAAGACATGGATCGGGGTTTTCTTTATTAATTGGTTCACATTCAAGGTCTCGAGTCAGGTCAGTTATTTCAGTCTGGCTAGTTTCTTTTCGATGGTCAACATTCGTCTCGTGATCTTTAGATTCCAAGGGTACACTTAATTCGTTTGATACCACTGTATCATCAATATCATTATGATCACTAGTATTTGAAAAAATATTAGAATGGTAAACATTGCTGAGACGAAGTTGGTCATAATGACGTTTAATTTTATATCCATCATCTAGTTTCACTAGATAATGTAGTCGACCTAAACGTTGAATTACTATGCCATACTTCCACTTAATGGGTGTTGAATAGTTTCTAGATTGTACCCGGTCACCTACATTGAAGGCTTTTTTTAAATCTATTAGTATACTGTTGTTTTCCTTTGATTTATGCCGTAGCAAATCTAATTTCGTCCTAATATTTCTTCCAAATAAATTTTCAGATGGTGACTTTCCTGATGATAATGGTGTAACCCGGTACCTAAACAATATTCTGCATAATTTTTCATGAAGATCTCCTGGTTCGTGCATCATTCGTATAAGTTTTGCCTTAAGTGTCTGACAGTATCTTTCTGCTTGTCCGTTTGTAGATGGATGGCCTGGTGCAATGAATCTCTGACTTATCCCATTTCTTATACAAAAATCTGCGAACTCTTTAGATTTGAATATTGAAGCATTGTCACTCACCAACATTTCAGGTAGACCCATACGACTAAAAATCTCTCTGAGATAATAAATAGTATTTTTGGTCGTTGGAGCACTTTTCATCATCATGATCTCTGGCCATTTAGATTTGGCGTCAACAACAATCAAAAAGTAGTGTCCTAAAAATGGACCCGCGTAATCCATGTGTACTCTTTGCCAGTTTCTTTCAGGACATTCCCAATGGTGTATGGGTGATTTTGTTGGATCTTTTTGAACGTTACTACATGCTAAACAACTTTTAACTAAATTTTCAATATCAGAGTCAATGTTTTTCCAATAACAATAGTTCCGGGCCAGTGCTTTCATCTTAACGATTCCTAAATGCGTAGAGTGTAGTTCTTGTAGAATAGATGGTTGCAAGCACTTTGGTATAATAACACGGTGACCTCTGAAAAGTATACCATCTTGTAGAGATAACTCAGGATCTCTTCTACTTCCTTGAAGTAATTCTTCTTTGAGTCTAGATAATTCAGGATCATGTTTTGTTTCTTCTATTATACGTTCAGCGATTATAGTATCTGTACTTATTTTATAAAATAGATCAATATTTCTTAAATATACGCTATCGATATATTTTTCTTCTTCTGGAGTTAATTTTAAAGGGTTTCTTGAAAAATAATCTGCGTTTGAATGTTCTGATGACTTCCTACATTCGATGTCATAGTTGAATCCAGCTAAAAACTGCGCATAACGTAACATTCTAGTTGCTGATAAGGTTGGTAGTTGTCTTTGCGGATTTAAAATTGTAAAAAGTGGTTTATTGTCAACAATTAGCGTAAATTTACGTCCGTAGATATAATGAAATAGTCTTTTACAAGCCCAGTATATTGCAGTAGCTTCTTTATCTAGCTGACTGTAATTCTGTTCGGCTTTAGTTAAAGATCTGGATATAAAAGCTATTGGCCTTTCTGTACCATCTTGGAATCGATGAGATAAAACTCCTGCCAATCCATATGGACTCGCATCTGTTGCCAAGATGACATTTAGGTCTGGATTAAATGGTATTAACACCCGATCACTTGCAATTTCAGACTTAGCTTGAAGAAAGGCTTGTTCACAGGATTTATTCCATTTAAAGGGAACATTTTTTCTGAGCAAGCGGTTTAAAGGATGAAGAACAGTTGAAGCATCTGGAATAAACTTAGAATAGTACATTATTAGTCCTAAAAACTGTTGAACTTCTTCTTGATTTTTGGGCCGGGGTGCATTCTGGTATGCTTGAATTTTATCGTTTGACTTCTGTAGACCTCTACTAGATATAGTGTGACCCAAATATTCTATCTTTTTTTCGAAAAACTTACACTTATTTTTATTAGGGTGAAGGTTGTATTTGCGTAGTCTTTCCAATACCTTAATTAGTCGAAGTGTACATTGAGATATAGACGAACCCTGGACCAGTATGTCATCGAAATACAGGGTCGTTCCTTCTAAATCATGAAAAATCTGGTCTAATATTTTGTGAAATTCATTGGGTGCTGTTTTGATTCCAAAATATAATCTATTGGCTAAATAGGTACCTCGATGTGTTGACAGGGCTTGAATTTTTGAGCTTTCGTTATCAACTTGAATGTGTAAATAAGCTTTATAGATATCTAAGATACAGAAGTATACTCCATTTTCCATTTTATTGAAAATATCTTCTATTCTGGGTATAGGGTAGCGATTATCTTGAAGTTGACTATTAACAGTAACTTTATAGTCGGCACAAATTCGAACTTTACCATCTTTTTTAGGTATTATGATTAAAGGAGTACCCCACTCTCAATAATCAACTTTCGTAATTATACCTTCTTGTTCCACGGAATCAAGTTCTTTGTCAACTTCTTCCTGAAGTGCATAAGGTACTCTTCGAGGTTTTAAAAAGACTGGTTTAGCATCAGAACGAAGTTTTAGTGTACATTTGAAATTTGGAACAGCGCCAACTACTGGTTTAAAGATATCTTGAAATTGACTTAAAATATTTATGAGGGAAGGTGGTGTAGATGAGACTGATGAAATGCTATACAAATCTACTTCTAGTTCTCTTATCTATCTTCTTCCAATAATAGCAGTACCATAATTTGAAACGATGTACAGATCCGCCGTGATAGTTTTGTGATTATATGTAACTTGAACTCTGGCAAAGCCTATTGGCTTGAATAAATGTTGCGTATACGATCTAAAGTAAACTTCAGTTTTTTGAATGGGAATGTCCAATTGCAATCGATGATAATCTTTTTGAGAAATAATGCTGACAGGACTTCCCGTATCACATTCAAATTGGAAGGGTTTACCTTGAATATTTAATTCAATAAACATTTTTGGCTCAAACACAGATGCAGATCCAGAGAAAACGTCGATAATTTGATTAATTGAAAAATCTTCGGTATCAGAACTATCGGAATCGAAATCAATGTTTTGAACAGACTGTCGGTATTTTAAAAGACTGGTTATACATACTTTGAAGTTATGTGATTTGTTTTACCACAGTGTAAGCATATTCCTGCTAGTCCTAATTTTTGTAAATTGACTGTGTCGGATCTGGTTTTATGTTTCTGGTTCGTAGAATAAAGATTTGTTTTACTGGATCGAGTGCGTTCATTTTGTTGTGTATTAAGTTGATTGACTAAATTTGAAGTTGAAGGAATACTTCTATATAGTTCCCTGTTCTGAATTCTTGCAGTTTCGATTGATAATGCTGTTTCTATGGCCTTTTCGAGGGAAACATTGACCAATTGAAGGATTCTTTCACGGATTGTTGTGTCGAGGAGACCTCTTATAAACTGAGCTCTTAGAAGCATGTCGATTACAGATTTAGTGCATTGAATACTGTTGCATTCAGATTTAAATTCACAATTTTTAACTAAGTCTTTTAGTTCGGCAACATAGCTAGCGATAGATTCTCCTGGAGTTTGAATGCGAGAAAAAAATCTATGTTGTTCTGACAATACATTAATTTTAGGAGATAAGTGGTTTTTTAGAAGGCTCATAAGTTCTTCGTAAGTTTTTGAAGCAGGAAGATCTGGGGATGTTAAATTAGATAGCAATTTGTAATGTCTACTATCAAGACAATTAATAAGAACCATTACTTTTGCTTCGTTGGTTTCTTCATTATTTTTACTTAATCCTTTTAATTTGATAAAATTTTGCAAGCGTTGAGAATAAGTATCAAAGGTTTTCGCTGATTCATCGAATGACTCAAATGAAATGGCTTGTGTCTGGAGAACATCTTTAACACTCATCTCTTGTCTTTGTTGGTGCTGGAAAGTTGAGATTAACCCACTGAGAGGGGCTAACTTCTCAGCCATACTTTGGACTCGTTTTTTTAGTTAGACTGAAGATTATTTTACGTACTTTTTCCAATCGTCGCCAAATTATTTTGTACTGATTGAAATGATAATACCCGCGTATTAATATTTTTATTATAAAGGGTTGACGTTACAAAAAAAAATATCTTGACATGAATTGAATTAAGTCACAAAAATATGAATGCATAGAAACTAAACATTAACGACTATGAAGACTAGTCTTCATACTAACGACTATTTTATTATGCAGTATATAAAATGGTCTATTAAATATATAACACTAGGTTACTTGAAAATGTTCAGTATTAGATAAATAAGGACTTCAACTATTAGAAAAAAATTAATTTTAGTCATAATCTAATAACTTTTTTTTAACATTTGAGGCGAGAGGTGTGGCGAAAGGACCTCCTTAATTTGTAGTTTTTGCCCAAATGGATACATTCTTTTAACTGTGCAACTTACATCTCGGCTGCTGATATCCATAGTAACAATTCGGGTTTTT
The DNA here is from genome assembly GCA_927349885.1 of Psylliodes chrysocephalus. Classification (NCBI taxonomy): domain Eukaryota; kingdom Metazoa; phylum Arthropoda; class Insecta; order Coleoptera; family Chrysomelidae; genus Psylliodes; species Psylliodes chrysocephalus. The sequence goes on along the minus strand of OV651814.1, from coordinate 43,427,907 downwards.
ATGAATTTTTTCCAGATGCTGTACCTAGATGGTCCATTTTAACAGATTATTCAAATAACAAAAATAATTTTTGTTAAAATATATAGAATATGCTGAAACATTATATCTGATCGTTACATATTATAAAACCAAAGTACCTTTTCATTTAACTAACTCACTCATGGACTACGCCAAGTTTGAATATTATAAATCCGCCTGAATTTAAAAAACAGCAGGTTCCTATAGAAAATATTTTCTAACAACCTAGTTTATTTAAAAAAGTAAAATGTCAAGAGACCGTTCATTGACCATTTACATGGGCCTCCTGTATTTGTTACTTTGGGTTTTTGAATCGAGGACATCGGTGGTACAGGAGCGAATGTATTGCAAAAACTATAGACGACGCTTTTCTACTCTCAATCAGTTATTGTAAATTACATATTATTTTGGGCTTTTGTGGAATATTTTTCAGTTCTTTTGTCTTCACTTCGCGCGTTAGAGTTTAAAATATGTATCTCTCGTATCTACATGCAATTGTTAAAATTATGAATGAATGCTTATTTTGTTTAGTCTCGGAAGTAATTTTGTAGTATTTAGGCTCCACCCTTAAGTTGCAGTTTTTATACCTACTAAAAAATCGTTGCTCAGCAGGTCTTTTAATTTGTATAATGTAAATTTTCCTCTAAATAATAAATTCAGCCAAAAGAAAATAAGTCACAAACCTGCACGTTGACTCAAGGACTATATGAATAAATGCGCCAGATTTTAAAACTTTAAATTTTCTCATTGTTTTCTTTTTTTTACATCAAATAAATAAAATTTAAAGATATAAACAAGGAATTCAAATGAGATAAAAATGGTTTTTCTAATCATTTTAGAAATGAAGCCAAAGTACCAGAAATCGCAGATTTCGTCAGTTTTGTTTCGACCAAATGAAAATAACATTTTTAATTTTTGGTTACACTCGGGTAAAAAATAGTTTGACAATTATGTGTCAAATAATGCCAATGGTAATTCACAAAACAAAAACATTATTTTTGTATAATTTTTCTTGAACAGAGTATTTTTTCCATATTATAAAAAGAGTATCGTTTAATTTTCATTACCTGAAATTACGTAGTTAATCTAAAATCATAATTAAAAGATAACCGTTTGACCCTACACCTAAAAGTTAAGCCGTTAAGCCGCTCAGTACCGATACCGTCCCGAAATATAACCAGGTGTTAATTGGAAAAGTGTCGGAATGCGCACCTCAATTGTTACCGCGCAGACGTTTTAATTTAAAAAGTCAGTCCAAACTCGACTGCACGGTCAAAAAAGAAAATTAAAAGAAAAATAAAAGCAAAGCGCTAATACTTTCAGAGAACACGGACTTACCGGGTGGCTTACATTTAACAACAGAAAATCAGAAACAATATACGATGGGCTCAATAGTCTGTTTAGTTTGCTATGTTTATAAGTATGAAGAAATTTGATTGTCGGTAAAATAAACTAAATTATGTGTTATGATAAGAAGACGATGTTTAAAATCTCTGGAGGTTGGGTACTTACCGAGATGGAAAATAAAATAAAATTTCCATTGATTCGCTTACCTTAGTTTAATAGTTATTTCATTGACCTGGACAGTATGATTTTCTTCTTTTTTTTTTATTTTTGACCATGTTTAAAATTGCGAGGTTAAGTTTAAGTCTATTCAATTTAAAAGAAAATAATTTCAATATAGAATATTGAGGTCTGGTGAAGAATCCAGAAGCAAAAATTCTGCAAAAAAAATTTAAACATTAAAAAGTAACTAGTTTTTATAGCAATTAAAAAAAATGTGGAAAAACCACTATTTTTCGAGAAAATTATAATTAAAAATCTTATTTTTGTAGGTTATATTGACAAATTCTGTCTTGGTAGCAACAAAGTGGCCAAATTGCAAATTAAATAACAAGTATCAAAGAAATCTGAAACTAATTAACCTAATCTAAATATAAAATATATTAAGTAAAATATAAATATTTTCTTTGTCTTCTAATTAAAATATAAAAAACTTAACTAATTTACCTAACCTGTACGGTCTGGATCCAACGCAAGTTGCTTCGCAGAAAAATTAAATATAAAATAAGAAAAACTAAAAAGACAACTTAAATAATTTACCTAATTTTGACACAGAAGTCGACCACAAAGTAATAGAATAAAAAAACAATAATATATGCAATGTTTTGCGATTTAACGTATTAATGGGTGATATGTATGCTACATCTGTCTATATAAGGACACGATATAGAATAATCAGAAACGGAGTAATCAGACGCAAGGCCGACTAGAGGGGGGGGGGGGTAGCCGGGACTAATTCCCGGGGCCCAAGCTTAAATGGGGGCCCGGTAGCGCTGTAAGGGGGGCCCGACAATAGCATTTTTTGTTCTGCATGAGAAATTCGACACAAGATGAGAGTGGGAAGTTAAGTTTCGGCTGAGGTTTTTGTGTGAGGACCTTTTTTTTTAGAAGAAGAAGTAATTGAAGTAGGGAGAAAAATTCTATAATTCTATGTTACAGTTTTTTTTATCACGTGGCCCGATCTAGAGAATTGTCCTGGGGCCCGGCCTGGCTCTCAGCGGCCCTGATCAGACGAAAGTCTACTAGCTTCAGGATCAGATACTTGGGATATGACCCAGGATGAAATTAAAAAGAAGTACTGTTTTCTGAAAAACTTCAAAACAAAAAAAAAATGGAGCCAAGACTCCATTACGCTTGCAACCGAAAGACATGCTATTCAGTGTTCCAAAACCATAGAAGGAACTGGAATGGAAGTGTATGGGCCTAGAACCAGCCACTCCGAAAGTTTGGGAAAATTCCCAAGCATCTTGAAGGCGGAACTTCACGCCATTGAGAAGTGTATCCAGTTTAACTTCGAGAGAAACTATTGTGGACAAGAGATTATCATGTCCGATAGCAAGCAGCCATCAAAGCGCTGAGCTCGAAAATGGTTTAGAGATACCTAGAAAATCTAAATGAGCTAGGCGAGAAAAATGCAGTTACCCTCACTTTGATCCCGGGACATAACGGAGTAAAGGGTAACGAGATTGCAAAAAGTCTCGCAAGGAAAGTGGTTTAAACACCCTTTGCGAAACGTGAGCCATTCTGTGGTATCAGAGTAAAACAATATTAGGAGAGAATAAAAAAATAGGCAGTAAAAGAACCGATAATGGCTAAGATACCTCTGGATGAATATAGGCAGAAAAGATCCGAAGCCTGTACCTGTCTGAGCAAAACCAGGTTACACACTGTAACAGAGATCCTTACTGGGCATTGCCGACTCAATGGACACCTTAGTAAATGAGAGTATTAGAAGATAGTGAGTGTAGATTCTGTAAGGAGGACGAAACCTTCAATCACATTCTGACTGAATGTGTAGTACTCCAGAATCAAAGAGCACTATACCTATGAGCATATCAAATAGAGAAAGAAAATTTATCTAACTTGAAGCCACCCCAAAACCTTCATTTGAGAAGATAGTGATAGAATTGGAAGGGTCGGTGTAACCATCGAGATATTTCCTTGCCGCATTAGCGACAGAAGGAAGCACAATAGATCCTTTAGGTAGCAGAGTATTAACACCAATCCCAACATAACATACCATCTATATAAGTTCTGTGATGTAGACTTTTTGATCATTGCTTATTCGTGCAAATATGTTTCGGATGAAATCATATTTATTTGCACTTTCGTAAGACTGTATTTACGACTAAAAAATTTCTCTTGCAAATATACACTTCCCCAATAAATTAACGCACCATCGAAAAATAACAAAAAGTTTAAAGTAAATATTTGTCAAAACCACTTGTCTGTTTTGGACGATTTTTTTTTTAAATGACAGGTTGCCTCTTCCACAACGTCGGTTTGCTAACTGTGTTTGCATAAAATCCTCTTTTTTATTAATACAGGGTGTAGCAATTATAGCGTGATTTTTTCATAAAAGTTGTAACACCCTGTAGAGCGCAATAGTTACATTACCAAGTTCGCATTGATATCACAATTTAGCCTTATCTTCTTTTAACAATTTCATATGTTATTTACTCCATTATGTTTCCTATTACACGAGAAACTCAATTTTATAACTTAACATGACTTTATTCATTTGCATTAGCATTATAAGCACTAAAGTAAGTAGCATGCTATGGAAAAACCAGTAATTGTCAAATACAGATGCATATTGTCAGTATTTAGTCCATTCGCCATTTTTTGCAAAAAAAATCATTAAACAATATGCCACTAAATCTTACTCGCGAAGAATGTGCTCAAGCTTTAATATTGTTTGAAGAGGGTTGGAGTTATCGAAGAATTGGTGAACGATTTGACGTAACCCACACAACTGTTTCACGAGTTATACACAGATATAGAGAGACTGGAAATCATGGTCGTAGGCCGGGACAAGGAAGAAACCGAGTAACTACTCCGATTCAGGATCGATTTTTAAGACTGTCAGCATTAAGACAACGTTTTGTAACAGCTCGGACCCTTCTAACCCAGCTTCGGGATACTAATGGTTTAGAAGTTTGTACAGAAACTGTTCGTCAGCGACTAAGGGAACATAATTTGAGGCCTAGAATAGCTGGTCGAGGTTAAGTTCTAACTAGAGTTCATCGCAGAGCAAGGCTAAATTTTGCCAGAGAGCATCGTAACTGGTTAGAGGCTGAATGGCAACAGGTATTATTAACTGATGAGTCTCGATTTTGTCTGTATAACAATGACAGGCATATGCGCGTATACTGACGCCCTAATGAACGGTATGCTCAGTGTAATTTCTCACATACAACATTATTTGGAGGAGGATCTCTGATGGTCTGGGGAGGCATTTGTTTGACTGGTCGCACAGAACTTGTAATCTTAAATGGAAGCCTTACAGCTGACAGGTACATATTGGAGATTTCAGACGAACATGTAGTTCCATTTGCACCATATATAGGGCAAGGATTTTGGTTAATGCAAGATAATGCCAGGCCTCATGTTGCTCGAGTTGTGAGAAATTATCTAGGGGAAGTCGGTATCGCTACCATGGCATGGCCAGCTCGGAGCCCGGATTTAAATCCGATATAAAATCTCTGGGATACTCTTGGGAGGAGATTACAAGAGGAACGTAATCTGAACTCTCTGGAAGATATACGGCAGAGACTGATTCAAATATGGAAAGAATCGGACCAAAATGACATACGGTCTCTTATTTTAAGTATGGGCCACCGTTGTCAAGAAGTTATTCGTGCCAGGGGTGGAAATACTCGCTACACTTATTTCGTTACATTTTGTTTCGTGTTTTCATTGTTAAATTTTGATATTAATTTTTAATAAAATCACGTTATGTTATAAAATAATATTTCTCGAATAATGACAAAGATAATGGAGTAAATAAGAAAATAAATTGTTAAGAAAAGATAAGGCTACATTGTGAGATCAATTCTAACTTGGTAATGTAACTGTTGCACTCTACAGGGTGTTACAACTTTTATGAAAAAATCACGTTATAATTGATACACCCTGTATTAATAAAAAAGAGGGTTTTATACAAACACAGTTAGCACACCGACGTTGTGAAAGAGACAAAGTTTCATTTAAAAAAAAAATCGTCCAAATCAGACAAGTGGTTTTGACAAATATTTACTTTAAACTTTTTGTTATTTTTTGATGGTGCGTTAATTTATTGGGGAAGTGTATTTTCGAAAAAATATTTTTCGAGTAAAAATTTTTCGAGAAAAAAATTTCGAGGACTATTCCGTAATCCATATTTGCTTTCTTCTAATTCTGTTTAAAATACAATTTTTAAATACCGACTTGGACATCTACTACAAAATTGGGTAATATACGCCGATTCTAAAACGGCGGATGTTACTATTGAAATTTTACAGAAACTTTTATAGACACTTTGAAACACACTATACATAACAATTTTGGGTCCAATGACAAAAAAAAATGTTTTTTCACCTTAAAATACCTAAAATTTTTTGTCGGTTCTCCACCATAAAAAAACGGCTTAATATCAATATAAGAAATTCATAGAGCAATAAACCATACCAAATTTTTTCGTAAACGATAAAATTTTCTTATTTTTCATTTTTAAGTTTGTTAGAAAAACAAATATTTTTATTGACAATTGGCGTTTCTGGTTTATATAAATGCGTTGTTGCCAAATCGAGTAAGAAAACTTATGCGACAGGAAATATTTTGGTTAATGAAAGTTGGCTGTTTGAAAATGGCTCCAGGCCTTACAGCGAAGACAAAAAATTACATAGCGTCTGGCAGGCAGGTGAACTTGGCTTCCAAAGTAAAAACATTTGTAGTAATCACAGACATCCGTCTTTTTATTTCATTTCATGATGTGCGTTAATTACGGCATGTCGGAACTTATGTGCTGTTTGTTAAAATACTTTTTTTTTTCAATTTAAGCTGTGGCCAGGCCGTTGGAGTCTATTCCGGTCGGCGTAGCCCAGGTATGGGTTAAAATTTTCTGGTGGCGGCGAAGCCGTCACCCTACAAAAAGTCGTTGCTTCGTCTTCTTATTGTGTATTTCTTATTATCAGATGCACTCGACAAAGACACGGTCATTAAATGTCGGGATTCAGATTCACTAACCGGCCAGACGCTAGTGAGTGTTGGCAGAATTTTGTTCGAAACACGTTGTTCGAAAATTTTTGTTCGAAAACACTATTTTGCGAAAAATCTTAGTTCGAAAATTGTTTTGTTCGATTAAGTGTAGCTCGAAAATACTTTGGTTGTTTTTTTATTTTATAATTTTATGTATAATTTTGGGGGGTGGGTGGCTCAGTAGTAAAGTTTCTGCCTGCGGATCCAAGGGTCCCAGGTTCGAATACCACCGTTAGCCGGGATTTTTTATTTAATTTCATTATTTAAAATTAATTCTGATGTCTTGGTAGGATTCCCCACTCGACCATTCTCTGTTGGGTTCTAATTAACAGTGCTGTTCCTGAAGTGGCACTGGGAAACAGTAACAAAGCCTACACAGAACGCACATGATTGAGTATAATTTTTTTGCGAAGCAACTTCGATTTCTCCAGGCCACACAGGTTAGGTAAATAAGTTACAATTTGTTTAATTTTTCTTATTTTATGGATATTTTTTAAGAAGCAACCCGTGGTGACTCCAGCTGTACATGTTAGGTAAATTAGTGAAAATTTGTTTAATTTTTCTTATTTTAAGTATATTTTTTGTGAAGCAACCCGTCGTTTATTCAATCGTTTCTATTGTTTTTATAAAATTTAAGTACAGGCACTACATATGTTTCGGAAACACTGTTCCATCTTCTGATGCCAGTTAATATTTAATAAAATATGGGGACGATTACAAATATTTTAAAATAACAGAAACCCCGTCTTTTTGTTTTACAGCGTGTGAAGGTGTATTCGAATATTTACACTTCTTGTTACAAGGATTGTTTATCGTTATAATTCGGAATTGGAAGTATTACTTGCATTCTTAATGACAGTTATTATCTGTTTAATAACTTTTTCTGGTTGCAATTATTATTAAGGCCGAAGGAGATTTATAGGAAAGTACAGTGTGGTAACGGTGTGAATCAGGAATCCTAGTTGTATCATTTATAAGACGCATATTCGCACGTCAGATAAACAAGTTTGCACAATCCTTTCCCACTCAATTTACTAGATGTTTCACTCTTTCTAATGCAGCAGCAGATGCGACAGCTCTGCCTGCCTAACATAAAACACTATCTGAATACCTGAAACAAATAAGGGCCTAATTATAAAATAGTAGTTTTCCGACGTTAATTCATACACAATAACATAAATAAATGTTGACTACCTTAAAAAGAAATTTGGATAATTTCTACTCGTTGCATTAGTTTGTATAGCTTTTTTCTGGTTGTATTTGCCTATTGAAAAGATTTATGGATATATATTAAACAATTTTAAAGCAAATAATAAACGAAAATTATATTGGCAGTAACGTAAATTTAATTTCTGAAAGACTTTTGGTTGGGACACCCCGTAGCACAATTTGAAATGGATTCTGATTGAAACGTTTCTTCTTCTCGCCCAGAAATGATTTATTTACTAATATTTTATGTTCTGTGCCTTCGTTGAGAGCTCTAAATCAGCTCCGTTCAAAGTGGAGACTGGATAGAGATTGGGGCATAGCAACGGGAACGAGTGTGTTTTTTTCACTATGGGCTTGTTACTACAATATAAAAGTAATTTATACCCCGAGTTAGACAAGTCACCATAAATTTTTCGAGTTTTGTTCTTGTTCTACTTATGTCTTCGACGATAATTTAGTTATCAAACACAATGACATTTTATCTAAAGATATTAAAAATGTTGTTTTATTGCCATAAAAAACAAAGACATTATTTTTCATAAAAAAAGAGCTAGAATTATTTTATCATTTATTGAAATTATCTACAAAGAGGAAAATTTTAAATATTGCTTTTAATTTAAATAAAACAAATCTTTCCTATTTTTTGATTATATTATTATTATTATATTATTAGACGAAATTGAAACTACATTTTGTTGAAATATTTTTGTAAAGCTAATTATTTCCACATCTTGCTACCATAATAGGTACTTATTGGCTTTGTTTTATACATGTGTTGTAAAGATTGAAATGTAATGCTTTTTGAAGTTTTTTTTATTTATCTATTTATTGTACCAACATCTGTATTCAAAAATAATTTTTAACTAGTTACCTTCGTGAAAATTTTTAAAAATAGAAATTTTAACGTCAATTTAAAGAAAAAATAGAGTGAAACGATGACTTAATTACTTTTTAAATCATTACTGTAATTAGTAGAATTCAAATAAATGATGTTTATTTTTACTCAAATCATTATCAAATTGAAAATTATTCATTAATATGTGTCTCACATCAATAGAAAAACATGTAAAGAATTTTACTTTACTAAGATTTAAATAATTGAATAACGGTTCGTTAAATATCGCCCAACTCTATTGTATATTCATTATAATGATGTTTCTATCTTTAAGATTTTACATGTGGATAAATTTCAAGATGCTTTTTGAATTGGGCAATAAAACTAGTCGTAAATCGACAGACATGTAGTTGTTATTTAATTTTAATCTAAGTATCAAACACTAGGAGTCCCAATGATCTTTTTAATTGTTTTTTTTTTTTTTCAATTGGTATTTCACAGGCATTATGCTCTGCATTATTAATCTATTTAAGCATCCTTTTCTAAATTTAATCAAGGAATTAAGGAGCCCCCTTTGTTGTAGTGCTTCTAGATCGAGCTTTACTATGAATATTTTCAGCCACAGTAAGGCTGTTTAAGTTATTCTTATATTAATGGTCAGTACTTTATTTTTGCACCTTTGAATGTTTTCTACATTCTCAACTCTATAGATTAAAGTTGATTTGTCCTTATTATTTAGACTATTTAGAGGACGTCCTCTAGCTTGGGCTTTTTATAAGACTTAAGAGTTTTGACAGTGTAGTTACATGCGTCTGGCGTTTCTTCACCCAGTATTAAATACCTCAATCTAACACTGGCACAGGACGCGGATTGATGTTTTCTCTTCTTCTTCACATAATCTGCACAATATAGCTTCTTCTGCTGGATTGATGACACTCATGTGCCTTATTTAACGATACTGTTTGGTAAGAAGACCTATTGCGTTTTTGGTCAAGTTGGTCTTTTGTTGCACGATTACATAATGAACTCTTTAGCTTGTTACAATCCTGGATATTTATGTCGCCATTCCTGGGACTCTTTTTGCATCAATTGTTTGATGTATGCCTTGTCGGATGCCTTAGCAATCCCACAGAAGGTCTTATCTGAGCCTTCTCGAGCAAGTTCGTCGGTCTTTTCATTACCCTGGCAAGAAAAGTCATTGCATATGCAGCGATAATTTTGAAAACAAGAAAAATCATAAAAAACTTCTTGAACGAAATTTTTTGAATAAGGAAATATTATGGGACTAAACCAAGGAAAAACAAAAACCATGAGATTAGATAATAATGCAACATCAAAAAATATTAAAATAGAAAAACATGAATTCAAAAAGGTGCAAAAATTTAAATATTTGGGAATTACAATAGCTAAAACTGGAGACAGCAAACTTGAAATAGCAGAAAAATAGTCACTTCAAATAAAGCCTTCCACATAATCACATAATCAGATCAATATGCAGCAGAAATAATAAAAATAACATAAAAAGTCGGTAAAGTATTTTACCCAGAAGTTCCCTCGCTATAGATATTGTAAAAAAGGCAACTTCTACACTTACATTTTACAAACGTGACGAAGAACACCGGCGGATGCGAAGTTAGAATTACGTTCGGGATCGGCTTCGCAAACGAAGCTAATGATTGGCTGCTTTTAAAGTGGTCCAGTCTTATCGAGGAAAGTAAAAGAGGAAGGAGATCTAAGAATTATGGAATGAAAAAATTAAGAAAGCAATAATAATATAATAATAATAATACTCTTCTTAATTTACCCCCTTACGAGTGAATTTTAACCCCAAAAGCTGAGCTTGTGCGGGGAAAGGGACGGCTATTATTATTTGTCGTGATGCTCCGGGGCGACTTAAAGATGATTAATGGTGCCATTTGACTTACAGATGAGAAAAACCCGGAAAACCTCACCCACCATCAATATTAGGACCAATTAAAATTACAGACGAAGAATACAGAATTAGAACATATGAGGAAATAAACAGGAGCTAAACGAAAACAATAACAAAAATAAAACAATCCAGAGTTAGATGGTTGGCACGCTTTTTTACTTTCCTATCTGTATACAGATATAAGGAAAGTATAGGAATCATGATTTTTTTCGACCTCGAGTTTTCGACGGATTTTTACGTTTTGAGGTCCCCTGAATCCGTTTTGACTATTTTCGCGATGATGTCTGTGTGTGTGTGTGTGTGTGTGTGTGTGTCTGTGTGTGTGTGTCTGTATAACGCATAACTCATGAACCGATACACAGAAAAACACCAAATTTTAAACTTAAGCTTTGTTTCAGCGTCCAATGAGCTGATTAGATTTTGGGCAGAGTCGGAACATCTGGGGGGGTACTTTATAGGTGGTCATTTTTATATTTTATGGAATATATCTGTTATTTACGTTTTGAGAAGAAAATTCTTCAAATAAAAGTTACTTCTAATATAATTATCTATAATTTTTGTTATATGCAAAATTTTCCTAAAATGGTCCGTATTCGAGAAATTTGACAAAATGTAAAAAAAATAATTTTTTATAAAAATTGTTCAAATAAAAGTTGTTTGTAATATAATTCTCTATAATTTTTATTCTATACATAATTTCTCTAAAATGGACCGTATTCGAGATATTTGAGAAAATGTGTAAATTTCGAATTTTGAAGAAAACTCAAAAACGGATATAGAAAAAAACATTAAATTTTAAACTTAAGGTTTATTTCGGCCTGACGTGCAATGATTAGATTTTGGACAAAGTCGGAACATCTGGGGGGGTACTTTATGGGAGACCGTTTTTATATTTTATGGAATATATCTGTTATTTATGTTTGGAGAAGAAAATTGTTCAATTAACAGTTACTTCTAATATTATTTTCTATAATTTTTGTTTTATGTCAAAATTTCCTGAAATGGTCCGTATTCGAGAAATTTGACAAAATGTGCAAAATTCTGATTTTTTTTGTTTTTACGTAATAACTAGATAGGAAAGTCATGTGTTGGACACATCAGATTTTTAAAGAAGGAAATGGAACATTGTTACATTCAATGTTATAATGGGACCCAGAAGGGAAAAGGAGTCGTGAAATATCCAGTTCAGGATGGCTGAAGGAAGTGAGAGAACATTTACGCAGGACAGGAGTAAATAATTGGCAAGAAAAGGTACAGGATAGGGAAAAATGGAGGAACATTGCAAATAATATTATCTAAGAGAATGGAATTGATCCACCCAAAATGCGGATCTAGGACACTATATACCAGGTCTTCAACAATACCCGAAACCCACGTGATCTGGTAATATCAAAAACACAGCGAAAGGACCTGATTTGGTTCCTTATACGTCAACTGTCGTTGTCAACACTGTCAAAAATATCATTAGATTTCATTTGGGTTTTTAAGTATATTTATATTATTTAAAGGTTATTGATTTTTTGCATTTTGTCAACATGTTATTATTCAATTTTTCCTCAAATAATAATAAAGCAATCAGTTCTTTTTAGAGCTCATTAGTGCCTTTATTCTTTTCTATCGGTAAGTGTAAATTTATTTACTTTTTTACAAGTTTATTGACAATTTAATTTTCAGCTCAAAATGTTTACACCGGAACAAGATTCTTTTATTTTAATGGCACATTTTAGAAGTGGATCTCGAAATGATGATGGAACTTGGTCATACTCAATTCAGAGTTGCATTCAACAATTTGAGGAACGTTTTCCAGCTGTACAAATAGAATATAGTTTTCGTCATCATAAACACATTCTTGTTCAACGTTTTGAAACGAAAAATTGCATTTGTAAAGAGAAGGGGTCTAGAAGGCCCACAGTAATAACCGAAGATGTTCAAGATGTTCAAGATGTGCGAATTCGTATAGAGCAACTAAATCGGTGAAAAAATTAGCAGCTCAAGGAGCTAAGAACAGCGTCTGGGAGCTTGACTCTCTTATAATCTAATTTCATTGTTTTAGATTTATCTGTAGGAACTAGCCATAAGATTTTGAAAAAAAATCTATCCATGCATCCTTATAAGGTTTCAGTACTGCAACAATTGTTTCCTGGTGATTTTTGTTAAACGTATGGAATACTGTCGATGGTTCAATGAGCAATTAAATGACAATAACTTATTGGATAGAACTTTTTTTACTGATGAAGCATGGTTTTACTTATCAGGATATGTCAATAGTCAAAATTATCGAACATGGGCAACTGAAAATCCTCATTCATTTGTGGAGATAAGTCTACATCCCATTAAAGTTGGTATTTGGGTAGCAATTTCAAGAAGAAGAATAATAGGGCCCATATTTTTCTATGACACAATTAATAGCCAACGTTATCGAAATATTTTTCTTGAATTTGTTGAACAGCTACAGGATAATGAGCTACAATTGGGTTATTTTCAACAAGATGGGGCAACAGCTCATACAGCTAGAGCTACTATTGACCTAATAGAAGAATATTTGGATGACCGAATTATTAGTAAAGGATTATGGCCTCCAAGATCTCCAGACCTCACACCCCCTGACTACTTTTTATTTGGTCATATAAAAAATAAAGTATTCAGAAATCGTTTGCATGATGTGATTGAATTGGAGCAAGCTATAGTTAATGAAATTGAAAGTGTAACTGAGGAGCAACTGCATAATGTGTTCGAAAATATGAAAAAAAGGGTTAATGCTTGCATTGAAGCTGGTGGTGAACATTTTGAACACTTAATATGAATGTATATTCTTTGTACAACATCAAATTATCCTTTAAAATAAATTATTGAAGTTCATGTTGTTATCAAATGTCAATCAATTCTGTTCAGAACTGGATTGTTTTTTTTTGTTTTTATCAATATGCCTTTTTGTTACATTTTTTTTATATATATTTTAAATGAACAAAAACAAATTTAACATGAAAAATTAGCAGCATATTCTAAAATTAATTTTGAATTTTATAGATACCTACTAATTTAATATAAATAGAAACAATTTAAAAATTGTATTTGTTTATTGTCTCATTGCCCATGCACAATTCCATCTCTCAAAGTAAATTTTAAATTGATTTCTAATTTCTAAACGTACAACAAGCTAAATGTATGATCTGTAGGTACTTTCTATACCTATCAAGTTGATTTATTTGTAAGATTTAATAATTCTACTACATAAACAAAAACATTAAAAGCGATTATCACATGTTTAATCAAAATAAGATTACTATTACTCATTTTAACCAATACTGTTGTAATTTAAACAGTCAGTCGTAGTTAAGATAATATACCAGTTGCCATCAAGCTAAAATAAATAATTTTTGTGTTCTTTATGCATAACATTTTTTAACCATCCATTCCCACACTTAATTTTTAACAAGAATTTGTCTCTCAAAATTTCAATTATTGAATAATAATAATTCTAAATTCAGTTCCTTTAATAAAATTAGGGGCTGTCCCATTCCGCGACACGCACTGGGATATACGATGCCCCATGCTTATTTATATACAACAATTGAACTTAAAACTCAAAACAATTTTTTTATGGTAACTTTTAGATCCCAATAAACCTGATGGCTCAAATGCTATTTTATTGACTTAAAAAGGTAAAAGACAATTTGTACTACAAACTTCGTATCACAATTATATTAAATTTATTCTAAATAAACGTAATTATTTAGTTAAACTATATACAAAATTGGTAAATAAATTTCATCTTTGATGTCGTCCAAGATTTTCGGGTAAATCTGATCTTCACTTGTATTTATGTTTCAGTTTACGATTGGCAACCTCTTAGCCTTTGGAGATGATCTTTCTTCAGTTTTCTCTTTGCTACTTTGCTCAATTTCGGCTTCAGGTTGAATTTCAACATAACTAAAATCCTATTCAGAATTTTCACCGCAAAATAATTAATTTTTATTCCATCCTTTGAAGATTCAGGAACAAAGTGTTCTAATTGTATCTCGCGAGAGGTGGAAACATTTCTATGTAAAAATAAAATCCCGTGTCAACACAATACCAAATGTAATTTAAAAATACCACTACTTCAAGATCCTATCGCCAAAAAAAAAAAACAAATATTAAACTGTTACAGCACACACTGGGACATGTTCTTTTGATGGGTATAGACTGAACTTCCTTTGCAGAATTACTCCAACCATATCGAGCGGTATTACTTGAAACTTGAAGATAAAGAAATATACGGAGCATCGAGTACAGAAGGTTAAATAAACATTAAAAACAAACAAAACACTCAAGATAGGGTGTTTTTAGGTTAGGTATCAAATTATTCTTCTCTTTTAATAGAAGACGTATTGAATTCAATAGTGATTACATCAAAAATTTTAAAGATAAGATTTTACATTGGCCTAAATGGAATTCTAACATAAAAATAGAATGTAAAGCACCATTAAATAATAATATGATTTTTTTTTGTTATATCTCACAGATAACTGAAGTTTGTTCTTATGGTTACAGACCATTAAAAAAAAGAAGAAGAGATATTTTATTTAAAACCTACCTACCTACAGCACTGGCCCACATCTAGGGATTTTTACTATTATTTTCACCAATCGCTGTCATGACGAGTTGATCACGTGGGTTTCGGGTATTGTTGAAGACCTGGTATAATGACAGAAACTTTAATTTAGCCAGGCCTTCACACTGGCACCAGAAGTTGATTGAAGTTTTCTCTTATTCTTCACTAATCAGCACAATGTAGCTTCTTCTGCTGGATTGACGACACTAATGTGCCTTTTTAAGCGACAGTGTTCGGTAAGAAGACCTATTGTTATCCTAACAATTGTCATTTTTGTTTCAGTAGGTCTTTAGGCCGACGCTAATAAATTCTTTGGCCTGTTTCAATCCTGGATAGTTTTTCCACAATTTCTGAGACTCTATTTGTAGCTATTGTTTGATGGATGGATTAGCAACTCTATATAAAGATTCGGGATCTGACATGGTCTTATCTGAGCCTTCTCGGGCTAGTTCGTCAGCCCTTTCATTACCCTGATATCCTCTGCGGCCTGTTACCTAGGCTAAGGTCACTTTGTTATGAATACTTACCTTTATCAGGTCTTCTTTTCAAGTGGTATTTTACAAATACTGTGATTTGCTTCATTAATCTATTTAATAGTTCCTTTTGTGTAAACTTTATTCAGGAATTGTAGAGCATCATTGTGCTCGTAGGATTGGGATTTAATATGAATCTCCTAATTTTCTCATCCACATTAAGGATTTTTTAAATCATTTTTGTATTAATGGTAAGTACTTTTGTTTTGAACATTTTCTACACTTTTAACGTCAAAACTAAACTTCATTTATCCGTCGATATGTACGTTCTTAAATACTTTCATAAAATTTAGACTAAATTCAAATTAGATTTTTATCAGTATTTATATATATTTTTTTAGGGAAGATCTAAATAAACGTTTTATTAAATAGTAATAGAATTTTATTAACAGTAAGTAAAGTTGTCTCTCAGTGTAGACAATATTAAATATTTTCTAAGCTCTGGATTGATTTTGTGATACAAAATGTTATGTTAGTAATATATTTTTCTCTGAATAATATAAAGTTTACCCAAGATTGGCAATAAGAATCATATAAAAAGTTAAGAAAATATATTTTTCGTATATTTATTCCTAAATTTCGAACCTATAAAAACCCCTTTATAAATTACTTAGGTTTGCGTATTGATTGTAACTGGAAACATTAGTATCTAACGCAAGCTATTGTCAACATTGGCGAAATCAAAATTACAAATGAAATCGTCAAAATCATAAATAGGGTCAACAAACAACAAAATTCATACTATGAACGGGAGCGCAACGCGTGTATCTAAACGTCTAAAGGAGGTGGCGTCAACCATAATCAATCATGTCCTATCTTTTAGATTGAAAGACATTGAATTAGCAGGAAATTGGAGCTGGCTCGGAGTTAACTCCGTCGAGCCCACTCCTCATTACTCTTTGTCACACCAAGTTTTTTTCCTTTCGGGAAAAAATTACGCTTTACTGCACGTGCATCGTATGTCGATAAAACATCAGTCACATGAACTCAATTAGTACGAAAATTTATTAATCTTTGTCCGCCGTTATTTTTTCGTCGCGAAAAAAACGCGATTGGCGATATAAAAGATAGCGGCTAAAATTAAACTCACGAACACGTGTTTTTAGATATAAAATTTTCAATTTGCTTCAAAGCATTATTAAATAAAACGAAATAGACCCAGAGACGATGAGGTTTGAATCAACCAAAATTAAAATAAAACTTTCAAATATAAATTTTCGAATACTATTCATTCTATCCCACAAATGATAAATTTAATTGATAGGAGCTGGTGGCAGAAATTATATGATTTGCTATTGCTCGTATGTTAGGGAATCGAGTTTTGATGCTTAATATGGTAAACTTGGTGGAAAAGAAAGGTGTCGCTTATTGAAAAAAATGTAGTTTTACAATGTGTTCCATAAAGTTGTATCCATATGGAAATTTGTTCAATATTATGATTATAAAAAACGTCATGGGGCATTCATAATATTCATATATATCTGCTTCTCTTAAAACTTTAAATAGTGTCATGGGAATGCCTAAGCCGTCCCTGAAAAGCGCGACCTTCAGCCTGCCACTCGACTTATGGTCAAAACCCCGCTGACGCATAGAGACAAACGCTCCGCTTCTTGAGAAACTACCAGAACAAGCGGTACATGACGTTGAGTCATCGAGATGGAATTCTAACACATTCCACATCGTCTAGAGACTTCTCGTACAGAATTGGGCTTGATATAAATAGCGCGACTTATCGACGGACGAGGAAATTCGAATAAAGTTTTGGGCAGAAAAGATAAATTGTAATTAATAAATTAGAATTGTGAGTTAGTGCCTAAGTATTATATAAATTAATTAGTACGTCATAAATACATTGTAAACAGTATGTTTTAAATAAGTAAACAATAAATAAATTAGAATTAGTGCCTAAGTATTATATAAATTAATTAGTATGTCATAAATAAATTATAAATAGTGTATTTTAAATAAATAAACTATAAATAAATTCAACTATCGTTAAATTGGTGTTAGAAGTGGAACTATAAATAAATAGTGGACAATAATGACTAAAAAACTGTGTGATTTAAAAGTGCCTGAGCTACGTCGAGAATTAGAAGAACGTGAACTGGAAACGACAGAGAAAAAATCAGAGCTGGCAGAATGACTTAAAAAAAACGATAGAAAATGAAGGTTTGGATCCGGAATCGTTTCTATTTTCGGATGATGCGTCTGCTATAATTTCTTCAATCTCTTCTGATATGTCTTCTATGAAAACCGATATTTCTTCTAATATTTCCTCATTAGAAAGTAAAAGATTCTTCAGACATTTTTTCCTTAGAAAGTGAAGTTTCTTTAGACATTTCTTCCTTAGATAGTAAAGTTTCTACTTTAGAAGAAAAGGTGTTTTCTGACATATCTTCTTTAAAAACCGAAATTTCTTCCGACTGGTAAGCAAAATGTCTTCTATGGAAAATAAATTTCTAATATTTCTTCTATGGAAGATAAGATTTCTTCCGTTAAAAAAAAATAATTTCTTCCGTTGAGGAGAAAATAAAAGAGATGGAAAAGAAGATAGAAGAACTGGAACATACAGAACCGGTCAAGGATGGTGAAATAAAGTGCCATGTGGTGGAGTTAAAGTTGAAATTGGAAGGAGCTGTAAATTCTGCTCGTGTTAAAGCCCTAAATTTCGACGGAAAGATATCATGGACGAACTACCTTAAACAGTTCTAACTAGCTGCCAGAGCAAACGAATGGTCTGAACAAGAGAAGGCAGTAAATTTGACCATCGCTCTTCGAGGAGACGCTTTAGATGTTCTTTAGACAATACCTGTGGAAGAGAGAGATTATTTTGAACAACTACAAAAGAGACTAAATATACTGAAAAAATTGTTCAGAAAATTAAGGAAGACAGGGTCATAGAACCTTCTACCAGCCCATGGGTATCTCCGGTCCCGAAAAAGTATGGAACTACGAGATTCTGTGTGGATTACCATCAGTTGAACAATGTTACCAAGAAAGACAGTTACCCTCTGCCTCGTATCGACGATACCTAGGACACATTGGCCGGAAGTAAACTATTCTCTACCTTGTAGTTTGGATATTGACATGTGGAAATGGACTAAGTAGACAAAAAAAGACAGTTTTTACCACCGGATCTGGATTGTGGCAATTAAATAATATGCCAGATGGATTAAAACACTTTAAGATCGAACATAGAGCCGGAATAAGCCACAGAAATGCCGATGCTCTTTCTAAAAGACGGTGTTCAACAGAGTGCTCCCACTGCAACAAAGTGGAATCCAAAGAAAGTGGACTTCTAAGAACAACTGTAGTCAACGATGAGTGGGCCTCTGCTAAAATTAGGAAATAACAAGAGAACGATACCGTTTTAAAGAAGATGCGACCATGGAAAGATAAAAATCATCGACCCACTTGGCAAGAAGTATGTAATCTCTCTTCAGTACTTAATTCATATTTGGCTCAGTGGGATTCTTTTAAACTGGAAGATGGCTTATTAAAGCGAGTACTTGAAAATGATGATGGTTCCGAGAACAGAAGACAGTTGGTCATTTCAAGGAGTAGAGTAGCCGAATTACTTCGTCAGTTACACGACAGTTCATCAGGAGGACATTTCGGTGTTAAGAAAACCCTTCAGAGAATCCTTGAATGGTTTTATTGGATAAATAGTTCCGATGATGTAAAGGACTGGTGTAAGAAATGTACCAGCTGTGCTATGATTAATGGACCTCAGCGGAAAAGATAGGTGAAGCAATACAACGTTGGTAGCCCATTTGAGAGGATCTCCTTAGATATTTCTAGACTATTCCCCGCGACCGAGGATGGTAATAAATACATGATGGTGGTTATGGATTATTTCACGAAGTGAGTGGAAGTCTACGCCATTCCAAATCAAGAGGCCGCAACTGTTGCAGATGTGTTGGAAAAATAGTTTATTTGTCGATTTGGAGTACCCTTGAAGGATCATTATAAACATGGTGAAAGAAATCTTCCATTATACCCAGGTTTAAATACTGGTCTGCAGCGTTTAGGTTAAAACGAAGACTGTCCCTTGTTACTTCCATGCAACTGGAACTTGTAAAAGAGGATCCAGTTGCAAATACAACCATTCAGTTTTCTTAAGGAGGGACCAATGTTATGGGAATGCCTAAGCCGACCCTGTAGAGTGCGACCTACAGCCTGCCACTCGACTCATGGTCGAAACGCCGCTGACGTATAAAGACAAACTTTCCGCTTCTCGATAAACTACCAGAACAAGCGGTACGTGACGTTGAGTCATAAAGTTGGAATTCTAGAACATTCCACATCGTCTAGAGGCTTGTAGTACAGAATTGGGCATTGTATAAATAGCAAAACTTATCGACGGACGAGGAGATTCGAATAAAGTGTTGGACAGAAAAGTTAAATTGTAATAAATAAATTAGAATTGTGAGTTAGTGCCTAAGTAATATATAAATTAATTAGTACGTCATAAATACATTGTAAATAGTATGTTTTAAATAAATAAACAATAAATAAATTAAACTATCGTTACAATAGCTTATAAAAATTTGGCTAGGTATTGCATTAGTTATTTGTGAAATTAGGTATGTTTTGAAAAATAAAAAGAAAAATAAATGCGAATTTGATAGAAAACTAATGTCAGTAGCCAACTTTTATATGGGCAATTTTACGTTTTTAAATAAGCGGAAGTGATTGCTTTACGACAGTTTTTCCAATCGTAATATTAAAAAAAATCTCATATGGACCCAACTTTATAGAATACACTGTATATAATTCATAGTGCAAAATATAAATATACCGCTGGTTAATGTTATTAAATAAATCGTAGATGTTTAAACGTATATTTTATTGATGACAACAGTAAACTAAATTCAGGACATTACACAATTCTATAGCAGCTAAAACTATATAGATGCCCCGCCTTGAAAGATCAGCTTTCAACTTGTAAAGAACATATTATCTTTGACATATGTCTAGTTATGTTTCCATTGCAGGTTTTGATGGTGACAACTCTTTTAATACCGTTAAATCCCGGCTTGTACTCCAAAACTATGCATAACTGCCACTTAGTTGCTGGTAGATAATCTTCTTTTACTGCGACCAGCTGATCTTGCTTAAGAGCTTCTTAAGATTTATTGCATTTCGATCTCATTTGTAACTCGATGATATACTATTTTTTACTACAATGCTCCCAGAAGTGCTGTTTCATTTGTTTTCCTCACCTGTAAGTCAAATGGCACCATCAATCATCTTTAAGTCGCCCCGGAGCTCCACGGCAAATAATAATAATAATAATAGCCGTCCCTTTCCCCGCACAAGCTCAGCTTTTGGGGTTAAAATTCACTCGTAAGGGGGTGAATTAGGGAGAGTATTATTATTATATATTATTATTAATTAATTGTCTGTTTTTTTATCTCACAATGTCTCGATAGGAAGTTATATAGAAAAAGTTAGTATTCATCCAGACAAAAAACCAAAACATGTTTAAATTAATATATTAAATAAATTATGAGTATTCTTTAATAGAGATATATTTATTTGTATTATGGAAATAATGTTTATGACAACAAACTTATGTTCGATATTTGTATCAATTTATAAAGATAACTCTTGTATAATGATAATATCAAATTTAAAGGTTTTAAATAAGGACTTGCAGATATCACAGTTCGAAATTCTTTTTATTGACTATAATACTTTTTTTGGAATGAAAGTTCCTGTTTTTCAGTTAAGCTCCATAAATCAATTCATATTTTAATCTGAACGCTACTTAAGCGCAGTAAAGTTGCAATAACTAAACAATATAGTAAACTTTTCGAAAATTTCTAAGTTAAAATGAAAATCAATTTATATTTAAAATTAAATAAGTTAACTAAAATTTTTGACCGTTATGAAGTTAATAAAGTTATAAAAAATAACGTTAAAAAGAGTCATGTGTGAATTTTCAATTTCTCTTATCTGTATATTACAATATCAATACATGACTTGGCTTTGACACAAAACTTCTAATCCGAATCAAAATCTTGAAACTATTATTTGGGGACTTAAAATCGTGGTCCACTAGTTGGTGTAGCCTTTTAAAACATTTGGAATAATAATAATTGTATATCATCAATTACCACTGCCACTGGTAAAATCCTAAATTTAAAATAGTGTATTATAATAATAAGACATTAATCATATCTTAAATGAATCGCCTACTACCATGTTTTAGAAATAAATAAAATGTAATTTTTAAATTAATAAAAATATTCAAAATAATCTAAGATTCCTTGCGTTATGTTAATAAACATTAAACAAAATTTCTCACGAATTATTTAGTATTCCGTCCCGTACTTCCATGTCTCTATTAGCTTCGCTGTCAACAATTTCCGGCAAGGCATATGGCATATGGCATATAAAAATTTTTAATTTTATTTTGTATCTTTTCTTTCCAAAATCTGTCATTATGAGATATTTTCTTCACTTTTATTCCTCCAGAAGTCGAAAAGCACAAAATCACAAAATGCAAAAATCCATTTGTGTTATGTGCAGATAGTCCTGAATTTGAAAATACCAATACTGGTTCTCCTTAATGGTATTGTCCTTTCTCCAAAAAGTTATTTCTCTACTGCATATTTCTTCTTCTATAGTCAGCACTTCAGCTTCATATGGACATTTTAACTCTATCATAGAGTTTTGTTTTTTTTTAAATCAATTCGGACTGGCAGCAACATAATCAAATTCGAATTCAATAAAATGTCCACATTTAAAAACTTTTAATTGCAAATAAATTTCCAAATCTTATTTTGCTCTGAATTTATGGTCCACACCATATCGGGTGGCTTTAGAAATAAAAGATTTTAGGAGATTTTTTACAAATTTTTACAAATTTTAAAGCAGTGACTCGTTTCCGTCTTTTTTGTGCCACAATGCACAATTAGCTTGTCACAATCGATTTTTCTCATTTATAGACATTGGCTAACTGTTTAGAAAATTTTCTCTTGCAACGCATCTCAAAGGGTGCTACAGATCAAAGCCATGAGCGAAAACAAGAAAAAATATTTACATTACTTTAACGGATTGAAGAGATATTAACATGCTGGAATTAATAATTATTGTTGACTCGAAGAGGTATTCATTAAACAAAAAAAATATTTATAATTCACATTTCAGAGTATACCTGCCAATTTCGGATATATATTTTTTTAATAAATAAATGATAAAATTAATTTAATATAATTGAGCGAAATTACTGTATGTAAAAATAACAACATGAATTCAAATCACTTACGTACTGTTTATCACTAAATAGTAGAAAAAGATATATATTTTGTTGGTGTCACCCTCTAGACGAAAAAGCTTTTAACGTATTTCTATTTTTATTGTAATAAAAATAAATGCTCCTGTAGGCAAAAATTAAATATATTGTTCTCTTCTAGCATTTTTTAACATTTCTATTTTTTTCGTTTCTTTTCTTAGATTTTTTTTAAAAGAGACTGATTCATATTTTTAAAGCGACTCCAGAGAGGTATGGGTTAAGCCTTTATATGTACTTATATAAAATTTCTTTTAGTAAAATTAAAAAATAATCACAAATATTAATTTCTTAAAAATCTAACAGAGGCGCCACTTTCTAGACGAAAAATCTTGCAATGTAAGGGTTTCGTAGTACCCCACTTTTAAAGTTTATTTTTGACTATTTTCAAAAGAAAAAGGTATATACGTGTAGGTAAAGGTTAAATCTATGCTCTTCTGGAACCACTTTTTTAAAATTCAATTTTGTTTTTTCTAAAAAAAATTGAGAAAATGGGTAAAAAAAGTCGAGTTTTGTAATTTTAAATTTTAAAAAAGTGTCTCCAGAGGAGCATAGATTTATTCTTTATCTACACGTACATATTTTTTTCTTTCAGAATAAGTCAAAAATAAACTTTAAAAGTGGGGGTACTACGAAACCCTAGCATGTTCCGCTCTACAACCAAGTAAATACTCCTCTTAAAGAGGTAAATAGTTCTGCTCGTCCCGCAAATATTCAATCGTTACATAAAATAGGACATTTCGCAACTAGTTTCATAAATAGCTATTAGGATTCTATATTTTAAATATTCTTTATTATTGATGTATGTTCAGTATTTTGTTAATAAAATTTTAAATAAAAAATATCTTTGATTTGAATAAATTATTTAAACTTAAATTAAAAACTGAAAAACATTTGTGGTAGAAGACTAATAAGTGGCATTTTTTTAATCGACTTTAATTTCAAAAACATATAATTAGAAAAGTAGTATTTTACATTTATATACCTAAATTTTGGCCCTATTTTTTTCTGGTAAAAATCGCACAAATGTAATCAAATTGTTATTAACATTTAAAATTTCATAATTATATTTTTGGCTCTCCTGTAGAATTATATTTTTGGTAGTTATTACACTATTGCTCGGGAAGTGCGATTTATACCTACACCTATACAAATTAAAAAATACTAGTTTTTAGATTATCCCTTTGTTCTTCTTATCTTTTTTTTATTGTTTCTTAATTACAAATACTGTAGATTGTAGGTAGAAGGATCGATGAGTAAATAAAAACATCACTCTTCTGAGAGCCAATATAATTTGCATTTGAAAAGAAACAATCTGTATTTTAATCAACACCTTATTCCGACATAATAGTAACTAGATTGATTAACACTCTCATGCAGAGATCGGAACAGATCCGGCCCCAGTAAGAATTTAAACTAACGACATAAAAGTTTGTTTTTAAATAATAAATAGTTTATAATAGTATATCGCAACCATTATAAGATCAATTCGGGGTTACACTAGGCGCGCGATGTAACATGACATGAAAATTACTTCCCAGAGACATTTTTCTAGACAAAAATTAAGAAAATGTCGTCTGAAAGACGTCACGTTTCTAGGACGTCATAATTCTAACGAGATTGTGTCATATTATGTATAAGTAAATTACACACGTTAGATATTAAAAAAGTAACTTCTACGTGCTGTGTATCACGATTGTAGTCGTAGATATATAAACAAGACAGATAGGATTATTTACAAAATTTTTGAAGAATGAACGGTGGTGTCCGCGGTAGAAACTCAATAATCGGATTGAACATGATGCCAAGTTTACGTGCTTTTAACTATATATATATATATATATATATATATACCTATAAATGGTATGTAATGAAGCCCGAGAGACAAATGGGCCGCTTTGGAGCCCGGCGCTTGGAAGTGGTTTAGGCGTGTATACTTTTTCTATATCACTTTAAAATCATAGAAAACATATAGAGGGGAAAGTAGAGGGGTAAAGATTTCGAAACAGGAGTGTCCAATATAAACATTTATACCTTTGTGAAGCCCAAGAAGATATCTTTAAGACGTTAAGAAACCCAAACGTATAAAAAAAGATACTAGTGAATCACAGTGAAGCCCAGCGGTGCTGCCATTTCTACTTATAGTGGTGCGTTCTATTTTTAGATTCAAGGATACTCTCAGATGATTTTTAAGTATTCTCCAGTTTTGCTTCTTTTGCCATCGGGCGTTTCATGGTAGTGTTTGTGCTTACAGAAATATAATACTATTTAATCTACAGCCTTTTTTGGAAGTTAGGTAGGTAATTTTTTCTACGCTCTATCTTTAACGTAACTGCATCAAAAATTCATAGTAGTCAACTAAAAAATTGAGTATTCAATATTCACAATTTCGAAATAAAACTAAAATAAATAACTTTCCTAATATTATTGTGTAAAATTTCCAATTCATTTATTATGCATTTATTAATAGTTGTAATTTACTGAAGGAGTTTAATTAAAATATTCCAAATTTATTTAATTATTTGTATATGGCTGTAGAAAAAATATGATATGCAACATATGCATGTCTTATTTTCACTTATGGAATTGCCGCACACACCTGACGGCTTGTGCGTTCAATTTTTCTGTTCGTGAAAAAAGTACCACTTTGTGCACTCGTTACATAAATTACTATTATATTTTTTTATTTCACTCTAGTAGTTTAAAATATTTCAATTTGGCAATTAATATTATAATCGTAGTGTTCTTAGTTAGACACGGTCTTTTGAATTGGTGTATATATAGTATTTAAGTATCCCTTATGGTTTAGGGTTGTTCATAAGAATTTGAATAAGACATTGTCATTATAGATTGTGAACGTAATGTGTTAATACCCATAATTAACCTCTGTACCATAAAATATTGTAAAAAAGGCTGGCGCAAGTCAATTTTTATTTTAATCAAGGCATCTTATCGCATAAAAAGTCTACCAATTACTATAGTGCTCGACAAAACTATTTGCTACCTTAAAATTATTTTCAATTATCTGTTCATTGATTTTCTGCGTAATAAGTATGCAGCGTCCTTTCCAGCAGATGACAACTCTTATTATTTCCTTTTCGGATTACTTATTGACAAAAGTTAATCTTATTTCCAATAACCAGACAATTTAATTCATTTTGAAAGATTTATTTAGAAATTTTACGGTTAGTTAAAGGAATAAGCCGACAGCATTAATATTTAAACCCCTTAATGGTATTTCCAATTTTTGTGAAACATATACCTGTTAAGATTTAATCTTTTTCTGTGAGTAGGGGTAGTTCTTCTACAAGAATATTTTATTCAATGAACCAGTATTAGTCTTATTTTTAATTTTGAATATTGAACATCTAATAATTTATTTAGTGATAGAGCATATTAATATTAACTACCTATTACGTAAATTTGCAGCCGGAGGTACGATCGTTTTTTTAGTCGATATTTTTTACAACTTTGAGTTATCTGACGTCTCGTTTGCAGGGGTTTTAAACTATATATTTGCAGATGAGACTTCTGATGGTCTCGCCAACCACTACACAAATTCCAGCCGGAGGTACGTTTGTACCAACTATGAGTAGAGACTTATTTTATATTTCTGATCTAATTTATTTTAAGTGTTTTTATTCTTTCTTGTTCATTTTAAAGCTTTTTTTCTTGTATTGTGTTATTTTCAATGATTTATTTACGTTTGTATTTTTTCCAATTTAATCTAGAAATAAATAATGTTTTAAATATGATTTTTTAGTAATTTATAATAAATTGCTGCTTAAGTTTATCATTTTCGAAGATAGACTATTTTTTGACATATAAATTTATCATCCTTCTTTATTTTAGAAAATGATAACCCCTGTAAAACATATTGCAGAACATAAAGTATATTAGGTATGATCGGAAATAATTAATTAAATAAAAGTGAAGATTATTAGTTGTTTTTAAACGGTGTGAGTCATGATGAAAATTCAAAGGAGAAAGATGCTTAATTTTTAATTACTGTTCTATAAAAAGATCAGCCCAAAAAATCACACCATTTTTCTAAATATTATTAAATGACATGACTACTCAAATGCACCTGAAGAAAATAAGTTTAATTATTAGGGATAAACCTGCCAATTTTCACTTAAATCGGTTAAAATAGCTCTAAACTATAGATAATTAATAAAAAATAAAACAAACCATCTCTTTAACACATTGCGTCAAATATGAAAGAGGTGATATTTTTGTAAGGCAGGTAGGTTTCTATTCACGACGATGCCATTCAAATATGAATGGACACCACAGGGTATTTTAAATGAGGTATCTCAACTGTGGCCCCTGCCGAACATAATATACACGTTGGTTATAATGAAAAAACGGAAAGATTACAGTTTGCTGGTGAAATGATCATATAATTCTTATGGTTACACAAAAAAGAGGAAAAATGTAAAAAGAAGAAAAACATTTATTTGTCTTATTGAAACATAATAAACACATGTGGTTGTTAGTATACATCTCGCAGCAGGTGTAAACCATTTTGGCCCGATTTGGTATATATTTTGTACTGAAATAAAATATGTTTATCCCTTTTTGGGGTTAACTCCTTTTTTTTGGTATTATATTTGATTTTTTTTGGTGTTTTTTATATTTAAAAGATGTGGCCTGGGACAAAAAAATACACTATCTTCACTTCTTTCATGCAAGAAATACACCATAAAAATTAAATATAATAACAAAAAAAGTAATAAAACACTAAAAAGGCATAGTTTATTTGAGTACCAAATACAGTACAGAGTAGAACGTTTAACTGGAACTCATTCTATAAGTTAAAAAAGGTTTGTTGCAAAATTCCTGAAACAAGTCAATTTTTATTTTCTATGGGGCAAAATACCAAGAGGTTTGTTAATTTTTTTAATTTTATGGGGGGTTTGCTGCGACCCCCAACTTTTTTTATGAAAGTGTAGGTTTTTTTAATGCAAGCTTTTCAATTGCAAATACAAGAACGTATTATTTTGTTTCTTTTACAAGCAAAGTTTCGGAGAAAAAATAAAATAATAAAATGTTTTCTGAAACTATAATGCAACGAATGCAACTTTCCACTCGGTAATCAGTTTGGCCCACAGCGTTCTCTGCTAACACCGTGACATGCAATGTGTTAAATAACAGTTTTATATGTATCTTTTATCAAGATATACTATGTGCGTTGCAAATCCCGACTGTATATTCTTGAAAATATATTTTACGCACGTTCTCGGACCTAGCAGTGTTGTCAGTTGTAGGGCCCGGCAACAACCTGTTTAAATGAAATTATTTTACTGTATAAATCTTATACACGAAAGCGCCCTCTACAGTCAGGTCTTCAAAACTTTTTGTATAAGTAAATGCATAAATGGTACTTTGTAAAGCCCAACGAGAAATTTTGGTAGAAGGATGTGTAGAGCAAGCGGAATCGAATGGTTGTTAAATACACGGGGTTCGTTGTGAAGCCCAAGGTCGGGCTTCACAACGTCGCCTCGGGCTTCATAACGAATTAAAGATATCTTGTACGGGCCTGTATAAGAGCGTTTATAAGTCTATATATATATATATATATATATATTACACAATTTCTGAAGTCAACGCGGATGATCCTCGACAGAAATGCAATATTTGGATAAAATTTAAATATTGATGCCAAGTTTGCGATGTTTTTAAATGTAGTAATGTTATTGCGTTTGCTTGAATTACTGTTAGGTCTTTAAATTGTCCAAAAAAAAAATTATGTCTGACAACAGCGGAAGTAGAGTAGACCGCAATTGTGGAGGGTCGTATATTGTTTCATTCATAAAAATTCCTTCGATACAGTACTAGTCCAGGAGCCAGTGAATTTTTTCGTACTTGTTTTCTCGGGCCGTGTATATTAAAATAATCTATTCCCGTTGAACTGTATATTTAAAATGGAACGCCAATCTATTAACAAAAGTAAGCCAGATTGAATTCACGCATTACGTAACATCGATACAAGTGAGATTGTTTACAAAGTGCCTTTGCAGGCCTATTTTGCCCATTTCATGTATTTGTTCTTAAATCATGTTAAATTACTATTTTTGAAACTCAACAAGGAGAAAATCCAATTAACTCTTCCGTTGTGTATATATATAAGATAAATTAACTGAAGTTTTATTAGTAAAGTATTAATACTAAAATGATAATGTAATTTACAGAAAATAGCTAGGTATGTATTTGTTTTTAAATAATTTGATAATTTATGAAAAAAGGGAGTAAAAGTGGAATGACCAGTGGCCAGTAGGTCAGTCAATACAAAGTATCATATATTTCTATTATAACATAACTAAAATAACTACATCTTTTAATCATAAGGACACGAGGTCTTAAAGTAATAGCTGGTACAGCATGTTTTTTAAACGTTTCCTCATTGTTGCTAGAATGAAATCACTTACTATGAAATGTGCTCTAAAAACGGCATTTATAGCAGACAGTGTTCAGTCTTAGGATCTCTTCCTAAAGCCCTCATCCAAGCTGCATACATATTAAAAAATAATTAAAAAAAAAACATATTATATACCTATATAGTTTTCGGTTCTGGGTGCCCTAAAAGAAGACACAGCCGACAATTTGGCTCAGATAGCTAAAACCCAAAAGTCACACCCCGAACCAGGACGTATTGCTATCCTTTTAAGTAAAAAATAACTACAAATAACTTACCTGAAAAATGAAGGCGTCTAACTTTACACCAAAAAAACCATACACTTTTTCCCATTGTTGCAAGCACCCGATGACGATTAGGTAGATATCAACTAGAAGCATGTACTTAATGGTTATAAAGCTTATTTTAACAAAAAAAGAATAAAGCACTAGTCGAAAAGCAGCAATCAAATATAAATAGACCACAATATTAAAATTCAAATTAAAAACTATATAAAAGACAAATACTCTAAAAGCGCAAAAGATCAGAACCAAATAAAATGAATAACCATAATAACCTAAAAATCACACTAAAATTGCAAAAACTATTACTGTAAAATCATGAGATTACATCAATAATGCATATGCGTCGGAGTATCGCAAATGTCAAAAGTACAGTGTTTCCATGAAAATTTAGCTATGTTTTTAGCAGTATTATAGGACCATTTCTACCACGCGCATCCAACGATATTGGCGTTCCACAGTTCACTGTATTTTCCTCACACCTCTAGTATAAATGATTTGACATAACGAAACTAACAATAATTATAATTAAGTGATTCGTGAATTCTAAATAAAACAATTATTATATAAAAGTGTAAAAGGAAATGTAATTTATTTCCCTATTTTCTTCTGTAATATCTTCAATTATTATGTTTAATTTCTATAAATAAACCAACTGGTTAGGTGAAACATTGTGATATAAGATTTTATTTATGTGTCCTATGCGTACACTTTAATATACAAAACACCTGGAAAATTCTTTAAATAATTGTGGTCGTAGAAATAATTGGGTACATAACTCGTTTGAAAGTGTATTTTATGCACTTGCCAAATATATTATCCATACAGATTAATCAGACTATTTTTTTACTTAACTTCAGTACATCTCTTACTACTAAAACTATTTTTATCAATGGAAAAAAAGGGCCGTGTTCTCGTATGTTTTGACGCATTTTCGGCCTCAGCCCATCGGATCCCCCCTCTAAATATATATGAATTTTGCTTAGAATTGCTAATCCTACAATTCTCTATTCGTGCTTGCTGACTGGGAAAATAAATACCGAAAATCGTCACTGTCTCCTGGACTATACAATAGATGATGATGAGAACTTCACAACAAATACACTTTTATGAATGGCTAGTCCGTATTTATAAACAAAACTTACCTAGCTGAGTCGGACTTGGGTAAGTCGTCCTTAAACGAAAATCAAAGTTCGGTTATATCACGTGAATTTAGTGATGGGTAGTAACGATTTAGTAAATGTACATCACAGTTACAGATTTAGTAATCTCCATCTCTAAATTCCAGTTTAACACTAGAACCACCTAGAACTATAGAGACGTGGTAACCGAACTTCTATTTTAGTTCAAGGACGACTCACCCAAGTCCGACTCAGGTAAGTTCTGTTTATAAATACGGACCTTAGTGTCAATCTGATGTAATTTTATTACAAGCTTTTATTTAACATGGAATGTTTGTATATTTGTTAAGGTCAAATCTTGCAACTGCATTTTAAAACAGTTATCCCAACCGATTGAACTAAAATTTTGCATACGTTTTATTAGGATGACAATGCATGTTTAACTGAGTGACGTCATTCTAAATCCAATATGGCAAATTTGCAAAGATGGCAGATTAGTTATTTTTTATGCACCCTTTTTATATGGGCATTACGTAAAAGCGTTTGCTGGGGAGATTACAAAAAAAAAAAAAATAACCCCACACTAAATTAAATATGAAGGACGGCCCCAAGGCTGACAAAATTTTCTTATCTACCATCATAATATGTGTATGAAATTAAAGAGTTTGCTCAAAATAATTTGAACATAAAATGACGCCACTCTAAATTCAATATGGCGGACCCATAAACCATTAACTTCTTGACGTTTCACATTAAAATTAACAGAGATAGTCTTTGACTTGACGCTTCATACACAGCTTTGATTTTTTTTATATTCTACGTACAAAATCATAATGTAAATGTGAGTTATTTAAATTTAAAAATCAGTGAAACCAGTGAATAATCCATTATTCACATTAATTATTATTTCTGTTTCTATTTTTGATCAGAAAATAATATAAATCTTGATTTTTGAACAATTATGATTTTGCAAATCTCAAATAAATCCGGACCTGATTGTTCTATTTATATCACTTATTTAATGAACATATAGAACCCTCGTCAACCATACAGTAATGCCGCAACGAATCGCCAAGAGCTACAGCGCCGTCCGTCCCTGTAATTAACTCCAACAAAAAAAAAAAGTCGTTCTAAGAAAATGTCAGGCCGTACGGAACAACATTCAATCAGTTACTTTTGACGTCCACCGAGGATGGTATTATTAAAATAGACGATGCAGTTATTATGTAATTATTTGGAAGGGTAGCCACTGGGAGCACCTGTTCGGTGATTTTTTTTTAGAAATATTAATTTTGAGGCGAAATCTTTTATTTTAGGTTTCTGATTTATTAAATTTCCCACGCTAGAAAATAATATCTTATTTATTGTTATTTTAATCAGTAAAGCATATATATCCTAAGGGTGTAAAGGTACAATATATTACAATACATTACTTTGGTATAATTATACACCGTGTCCCACGTAAGGCGGGCATTACAACTTTATGGAGAATAAATTAATTTGTATTTTCGCCATTTTCTGAGTATACATAATCGAATATGCTCTTTTGAATTAAAATAAAATGAACTCTGTGCAACTTCCGGTTATACCGGAAGTGACCACTAACTTCGTTATTTTAAAGGGAATACCCCATATTTTTTTTTAATTTTAGATTCAGCATGAAATTCTGTAAACAACGATACCCCATTTGCCTATTCTAGTTATAGCAGATTTGGCGTTATTCAATTTTTTTCTACATTTTTAGTCGCCGGTAGACATTTTCTTAAAGTCGTCTATCTCAGGTACTATATCTATCAGATACTTAAAATTTTAACCAGAGGTAGTAGATGGGATGTACTTCTTAAAAATATTTAGTTATTCATTATTTGTTGCGAATTATTTTTAAAAATTAAATTTTTTAAACATAAAAAACTTTTTTATTTTAAAGGGAACACCCTATATATTTTTTAAATTTAGGATTCAGCATGAAATTCTGTAAACAATGATACCATATTTGCCTATTCTAATTATAGCGGATTTGGCGTTATTCATTTTTTTTTAATTTTTAGTCGCCGCGCCGGTAGGCATTTTCTTAAAGTCGACTGTCTCAGGTACTATTTCTGTTGGATACTTGAAATTTTAGCCAGAAGTAGTAGATGGGATGTACTTTTAAAAACATTTACAGTTTTCTGCAACAAAATATGTCGTTTAAAAAGTTTAAATTTTTTTAATGATAAGGTACATACTAACTAAAAACAATTTTTATTAAAAGCACATGGTTTAAAAAAATCATTTTATCAAATGTTCAAAATGCCCCCCGTTAGCTTCTAAACATTTTAACAATCTTTTTTCAACATGATTAGTTGTTGCTTTACGAATCATTTCACCATCTAACTCGTTAAAGGCATTCCGAACTCTGTGCTCTAATTCTTCTTTAGTATTAATTTGGGTAGAGTACACTAAATTTTTAATATGACTCCATAAAAAAAATCAACAGGAGTTAGATCTGGCGATCTTGCAGGCCAAAGCCAAGGACCATTTGGACCTATCCATCGGTCTTCAAAGAGTGCTGTCATTTCTTGATTTACATAGTATGTTGAATGTGCTGGGGCACCATCCAACTGGTACCAAAAATTATTATTTGGTAGCTGGTTTAAAATGTCGGCAACTACTTCTCTAAGAATTCTAATGTATCTTTCTGAGGTCAGTCTTTCATTATAAATGTAATAAAAAGCTCTTCCAAAACCGATCACTGCAAACACATTAAAACTAAATTCGTACTGAAATTGTGCTTCACGATAAAAATGTGGATTGTCGTTTGCCCAGAAATGACATTGCTTGCGATTGATGATCCCTTTACGTGTAAATTTTGACTCGTCTGACCACAAAATTTTGTTTAAAATCTCGGGATCTTCTTGAATTCGTACCAATAACCATTCGCATAATTCAGTTCGTCATATTTGATCACCATCTCGCAACTCATGAACTTTTCTTTGTGCATAGGGATGCCATTTATTTAGTGCTAAAATTCGTTGTATTGACCCTCGACTAATATTTAAATTATCTTGAGCCATTCTAATGGAGGCGTGAGGATACGCAGTAAAATACCCTAATACGTTAATTACATTAACTTCTTCATCTCGGACATAATGTTGACGGTTTCTTCCCGGGTTTTGTTTAAAATTATTCAAAAAGTTAGCTTCGATTCTATCAAATTTCTGTCTGTTCATTGGTGGTAAATGAGGGTATCGTTCATTAAACATGCGGCAGGTTCTACTTTTGATTCGATTACATTCTCCATGAATGTAAAATAAATTAAGAATATCTTGGTTGGTATATTCTTCAATATTTTCCATATTTTCCATATTTTGAACGCAAAAAATACACAACTTAAATACATAGAAATATGACAATTCAGTTTGTTGACAGATTGTTGTTTAGCATATTTCCACGGCATACTAAGATAAAAAATTAAAATGTAAAACTATACTATATTATGTAGGTGTATGCGTAAAATTTAAATTTAAATTTTCTTAAAATTGGCAAGAGATAATTATAGGGAATTAATAGTGCAAATGAAGATCAATGAAGAATAATTTTCTGAACAAAATGAAATAAAAATATACAGGATTTTCCATTTAAAATAAAAAAATTTTTCATGTTTAAAATATTTATTTTTTAAAATAATTTCCAAACACACAGTCGAACAAACGATGTACAAGTAAATTTAAAAAAGCAAATGTCTGCCGGCATATAAAAGTTTATAAAAAACTGAATAACGCCAAATACACTATAATTAAAATAGGCGAATGGGGTATCATTGTTTACAGAATTTCATGCTGAATCTAAAATTTAAAAAATATATAGGGTGTTCAATTTAAAATAAAAAAGTTTTTTATGTTTAAAAAATTTCATTTTTAAAAATAATTTGCAAACACCCCGTACAACAAATAATGAATAACTAAATATTCTCAAGAAGTACATCCCATCTACTACCTCTGGTTAAAATTTTAAGTATCTGATAGATATAGTACCTGAGATAGACGACTTTAAGAAAATGTCTACCGGCGACTAAAAATGTAGAAAAAAATTGAATAACGCCAAATCCGCTATAACTAGAATGGTATCGTTGTTTACAGAATTTCATGCTGAATCTAAAATTAAAAAAAAAATATGGGGTATTCCCTTTAAAATAACGAAGTTAGTGGTCACTTCCGGTATAACCGGAAGTTGCACAGAGTTCATTTTATTTTAATTTAAAAGAGCATATTCGATTATGTATACTCAGAAAATGGCGAAAATACAAATTAATTTATTCTCCATAAAGTTGTAATGCCCGCCTTACGTGGGACACGGTGTATACAAATTTTGCCCATTTTTTATTTTTGTCATTATTCTTTCTTCAGTCCAGGGTACTCCTTGTTGAAGTTCCAGTCGTTGGAGTTCCGATGTCGATAAATTTGAGGTTCCTTCTGTTTCTTAAATTTATTCTTTTTAGCAACCGGGGACTTGTCTGATAAAGGCCGAACAGGCGGTGGAATAGGTACTTCTGTTTTGAAATTAAGATTTTGTTCACGGCTTTCGTATCCGCTGTAACTAACATTACAATTCGCTATTTGACAAAGGGCCGCACTCATAAAGGCGGATGGGGTTCATGGTAACATCGAAAAAATCATTATTTGTCGGTTAAGGAACATTTATGACTGCAACCATTTGAAAAGTGCAATATGAACATCATGAAAAAGTATTGAAGGAGTGGAATAAATAGCTTTTCATAAATAGGACAAAATAGGCAACCACGAATGAACAATGATTTGTTACTAAACGATCTTGTAAAGGTCAACTTTCATAGAGGTTCCAGGGAAAAACGTTATAATATTGATTTCGAATAAAAAAATAAATAGCCAGATTTAGCGTATAGCAGGGAAATTAAAAAAAAAAGAAAGAAAAGATAATGCAAGTTCTTATACCCTTGATGCCAGCCAATAGAATATCATTTTGAGAAGACCTTAAGTAAACAAATAGTGGCGGAATTTAATCCAAAATATTGATATACCTAGAAAAGGACCTTTAGGCATCATGTAGTTTGAGATACGTTTTTAAGAGAAAATATTTTTTGTATTATTACTAAATAAAAAATAATATATATTATGTAGATACTACGCTTTTTCATGTTACGTGATTTTTATAACCCAGAGATAACAGAGATATAACTGTTCATTCATAAAATAGAATATCTGTGATGCCAACAATAAAATCAGTCCAGTTGGAGGTCAGGAGTGGAAAAACGTGTGGTGTGAGACGATGGCGACAAACCTAGAATTGTTAGGACACCACAAATAGAAGAAGCAGTTTTAGCAGAAATAGAAAATCATCCAGAAACCAGCACCAGGCAAATTTCCAG
The DNA here is from genome assembly GCA_927349885.1 of Psylliodes chrysocephalus. Classification (NCBI taxonomy): domain Eukaryota; kingdom Metazoa; phylum Arthropoda; class Insecta; order Coleoptera; family Chrysomelidae; genus Psylliodes; species Psylliodes chrysocephalus. The sequence goes on along the minus strand of OV651814.1, from coordinate 43,391,700 downwards.
AACCCTGAATATTAGCCACTGTTTGGCGTATTTTACATGATTCTCTATTGTATCCGTATCACATTGAAAGGGTCCAGGCACTCCTTCCACGCGATTTTCCGTTGAGAATAATTTTTTGTCAAGCTTCTCAAGAGATGCAATCATACATTTTCACAACAACCACCTATGGGCTGACGAGAATCCACATAATATAGTAGAAACACATTTCCAAGGACATTTTTCCCTGAATGTGTGGGGTGGTATACTTGACGACCATCTTATAGGACTTTTCTTTTTGCCCGGCCGACTAGATGATAACTCATACAGAGATTTTTTTACAACATGAATTGCCTTTGCTACTTGAAAACGTAACAATTTTGCTAAGGAATCGTATATGGTTCATGCACAAGAATTTTTAAATAAGGCGTATCCTAACAGATGGATAGGTCGAGGCGGACCACAACCATGGCCTCCTAGGTCACCTGACTTAAATAGTTTAGATTTTTTCTTGTGGAAGTATCTCAAAGCTTTAGTATATGAAACGCCAGTAAATAATGTGGATGATTCAAGAAATAGAATAATTATTAGATTTGAAACAATCAGAAATACTCCAGGGATATTTGGGATAGTACGAGCATATATGAAAAGACGGGCAGTGGCATGCATATTGGCTGGGGACAGTCATTTCCAACAATTATTGTGGGATATTTTTAATCACTAATGTTGCAATTTCCTTGATTTTAGAGTTTTTCTTGGTATTTTATTTGTTATACAAATGTAAACACTCCAGGTTTTGTTAGTACCTATTTATGTTATAAATATTTCTCTAATCTGTATGTTTTTTGTCAACTAGCGATATGTAAAAAATGTTACTTTTTTCGAAAATTATGCTATATACGAAAACATTTAAGAAACAAAAAGTTTGTAATTGTTTAAATTGAAAAAATTAGTATAAAAAACAGTTACTTATTTTTTTTTTAAATATCAAATATTTTGAATTCGGAAAAGCTACGTTAATTAATAACTCAAATCTAATTATGTAGATCTAACTGAGGCTCCTACTACTACAAATAAATCTAAAAGCGGCTGGGGGTGTTCTGATATTTTTGGAAAAAAAATTCGTCACTTTATATTTTGTACCTTTCTGTTTTTCAAAATTTATTATATTTTTTAAAAATTTTCGGTTTTCTTCGCTTCAATGTTAAGTACAACAATTAAAAGCGTTTAATAGTACACGAGTTTGACCATTTTTATTCGTTTACAGGGTTTTCAAAAGGTGATAACACCCTCTGAATCAAAAAATACGGTTTTATAAGAAAAACTTACTTAGACTTTTCCAGTGAGATAACCAGCATAATTTTCAGACAATTTTATGTTTTTTTTTTTTGGTTGTAGTGGCGTGCAATCATAAAGTTTTTATTTTTTATCTCAATAAACATGCAAAGAAACTTAGAATACAAGAAAGTTGGGTTTTTAAATGTATAATTCAGAGACCAAATAGAAAATATGGAAAAACGCAGTGGCGTGCTTTTTTTCTCAAAAATATAATTAAGGTTATCTTTGGGTACTGCACTGGAATTGATCATTTTGATCTAATTAATTCTAAATTAGCCTCTTACTTAAACAAACACATGTACCAAATTTCATCAAAATCGGTAAAAGAGTATTTATGATATTGATGAAAATCTGATTACTTTTGAAAAAACAAAGCAATTTAGGACACAGTTTAAGTCATAATATGAACCAAGGAATTACCTTCTTCAATTATCACATAATGTTTAGGAACACCTTGTATAGCGAACATAAAAGCCTCCATTTCTTTAAATAAGTTTTAATTTACTATTTAACGGACAAAATTACACGAAATAACCGGAGCTCCAAGTAAAGTTACCCGATTCAGCAGTGCATTACTTTCAACTTTACTCAGAGGTGAAAAGACCTTATTAATATTTTAATTTTCATGGATATTTAAACGATTTAAAAGCTTCCTCCTATTCAAATTTCGCTGATCTCTTGGAAAACTCCAACAAGCATTTTCGGCGAACGCAGCAAAAATTTAAATAATCTAAACATTTTCCGGTTGATGGATTGCAATGAAGAGACAACGTGCTACCACTGATAAACAGTTTCATCCCCTTTTCCTTTTTTGATGTAAATATAAAGAAGAAGCGAATCCGAATGTTAAATTCGTAAATTTTTCTCTCCTCGAGTCGCAGCCTCCTAGGATGGGATGCTCGGATGGTTGAGACTGCGTCAGCTGAAAATAGATGGAACTACCAAAACGTGAACATTTGAATCGGAATCGCATGTAATATGGGAAATCATGATTCAGTATTGCATGCATTGAAAACCGAAATAGGTATATATTCGAGGTAAGTTATAGTGCAGGACAATTAGGTGTGCAATGTTAAAATTCAAATAGAGAAGGAAAGAAATAATGCATATGATATTTTTGGACACATTTGGATTGCGCAAAACCTTTTCCTTGCGTTAAATTCCTTAAGGCTCCATTTTTCTGATTGGCGATTGATTTCTTGCGTGTTAATTCGTTAGATTGTATCGTTATACAAATTTAATAATAAAATATCTGTTCTTTTAAAAACATTTAAAATCTATTTCTTTACGATTAAAAAAAAAGATATACAAAGGATCTGAAATATTACAGTTTTATTAAAATATTCTCTTTTGTATATTTTTCCCGTGTTACCTCTCACTTTCAATTTTTTTTTTTTTTATTATTAGAAAACAATAAATTGAATGCTCCAAAGCAGTCTTCAGCAAGCTCATGGAACAGCAGTCACTACTTCTACTGTTCAGCGAAGGTTAAAAGAAAGTGGTTTAACAGCTTGCAGTCTAGCTGCAGGACCCTTGCTTACTGCAGCTCACAGAACACGCTTGCTTTTGCTCGCGAACATATGACTTGGACAGTGGACGATTGGAAAAATGTACTGTTTACGGATGAACGTAGAATGTGTATATATGGAAAAAATGGCTGAAATAAGGTTTACAGAAGAGCTGGAGAACGTTATGCTACCTGTACTCGGTCACCTCAAGTTGCTTTTGAGGGCGACTCAGTAATGTTTTGGACAGGAATTTCTTTTGAGGCACACACGGATCTCGTTATTATTGACAGAGGCGCATTAACATCACGACAATACGTAACAGAGATCCCAGAAGAGCATGTAATGGTATATGCTTGGTTTTTTGACAGTGGTTTTAGGCTATACTCTGTTTTTAAACTAACAGGAGCGATTTGAATTTAAGTTGGCAATTCTGTAGACTTCTAATTGGTCAGATTGCAGTCAGTTTCACACATTACTTTTTAGCATGAACATTAGCTAATAATTGATATTGTTGACAGTTCTGACATTTTGTAATTTAATATCTCATCATTACTTAGTTTTTTACATTGTTTTTTTACACACTTCTCACATGTGATTTCGGTAGTACCACTTGGCGGACTACATGTACTCCATCAGGGCTTTCCCACTTCCGGTGCAATAGGCCATAATTGAATCACAAAGAATTTCTAACAAAAAGTAGAACGCAACCCTAACGGTACGATGCAAACTTGTTGGAAAATGGACAATAGGATGAACACGTGCTAATGCCAATTTGCCAGATTCTCTATAAATGCGTTGTGTCTCTGACTTCCGAATAATAACTATCACATCTCAACATGTATCAGTCATATATCTACCTATCAGTGCAGTGGTTAAAATAAGTTACAGCTGGAGACACCGTGCAGTGAATTTGTACTTGATAATCTTTTGTGAAGTACATAGATTTTTGATTCAAATTGTTTAATTCTTGTTCTGAAATTTAAATGCTTTGAATCGAATCCTTTTTATAACAATATATCAAGTACGCGATAGTCGGTTTTAAGAGCATATCATACTTAAAATAAACGTAAGAGCTTTCTTGGATTAATTAACAATTCTAGACTCGAATGAAATAAATTATTGTCAGATTAATTATTATAAATCTTAAAATACAAGATTATGCCTACTTCACTCAACATTTGATTTCTTATTGTATCGAGAAATATAATTTGAAGCAAACTCTGCTTTATTTCAAACAAATGTTATCTTCCAAGTGTAAAGCTTTTCTTGAATGTAGATGATAGTTTTTTTTCTGTGTAATTTATTTTGAGAGCAGCTTTTGTTTATTTAGATCTTTAGAAAATTGTTTATATACAGATGAATCTATTATTTTTTATAAAGCAAGGCAATGTGTTTATAGGTCTAAAATCTTCAATGTTCCTATTTCCAGATATCTTTCTATACTTAAAATCAATATTAAATTAATTTTCTACTTAAATTATTTTTTGAATTATCTTTTTTCGACCAAAATTTAAAAATCTACCAAAACTGTTAAATTTTGGTATAGGAAATTCTTAACACAAATGAAAGTATATAGAGAAAAGTGAGGATAATTCAAATATTAAATAAAATACAGGATCATCCGTTTAAAGAGTTTGTTTTGGAATGAAGTTATTGAACACTAATAATTCAAAAATAATTGTACATATATTTTTTATATCTACTAATGGACTATTTTAAAAATCCAAAAAATACATGATAAACATCCTTATTTTTAAACATTTTCCCAGACTATAATACCGAAAATCATGATTCAGTATTGCATGCATTGAAATCCGAAGTATCCGAGGTGAGAGACGGGAATATTTCCATGATACAGCTCCTTAGTCTGCCCTCTTTTGAATAGAAATGTATTATTTATTCCGGGAAAAAGGGATTCCTACAAATTGAGCGATTTGTCTCTTTTGATCGGATAACTGTTATGAAATTCGACTTATATTACGGCACTGAAAACTAAATTTTGCCATATTTTTATGTGAACGTGATGGGTTTTATTAAAAATTATTGTGCAATTTATTGTAAATAAATTCAATGTTTTCAAATTAAATAATTCACTTTGTTTTTATTTTTATATCTTTTAACGTAGAGTCAACGTATCTTCAGTCAAAAAACCTTTGGAAGTAAAATATGTTTAAAATATGTTTTTCTGCGGCAATCATTCAAAAATACAATGGGGCATGGCATGTTCAAAAATGTTGGAATTTTTTTTATGAATAATACAGTTAAAAATAAAGTTACTTATAATTTTTTTATCTCTCCATTTGCCAGAGTTATTAATTTTTAAAATTTATGATGTAGCCGGTTAGACGGTATACGAGAAGTAATATACGTTCGTTTGTGTACACCTTCTTACTTTTAGACTTCTAAAATATCGTTAAAAAATATCTTTTAAATATATACTATTAAATATTTAAAAAAATATTATTTATGTTTAAACTTTCACCATATTTTTAGTTTCATTGTTTTAAAAAACCTAATTAACAAGAAAATTGCAATGTGATAGTACTGTATGTGTCATGTGTCAATACTGTCGATCAAGAATTTATATTTGGAATTTGAAAATGTTTATGTATTTAATTTTGTACGTTTTTATAAATATTATGAGTATAAAAAAAGATTTCAAGATGTGATAATGATTCACTAATGATTCACATTCATTATTAAAGATATTTATTATTGTTGCTAGAAATATGAAAAGAAGAAAATTATGTTGGATACACGGACACGCTACAAATGTTTTATCGTAATTTATTAGACTTCAATTATCTACCATTCTAGGAACGACGTTTTTTTAGATACTAGATGATTTTGGAAACTGTTCATTTTTTAAATAATTGATAAACTTTGCATATTCAGAAGTGGGTAGTACCACGCAAATGTCTCCAAAATTCTTGTTATTTACCAAACAAGATCCAGCTCGCTGATTCTGCCAAAAATAGAAAAATAGAAAACATGAAAAAAATGTCTTCTAAAAAGTTGACTGGTAAAGAAAATAACCTTCTACTGGAGGTGGTTTTTCTCCTATATTTAATAAAAATACGTCGGGACTTCAAGATGCAGCAGCAATTTCTGACATTTATTTTGTAAATTAATAGCAAAAAATAATTAATAGAGAAATTGTAAAACGTAGTACTTTCGGAACCTAGTAAGACACCGCGCGTAGTAATTGTTGAAAACAAAGCATTAGCGAACAATGTCCAATGTTAGATGAACGCGAGCGTGAAGAACTACGGGTATATTAATTCCAACAGAGTAACAGACTGTGCTTTTTCAACGGCCACAGACAGTAGAAGTTGAATATAGTAAAATGAAACTTTGAACAAATTCAACTATTTAATCCAACTTATATTAGGCAAGTTTTTATTTAAATTATTTGCATATATCAGTTCAGATGGAATATTAACAAATTCCATATAAGAATAACCATATTCACCAATTTTTTAATTTAAGATCGACTTAACAAATGCCGCTTATCTTTATTCAGGCAAATTCAAACTAAATACTAATACGTCGGATAGAACTGTCAGTTATGAAATTCATGACTATCTACGATGCGGGCGTGGTATTTACAGCCATTGCCCTTTACTTATTAAACATTCTATCTTTAGAGTTAGAACAAAATACGTGTAAAATACATAAGACATAAGATGGAAGTGTTTCAGAATTTTCTTTCAATCTCAAGAGCGTGAATGTATTCTTTCTGTTATTATAAGTGTTTGGGAAGAAGTATATTTAGTAACAGTGGAGTAAACCCTCTATACAAATAAAGACACTACTTAGTTATAGAAAGAAAGAAAGAAAGAAATTGATCTAGAAAAAGAGAGTATCCTAATCCGGTTCCTGAAAAAGCAGAAAAATAAGGAATTTGATTCACCTATTTTATCATACGAGTACATCGTGATAAAAGTTTATATAACCAATCTTGAACTGTTGAAATATTGACAAGTTGGAGTTAAGTGTATGGTATAACCAGGTAATAGTTTTTGTATAAACTATATTAATTAGTTTCATATTAAAGCATGGTTGAGGAAGATATCGCAGGCCTAAAAGAAACAAGATATTTTTCTACACACGATCCACATGTTTAAAAAACTATCCCAAAAAAATTAAGGAAGTTCCAAGCAACTTTTCGAATAATTATATGTATATTAATGATAATATCCATAACCGAAAGCACAATGTAGTATCAAGTGTTTTATATGTATCTTTTAAATCTTCTTAAAAACAATTTCCCATCTCAGTGTTAACCTGACGCATGAAAGAGATTATATGATGAGATGGGCCGGGATACCACAAGGATGTAATTATGAACAGGTATATAATAACATATCAATCAAGTTCTAATTATAGGTGGGTCAGGAGAATTTGTATTCACTTTGGATCATACCGGGTGTTTATAATAAAAGGTCAATAATTCTGTATTACTCAGTATAATAGTTAGTTGTGTACTAAGAGCATAAAGTGTATAATTATTGCTGGAGATACTAAGTGGGACCAAACAATTATTTAAAGAATAATACCGAAATGTATAAGGGCATAGGTTATTATATCAAAGGACGACAATGCAAAATATGCTTCGTGTAAGTTGCTTTACGAGGGTTAATTGGTATCTAGTAAATAAAATTGAGTGTGGTTAAAGCTATGTTTTATAAATAATTTGTTGTAGTTTGACATCCATGAGTTAACCGATTATAGAACTGTTAGTTTATAAACAATTAGAAACATTGGAAAATTGGATTCAGAATTTAGGAGAGAAAAATCAGATGTTAAAGATGGCAAAGATGGCAAAGATGGTAAAATGGTAAGATGATAATTGGTATCTAGTTCATAAAAATTGAGTATGGTTACTATAGTTACAGCTACGTTTTATAAATAATTTGTTGTAGTTTGGCATCCATGAGTTAACCGATTATAGAACTGTTAGTTTATAAACAATTAGAAACATTATAGAAACTTGGATTCAGAATTTAAGAGAGGAAAATCAGATGTTAAAGATGAGCTCCGATTTTAACCACCAATTTCTGTGACTACTCCGGAAAATATCGATTTTAGCAGATTGACGAATTAGACACAACAATTCTACTTTAAAATTTTTCAGTACAATTTTTTTAATTTTTAATCATACTACTGTTCACATGAAAGATTCGCCGTTCGCAAACTTGTTAATTGACCTTTGTGACAGGAATATGCCTATCAAGAACAACTACTAAGTGAGACATATAAAGTGACATTTTTTTGTAATCGCAACAAGTGTTAAAATTTTTTATTTATTTATTTACGGGTAAGCTCATTTGAGAAATAAATTACAATTTTAAATTATAATTAAAATGTAGTGAAATATATGTGGTGCTGAAATACAAACGTGGTATAATTAATTACATATAGACTAAAATAGGTAAATAATTTAAAAGATTTAAAAAGACAAAAGACAACAAGGTTGAATAAAATATTTTCATTAAACATTAAAAATTAAAGATCAAAGATTAAAGGTCAGTACTAAGTAATTGCTTTATAAATTTATGAAAGAGGGTGTTAAATATCTCAAGATCGTTATGAGTGTTGGCTATTAACATTCTTGGAATACAGCTGCTAAAAGTATGGTTTAAACGATATAAAGGTACATAAAATGTTTGTTGCTGTCGATTTGAGCGGGTTGGAACATAAAGATTTATTTCTGTTAATAGTTCAGTACAGCTGCATCTGCCATTGATAATTTTGAAAAGTAATTTCAGGTCTCTTTGTTTTCTCCTAGTTTCCAAATAGGGGATGTGTTGAAAATTCTCTATCAAACCATACTCGCAAAGGATATCCAATTTATAGGCTATGTATCTAAGAAATTTATGTTGCACATTTTCTATATTTCTGCTGTGCGTTATGTAATGTGGAGATCAGACAGAAGAGCAATAATCTAGGTGAGGTTGGACTAGTTAACAATGAAGGACTTTAATTGCAGTTATGTCAGTAAAATCATTTGTTAGCCTTTTGATAAAACCTAACATTTTCATGGATTTAGGGATAGCCTTAGGTATGTGTTGATTGAAACTTAAAGTGCGATCTAGAATAACTCCAAGGTCTTTAATTTGATTAATAGACTCTTAGTTATGACCATTTAAGTTATAATCAAAAGTAGTAGTTGGTACAGAGGGCATCATAAATGGTTTTAATTATTAGGAAAACTTTTAAATCATCTGCAAACAATAGTGCTTTGCCATACTGAAAACAATAAATAATGTCATTTAAAAATAAGTTTAATATTAAGGGACCAAGGTGTGATCCTTGAGGAACACCTGAAGTATCTTGAAATAAGGTAGAATAGTGATGGTTTACCCTAACCATTTGAATTCTGTTCGTAAGATAGCTACTAATCCATTGCAGTACGACCACATTTATGCCATATTTATCGAACTCTTGAAGTAAGAGAGAAGGGCCTGTCAAAAGCCTTAGAAAAGTCAGTGTACACAGAATCAATCTGGCAACCCTTCTCCAAAGTTTCCGACAGGAAGTCGACGTAGGTAACTAGATTTAATTCAGTCGATTTCCCAGCACAAAAACCATATTGACGATCCGTTATGATGCCAGAGCAGTAATAGGTAAGGTAATCTGTTATATTGTTCTCTAAAACCTTAGGTATAGTACTGAGAATAGATATAGGTCGTGTGACTAATAATCTGGAAACTCACCCGTGGCGATAGATTTATTGAAAATATAGAAGAGAAGGCGAAACAATAAGAAGCTGCAATTTCTGAGTAGGATGGGATGAATAATGTCAGGACCTAGACCTTCCTTTATGTCAAGATTAGATAATTTCTCGTAAATGCTCGAAATAGGAATGTGGCAAGAGAAAACATTAAGTTTTAATTCAATATCGTTAAAATTTTTATTTAGATTTTGATTGGTATAAACTGATGAAAAATGCTTGGAAAACAAATTTGATACTTCACTGCCACAAGAAGTAAAAGAGTCTTCAAGGTTCATCTTATCAGGTATGGTGTTATTGGATCTTTTGGTACAAAATTCCAAAAGGCTTTAATATTATTTTTAACAGAAAATTCAACAGAATGTATGTAATTTGAATAGCATTTTCTAGATATAATCCTGCATTGTGCTCTTAACTGACTGAATATTTCATAATTTTGGGGAATCCCGTTTAGCTTGTAAATCTTATGTGCAACCTTTTTATCGTTGACCAACTTCTGAGTTGAAAAGAATACCAATGTGGGAATCTATTTATACCAAATTTCTTTAAGGGAACAAATAACTCAATTACCGAGGACAAAGCGTCATAAAGAGTAAGAATAATTTCTGAAAGTTCCTTTCCTTGAACATTGGCGTATACTTCCAAAATTGGCGTAGCGAAAATAATAATAATACTCTTCTCCAGGAGCATCACTTGAGTTCGTTTTATATTGAATTGAAGTTTCAAGAGGAGGATGATAAACATCAGGTGGGATCAATATATCAACGGCTACCATCACTGTAAGTTCGAACGGGGACAAAACAAGGTCGAGGATAACTCCTCTTTGGTTCAGCACTTTGTTGGACTGGAAAAGATTGTATAAAGCGCATATGTACGAGACGATTTCGATAGCACCTTCTTCCGATAGTGATGAACTGGGATGAGGTGAAGCTGAAGAGCAGAAATCTTCAATGTCCCATGTTGCTGTTGGTATAGATTAGAATGAGATTTAGGAGGCATATATATGGCTCCTAAAATATGTTTGCAGTTTCTGTAGTCCAAGTGAAAAAACAGTTGCTCAATAGATGGGTTAGAAATGATAATACTCGAGGAGAACGTTTTCCTAACGGCTATTAAAACACCTCCACCTCTGCTAAAGATGCTGGACTGGGGTGAACGATCCTGTCTGTAGATACTATAACCGTTAAGACCAAGTTTGGCGTCGTTGATATCAGCTGTGAGCTATGTTTCAGTAAGAATAATTACATCGTAGAAACAATTTGTGACATTGAGACACAGTTGGGATAGTGTTGTTCGAAGGCCTCTAAGGTTCTGGTGATAAATAGCCAGCTTGCCTCAAACTAGTTTTTTGTAATAATTACAGGAGTATTGTTGACATATTTAATTGTTAAATTTAGCTCACTAGCTTGCTGACGTCTCAATAACTCGCTTCTGACAGTGTCCAGAGTTTTCCTTTGATTAGCGGTTTGGTAAAGATGTAAAAAAATCTTTTTATCGGGGCTGATATTGTGTTTGGTTTTGATAATGACGTGTACGTCACGAGTTGATTTCAACACAACTTTAAGGGGTCGATGTCTATTTTTATTAATCTTTCCAAAGCGGAAAACTTTGGTATCGTTAATGTATATGAGCTACTTTACGCAACTAGTTGCATAATATTGAACATTATGAAACTGGTTTCGAAAAATTTATTATCACCAGTTGCGATAAAAAACCAAATAAAAATTATTGACAAACAAATAATTATTATTGAAAGTTTATATCATAGAAGGGCAGGTTGACTTATAAAAAAAAAAATTTGGTTAAACTTACAACCTAATAATAATGTTATTTTGATCCTTATTTTGCATTCTAAATCTGGACAAAATAATTAAAACACAATACACGACAAAATAACCCACTTTCTTAAAATCTAAATAACTTTAACAAACAATATAAATACATTGAAATAAGTCGTTGAGAATAAATGAATATGATTTTCTATTTGTCAATACAAGAATAAAGCTACTCATACGCAACTAACAATACAAGAAAGTAGTAATATTGGTTGCCTAGATGTCAGTAATTTATCAACACACAATTTTATAAATAATCTATTCAAAATTAGAAAAAATATTGTATGTAACACATTATGAAATGCTGTTTTATGTAACTCGTTTATGGTGCGGAACGTCGCTTTGCTGGTCCCGCAAATAAGATATTTTGTAAATGGTTTCATAAATAGCTATTACCTATATTTTAGAAAGTCTAAAATAATTTCTGTGAAATACAGATGAGATACTTTAATTTTTTCGGCAGTTCTGCAGCTCTATAGAATATTAGTACCAGCCGCCACTGATCAGTACTTTAAAGCTCAATAGGTTTAGATACCAGCAAATGATTAGCTTGTTTTTCAAAAACAAATAGAGAAAAAAACAGACAAAAAATACTTTTTCTACACCCGTATTATAATAATGCACTTATATGCCCAAAATCCGTTTCATAATGATACCCATTATGATACAGATTTTTCATTACGATACAGATTTTTAATCAATAGAAACCTACAATTTTTCAATCAAGCATGCTGTTTGACGTTTGTCCTAGGTTCCTATGTAATTATTTTAGTTGTCAAAACGTATTAAATTTTCGTAGGTAGCTAAACTTCGATAATTATAATATTAAAATGTCTGATATTAGCGATATAGAAGACTCCTCCACACATATCGGAGAAAGCAGAAAATACAGTACAAAATATTTTACCGCAAAAATCTAGGGAAATACCAATACCTGAAGTAATACCATTAATTACAATTTTGTAGAATTTTTTATAGAAATACGAGTAATTACTGTTATTGTGTTCAATACCAATATAAATATAATATTTATAGGTCTTGATTATTTATCGGGTGTAGAAAAAATAGCGTATGCAACTCTCTTGTAATGGTTATTAAAACACTCGCATAAACCATACGAAACTCGCCTTTGGCTCGTTTCGTATCCCGGTTAATGCTCGTGTATTAATAACCATCATTACATGATCGTTGCATAATATACTATTTTAGTTGCTTCATCTAAAAAAAAAATATTAAAACTCCAAAAATGTACTGGTTTTTTTTTTGCAAAAAAATTACTGACTTGCCTCATTGGCACGCTAGAATTACTAAATCAGCTGTAATAGGTCCATTCCTTATTAAAATGTAAAAAATATTTGTGAAAATATCATTGAAACCTGCCAAATCGTTATTTAGCCACAGTTTTAAGCATATAGGTATTATGTTTATAGGAAGTTTTTCATATTTTGATCCAAGGAATTCAACCTAAAACTGCCATGCAATATTAATGAATCACTGATTATAAAATACTTAAACCTAATTTTAAAATAAACATTTCCGAATTCATAATCACCTCGACTGTGTCATTCTACCAAAGCCGCTAACGAACTGTATACATTTCTTCCCTTTTTTACTTTTCTATCTGTATACAGATATAAGGAAAGTATAGGAATCATGATTTTTTTCGACCTCGAGTTTTCGACGGATTTTTACGTTTTGAGGTCCCCTGAATCCGTTTTGACTATTTTCGCGATGATATCTGTGTGTGTGTGTGTGTGTGTGTGTGTGTGTGTGTGTGTGTGTGTGTGTGTGTGTGTGTGTGTGTGTGTGTGTGTGTGTGTGTGTGTGTGGACTTTTGAGGGCTTATAGGGACATTTTCCGAAAAACGCTTATGGTTGCGAGGACCGTTTTTCTTGTTGGGACATCAAACCGGTACCTATAAGAAATTAACCTGATTTTCATAATCTACGTCGTTTTTGGAGTCAAATGGTACCTATATCATTATTAAAATTTTTGGTCCCCATAACTAATGTGTCAAGTGGATGAGGTTCTTATAACACACCGGAAGGGGGCGCCCACATCTATACACTTCGTGTGTATATTTTAAAGATTGCATTGGTTGTGAGGACCAAGTATACACAATATATTTGAGGTTGATTATATTTTGACTTTACATCTAGAGACTATTGCTCTCAGTGCCTTCAACGTGATTTTAACACTTTCGAATTAAGATCTCTCTGTTCGCTTGATTAACAGAGTGTCTTTAAAAATTTTCGGGTCTCCTAGCTTTTAACTATGGGTTAACAATATGACGCATCTCATTTCTCTTAAACCCTTCACCCATCAGTAAAGGTTTTTAAATTCATCAATGTGTGAGTTGGAAATAAATCTTCAATGAGTATATATTTTTTAGATGTGTTCTAGAATAATAGTTACATTTTACAATTGAAATCAAACCCCCACATTGCTTAAAAATTTTTAGATACAATTGAAAAATTATTATTAAAAATGCCTGGAAAGGTCCATTTTTATTCTTTAATTAAATGTATTATTAGATGAATCATATACTTGAATTGATATGTAGATAATTTGTTAAATTAATTACATTGTAGATTTTTATATTTATGAATATTTCTAGACAAATTAATATCTTAAATATGTTATAGGTATTTGAAATATAAAGTGCACGTGGTGTAAAAGTTAGTTATTTTAAAATATATATTTTTAAAATATATATATTTTTTTAATTTTACTGTTTTCAATGTCTAAGAGGTGCGTACATTTTATATTTATTTTAAATCATAATGTTTCATAACATAAAAAGCCGTAAAATTAACATTTAATGAACTGGACAGAGAAAATAATAAAATTTAAAAATAGTAGTTTGTGCAACAAGAGTGGATATGATGGTCATATCGCACGAAGACGATATTTGAGCACAACGCTGTAGGCGGAGTGTTCAATCGTCTGAACGCAATGTGGACAATCCATTCGAGTTGTACAGTATATTTTTTATACAACTCACCAACAAAAATTTTTTTAAACTTAAAAAAATATATTTTAGTTTATTAAGACAAAGTAACTAATTTTAAAATAATTTATGATTTTTAATAATTTTTAAAATAAAATAAATAAAAAAAGAAACAAGTTCATTTCATTTTTCCCTATCCGAGAATCAAATTCCAATCTTCCGTTTGGAAGGCAAAAACGTCAACCGCAAGACCACTTATTCTTTTATTTTTATTGCTTTAATACTCGTAATTAAATTGGCTTCATATAGTTTTTTAAATTAACAAATTCTTTATAATTATAGACGAAATAAAAAAGAAATGGTTTTATTTATTGTTTCTACACAAGAATAACCCATTTAAATGTATGTTTAATCTCAATAACTAAAAAATATACTGACAATTAGTTTGACAGAATTGTCACTTATTTAAAATTTTAAAAGTAATAGCAGTCGGTTGATCAAAATATGAACGGTGATTGATGGATTTAGTTTTTTTGCAGTGTTCTCACTACCTAGAATAGATATGAAATATATTCCTTCAGTTGAAGGCAATAGCATACTTTTTCGTTTTGTAATCTGTGCGTAGATAAGCTAATATCTATGTGAGTGTAGAAAATAGTATATTACATTACGAGTGTGGAAAATCACTTTTCACACAAGTGATGTACAATATTTTTCCTACGACCACAAAATAATATCATCAAAAAAATGTAAAACCAAGGTTATTATTACTATAATAATTAAAATGTATTTAAAAAAATAATCAACAATAATCGTATTTATTCAATTTTCATATTTTTTAAACAAAAAAAAAAAACTGGAAAAAAAATAAAAAAAAAACAAAAAAAATTTCTGCCACGCCAGGATTTGAACCATCGATTGAACGCGGTCGAAAAATGGCAAAGTTGATAAGTTCGACGTCCTAACCACCTGAGCTAATAGCCCTTGTGTCAATTGAATGATCTAATCGATTATGTATTTAACCAGAATAAAGAGCAAACATTATTTTAAAATTATTTTAATAATAATTGTTAAAGATAAATATTTAGGATCTAATTTACAACAATTTCAATAATTTAACAATCATATCGATTTTAGTATTAATATGGATATTACATAGATCAAAATAGAAATTAGCTGTTTGACATTTTGTGACAACTACTGCGGAAAGTAACATATTCTCACTCGGGTGGAAAGTAAATTCTTATTCATACGCGTGTGATATAGGGCACTTTCCATAGGACTATATAGTGTGATATGTGTCACTTTCCTAAGTGGTCGTAGGAAAAATACTTTTCACTACCGTCTATTCACTTAAGATGTCAAGTACGATTTTTGATATCGGGTAATTAAGTCGAATTCACAAAATATACCACATAAACCAATTAAAGAAAAATATTTCTGTAACTGAGAATGCAGGGTACATTTAAATTTTAATTTAAAATAAGAGTCGTTCAAATTAAACCGGTACTAGCGTTTTTCTGGCTTTTCCAAAAACAGGGCCAAGAATTGCTTTATTCCGTATGTGGTATCCATATTGAGATGTAGCTGAAACGTTAATTTGTATTAAAGTCATTTTTTGTATTGTGCGGATGATTTCTGACAAGGAATCGAAATGTTAGTAAAATATTTTTCTATGCTCAGTTTTGGCTTTTCTTGCCATCAGTAATATAAAACAAATTTTATTTTACCCTTTCTAGGAAAATAAAAACACTATTAATATATTTTTAGTTTTATGAATTTGAACCAAGTTACATTGTAAATAAAGTTTTTTAATATTTAAATTTGGAACCATGTAAAATGCGAGGAGTACAATAGAATTCAACTAATAAACTTCCGAAATCAATCATATAAAGTTATAAATTTTAATTTTAACTAGCAAAGGTTTTCTCTTTGCTCATGAATTTAAAAATTGCTTCGCGTTCTTCACTACCTACTTTGTGGTCTGAGTTCTCTTTTACATTTTAAAACTAAACAAAGAAACCAGCAATTTTTTTTGACAATGTCATCCAGAGAGGCTAGAGTAACTTTAAAGTGTTTGTAGACAATTTTCAAAGTATTTCTTTTATTTACATGTTGTACTTGTACGATATATATATTGTAAATTCATATTATTCACCTCTCTTTAGGTATATAAAAAAGGGTTACTGGAATGTAAAAACAGTTAGTATTATTATTAAAGATATTCTTGACATTTAAGTTGTAAAATTAAAATGTGTACAAATTTTCAGGATGATCCATTAAAATGTATACCTTTTGAATTATTTCCGGAAATAAGCCATTTAAAATTTCTACGACAAAACTGCCTCTGATAGAGCAAGGAGTGATCATAAAATTGCTATCTTAAAATAAATATTTTTTCAATTATAATTGGCTTTAGAAACCTTGGCGAGTTACAAAAATACAAATAAGTAGGCCTAATTGATTTGTATAGTTCCTTATAGAATAATCCTATTTTCAACTTAATTCTTCTGAAAATTAAAATGTTTTGTGTTTTTATTATCATTACTAGCTCTAGGTTACAGAGTTTAAAACATCTAGAAAATTACAGGTAATACTTTATGATAATTAAAAACAACAGAACCAACGCCTAAACTTGTTGTTAAACCATTTTTCCAAAATACTGAATGGTTTTCTGTTCACCCGACGTCACAAAAATATGTTTTGGTATAAGAAATGCAATAAAATTAAATTAAAGAAATTAAATAATTAACACGTTCACAGACAATAGCTGAAAAAGGGGACTCAAAAAAGAAAATATCAAAAAAAAGCATATGGTGACCAAAAAGTAAACCGCTCCATCCATAGGCCACTTTTGTTTAAATTGTTATTTATAAAATATTAATTGAACTAAAGTACAAAACAAAGTTTGAAACAAAATATGTCAGAGTTTAACTTTTTGTGAAATTCTTCGAGGCAAAGCTCGACACACGGCTGGTTTTTTTTTGACAAGTTTTACATAAGTATTTCGTTTCTTTGCCAATTTTTTTTCTGTGCCTAGTCTGCACCTCACATGGTGGCTCTCGCTACGAAATTTTTTGGGTATTTTATCTGGAAAATTATCA
Organism: Psylliodes chrysocephalus; assembly: GCA_927349885.1. Lineage (NCBI taxonomy): Eukaryota > Metazoa > Arthropoda > Insecta > Coleoptera > Chrysomelidae > Psylliodes > Psylliodes chrysocephalus. The sequence goes on along the minus strand of OV651814.1, from coordinate 43,374,253 downwards.
AAATCAAATGCAACGCTTTTAATGTGTGTTTTGCTAGGAGAGTACGTATAAAAACAATTCAACGTTTTCGGAATACGCCGCGCTGAGTCGTCAAAACTTTGTTATAAACAAATAAAATTGCTTAAAGCGTGTATAAAAAAAACAATATTACAACTATCAGGTACTTACTTTTGCTTATCAACTACTTTTCGTAGTATTTAAAACACTTATAACACTCTACAGATGTAGATAAACAGTAAATCACCTGTTGAACAGTACTTTTAGGATAGGCACACGAGAACTCATGCATGGACATTTCATGCAATTTTATGCTTTCTTCATGGACAGTAAACGTCCGTTGCAAACAAATTATACGCCAAACGCACATGGCGCGTGATATGCCGCTCTGTCCACTAACGTGTTAACTAACTGGTGGTATAACATGCAGGATATTCTATTTAAAAATTATAAAAACTTAACTTTGAGTTTTGTATTTGAAAAATGAACTAAAATTAAGACATGTTTAAAGACACTCTATATAAAGAAACCTTGTCTCATTAAATGCCACGCCGTTTTTACTACCGCTTTCTACAAGCAAAACTGAAAGATGGCTATTAGAATTCACAACTGTTATGATGTTTGAAGGTAGTATTGATTAACTAAAAAACATTTTGTCTATTAAAGACCTATATTGTTTTTCTTTTTGTTACGCAAATTCTGCTGGTCCCAGTAAAAGCTTTTATATCCGATAAATATGTGAATATGTGTATATCCTTGCTGTCTTTTTTTACCTTTTTAATACGAATAAACATGTTGCTATTTTTATCTAGTATAATTTTCATTCTTGCACTCAAGACTGTCTAGCTGACGGTTTATATCTGATCATTGTATATTTGTGGTGGCTTGCCTGCTGAGCCATTCGTCATGCTTATTTTTTTAAGAACGACCAGTAAGTATACACTTTCTGAACAATTTTTCGTTCAGAAAGTAACGTTTTGCCGATCAAAACCGGAAAGTAGACTTTAGGGACCGGTAAAAGCTTTACCGGTCCCTTTTTTTATTTTTCCGATCGCTATTTGATAATACAGTCTGCCTTGATTTCGTTACTATGGTAACAACGTTCCTATTTATTGCCAAGTGACAGTCTGTTGATTTTTAATTTGTTGTTTATGTCAAACTTTTTTTTGCAAATTTAAAAATATGGATTCAGATTTTGAATTATCCGACATAGGATATGAAATTTAAAAACATAACATAATGTATTTGGTTAGTTTATGCAGTTGTATCCATTATTTAGTTTTAGTATTTGTAATCAATTTATTAAATAAAATAAATAATTGAGTTTAAATCAAGTGTCAGTTTAAAAAAAAATATTGTACGTTATGCGACCGAAAATTAGTGTTAAGTAGGTTTCTCCAAGCTTCCAGGTTTCGCCTACGGCTCACCCTGGAATCTGCTTGTCTCGACCTGCAGTAAACTACTTTTTGGTCTTGTAACATAAATTACTATTACATTGGAAGCATCAACTCGTCGCTTAGAGCTTCAGTATGTACGTACCAATTTACAATATAGTAGGATATAATAATCGCCTGCTTACCTCGCCGCATTACTATTTTAATTTGTACCCTAAGGGTAACTTTTAACAAAACCTAGCTATAACGCTTTCTTCTTTCTTTTTTAATAATTTTTAGTCACGAATAAACCACTTTCTAAAAAAAAAAACTTGCGTATCCCACAGTACCTGGTATAATTTTTTTTCCATAAGTACCTTGGCAGTTAACGTGTTAAATATGGTTACTTCATTGAATTTCGTTATTAGGTGTTTAAAAAAGCTCCTTATGTTTCGGAAGCTATTGAGTCATAGTCCTAAGACATATGGATTTGTCTGGAGACCTCATAAGACATGTTACATAAATACTGTGTGTATGCTTTATATAATAATATAATAATAATTTATTCAATTAATCAAAATTAATTACATTAATGAAATATACTTTGTTATTGAATAAAAGTACTCGATAAATGGTTACCCACTTGTTTCGAGAAAAATAATTAAGAAAAAAAGAAAGAAATAGAACTTACAGTAATAAGCTACGATATCCTAACTGCAAAAGACATAGTTCTTAATTAAATAGAAAATATTATACATAAATAGCAGATAGAAATAAAATATACCTACATATATCTTACAAATATGGAGTATACTGGGTTTTCAAATTAAAATGTTACTGTTAAATACTGCCGAAAATATGCATTTTAGAAAAAAAAGTTTCAGAAAAAAGTTTTATATTTTTTTGGGGGAAACATTTTGGCTAAATTCATTTGACCATATCGAGGTGGACATTGTTTTTTTAAATTAGAACCCCATGTTTTGCATATTCTTAAAGTACATAAAAAAATAAAGATCTTCTAAGGGAAATATTTTTTATTGGACTTTTACTTTTTGAGTAACAGCTACTTGAAAATTTTGCTGGGTGAAAAAAAAGTTTGCCATATTATGGTTAGCTATATTTTAGCCAAATTTTTTTCCCCACAAAACTATAAAACTTTCGTCTGAAATGTTTTTTTTTTTTATAAAAGGCGGTATTTATCTGTAACACTTTAATTTGAACACCCGGTATATTAAAATAAGATTAAACGGCACCATGCTTGATTGCAGTGCAAAAGATTTTAATGTTTATAAAGATTCCAACAAATTTGGACCCCGCACTTTTTACATTGATTTTGGGTACTAACAGAATTTGTTAAAATTTTAGTATGTTACTTTTCAGGTCATAGCGGACAACTTTCTTATGGACATCAAGTTTGCAGATCTACAGGGTGAGCTGTCAGAAGGAGTCAAAAGTAAGGTGTGCAGAATTAATATTTTGATATACATATATATCTTTACCACCCTTAAGTAATTCATGTTTTATTCGTGAAACTTATGTCATGAGTTACACATGTATGTGGCTTGTTAATGCCTACTGCCACGTTTTAAAATAAATTATACGGAGTGTATAAAAAATAGAAATAATAATTACAGAAATAAGGTGCATTTTTATGTATTATCATAATTATAACATGACTTTTGATCACTTATTTGTTATATTAAATACTAGATAATATTAATTAATAAAACAGGGTGTGATAGAAAGACAAATAATATTAATATAAAAATATTACACTTTCTTTACATAGATTTTTAGACTTCCACTAAATTATAAATCCATATAAAAGAAACTACATTTTTTAAAAACCGTTTTATTAAATACAATAACTATTTTCACACGCTCAAAATCATCTTTCAACAACATCTAAAACAGTCCTTAATAAAACACTTAAAGGGTACTTTATATAATTTTCGAATCGTGCGTATTCCAGGTAATACAAAACACTTGAAATATGAGCACACAAGTATATAGTTCTTAAATTAGTTTTACATGTTCAGTAATATCTAGTAATGAAATTCTCTTGAATTTTATTTTATATTCGCAAATCTCAAATATATTGCAAAAACTGAAGGCACGCCACATAGAAAGTTTCCTAACAAAAATAAACTAATTACTATCAAAAAATCCTAATAACAAACTTTTGTAATTGCTCTTAATGAAAGCATAAAAAAGAAGAAGAAAATATACAATGTAAAATAGAATTGCTACGTTTGAATATCCACATTCGATTTCTTATCTTTCAAACGTTCATTTATCCAAATCGGACGTATCTGCTCCAACTAATGTACGTAACTTGAATCACGTGATCGAAGATTCTCAACATCTCAGATGCATCTGATATGGATAAACAATCGCAGCAAATGTAGTCTGAAATTGCAAAGATAAAAATGTGTTAACCCTATCATGATAATTTAGCTGTTATTTAATCTAACACTCGCCAACCTTTTATCTTATTGAATCCATTTATAATTAATCTGATTAATAAACAAAGAAATAAATAAAAGTTATTTTAGGCTTAAAAAATAATTTATATCAAGATAAAAGTATATAGTGGTATGGAAGAGATAAACAATAATTGGCAAGGATTAAATATCAAAAAACTGTAAAAGTTTTTTTTATGTTTTAATTTAACTAAAATTAACCTACTAAATCCTCAAAAATAGAAAATTATATTTAAAGGTGATAAGTTGACATCTGTACTGGGTATAAAAATCAGAAAGGATTTTTCAATTAGAATATGTCTTCTCAGTCATTCATTTAAATCAGAGCTATGGTTATATTACGAGCGAAACTGAATTCGTTTCTTGACTTTCTACAATATTTTATATACGAATTTTTCGTTAAATGCGTTTTTGTAATTCTTAGTTATTTGTGTATTTTTATCTCTCCCTGTATTACTTATAAAAAATGATCTAATATGAAATGAAATAAAGAATTGGCCAGAAGTCATATTTTAACTATGGTAATACATGTAAAGTGACCATATTTCAGTAACTGCTATTCCTATTTTTTTGAACACGCTGTTTAATTTATTTTGCAAAGTGTAAGTAAGCATTAACAGACTATATACATAAGACATAAGTTTCATGGAAAATACAAGAAATACTAAAGAGTGGTGGAGATATATTTGAAACTATTAATTCTGCACTCCTTACTTTTGAATTGTTCTAACGGCAAAACGTTACTTTCTGGATGAAAAATTGTTCAGAAAGTGTATACTTTCTGGTCAATTTAAAAAAAAAATATAGTACGATATAAGAATCGCCCGCTTACTTCCCCCCTGTCAAAGGTCAAATTTTCGATATGACGATAGGCTCAGCAGCCAAGCCACAACAAATATACGATGATCAAATATAAACCGTCAGCTAGACAATCTTGAATGCAAGAATGATAATTGTACTACAAAAAAATAGGAACATGTTTATTCGTATTGAAAAGGTAAAAAACACAGAAGGATATATTATGTACATACATTTATCGGACATAAAAGCTTTTAATGGGACCTGCATAATTTGCGTAACAAAAAGAAAAACAATATAGGTCTTATAATAGACAAAATGTTTTTTAGTTAATCAATACTATCTTCACACATAAAAACAGTTGCGAATTCTTCTTTCATCTTTCAGTTTTGCTTCTAGAAAGCGATAGTAAAAACGGTGTGGTATTTAGTGAAACATAGTTTATTTGATATAAAGTGTCTTGAAACATGTCTTACGTATGGCTAATTTTAACACGTTTGCGGACAGAGCGGCATATGACGCGCTATGTGCAGGAACAAGGGATCTGTAGACTAATTTCTAATTTTATTCTGGGTTTAACGCGGCGTTTGGTGACAACATTGCGTATGATTTGTCTGCAACGGACGTTTACTGCCTCTGGAGAAAACATAAAATTGCATGAATTGTCCATACATGAGTTCTGGTGTGCCTATCTTAAAAGTACTGTTCAGCAGGTAATTTACTGTTTATCTATGATTGTGTGGACATCTGTAGAGTGTTAAAAGTGTTTTAAATACTACGAAAAGTAGTTGATAAGCAAAAGTAAGTACCTAATAGTCGTAATATTGTTTTTTTATACACGCCTTTACCAATTTTATTTGTTTATAACAAAGTTTTGACGACTCAGCGCAGCGTATGCCGACAAGGTTGAATTGTTTTTATACGTACTGTTCTAGCAAAACACATTATAAGCGTACCATTTGATTTTGATAATTTTCCAGATAAAATCCCCAGAAAAAAATTTCTTAGCGAGAGCCACCATATGAGGTGCAGACTAGGCACAGAAAAAAAATTGACAAAAAAACGAAATACTTTTGTAAAACTTGCCCCAAAAAAAAACCATCCCTGTTGTGTCGAGCTTTGCCTCGAAGAATTCCACAAAAAGTTAAACTCTGACATGTTTTGTTTCAAACTTTGTTCAATTAATATTTCATAAATAATAAGTTTTCCTTGATGGCATTTAACGTCACTGTCCCACTAAAATATTAAAACAATTTAAACAAAAGTGGCCTGTGGATAGAGCGGTTTACTTTTTGGTCACCATATTGCTTTATTTTTGATATTTTCTTTTTTGAGCCCCCCTTTTCAGCTATTGTCTGTGAATGTGTTAATTATTTAATTTCTTTAATTTAATTTTATTGCATTTCTTATACCAAAACATATTTTTGTGACGTCGGGTGAACAGAAAACCATTCAGTATTTTTGAAATATAAAAAAATTGTGATTTTTAAGAAAATTGTTAAACTAAAAGATGTTTGCGATATCGATCTCTATCATTTTTGTTTTTTTACATGATTTCTCTAAAATGGACCGTAATTTTCGTTGGCAAAGAGTGTATATACAAAAATGTTTTGAATTAGATGTATGTGGAAAATGTATATATTAAGTTGACCTCTAAATATTTACAGAGGTGCTGCAATAGGTTGTACAAAATCAGGGCCACCGAGAGCCAGACTGGGCTCCAGGAAAATTTTCTAGATCGGGCCCCAGGACAATTTTCCAGATCGGGCCTTGCGACAATTTTATAAAAAATTAAATAACAAAAGGTATTCAAGCTAAAATTTCTCCTGCTGTACAAAAAAGGTGGCCAAGCAAAAATCCTCCTCTACTTGAATCTCTCTATCTCTCTAAGAAAAAGTCTTCTACTAAGAACTTCCCCCTCTTCTGTCGAACTTCTGAAAGTAACAAACACCACCGCTACCGGGTCCCCCTTATGCCGCTGCCGGGAACCCATTTGAGCCCGGGCCCCGGGAGTTAGTCCCGGCTGCCCTCCCCTCTAGTCGGCCCTGTACAAAATAACCGGAAAAAGCCTGTAATAACTAGATAGAAAAGTCATGTGTTGGACACATCATATTTGTAATTTTTCCGATCGCTGTTTGATAATACAGTCTGCCTTGATTTCGTTACTATGGTAACAATGTTCCGATTTATTACCAAGTGACAGTTCGTTGATTTTTAATTTGTTGTTTATGTCCAACTTCTTTCGCAAATTTAAAAATATAGATTCAGATTTGGAATTATCTGACATAAAAAATGAAATTCCAGACAGTTTGGAAGCAGTCAAAATGTACATTTAACATAACGTATTTGGTTAGTTTATACAGTTGTATTCATTATCTAGTTTTAATATTTTTTAATCACTTTAATACATAAAATAAATAATTCAGTTTACATCGAAGTGTAGGTCTTAAAAAAAATATTGTACGTAACGCGACCAAAAATTAATGTTAAGCAGGTTTTCCAAGCTTTCAGGTCTCGCCTACGACTCACCCTGGAATCTGCTTGTCTTGACCTGCAGTACACTACTTTTCGGTCTCGTAACATAAATTACTATTAAATTGGAAGCAGCAACTCGTCGCTTAGAGCTTCAGTATGTACGTACCAATTTAAAATATAGTAGAATATAAGAATCCCCGCTTACCTCGCCGCGTGCCTTTACCCTCGCCTCTTTACTATTTAAATTTGTACCATAAGGGTAAAAAATCTTAAATTGTTTACAAAACCTAGCTATAACGCGTAAAAACATAAAACAAAAAATTGGTAAGAAAACTGAACTTTTAAATAAAAATGTTATAACTAAGATTAGAAAAGGATAAACATAAGAATCAAAATTAAAATTTAGTTTAGTTTTTTAGATTCATGTGTTGATATGTCCATATGTGGTACGCATGGCACAAGATACAAAAGTATTAAAGATACTGTGTTCATGCACTGTGTGTAACAAAACTGGACACATCAGTTTTTCAAAAAAAAAAAAAATTACCTATTTGTATTTTTTTTTTCGTTTCTTATTAATTTTTAGTCAATAATAAACCACTTTCTAAAAAAAAAACTTTCGTGACCCACAGGATCTGATACAAATTTTTTCCATAAGTACCCTGGCAGTTAACGTGTTAAAAATGTATACTTCATTGAATTTCGATATTCGTTCTTTAAAAAACAGCTCGTTTTTCGAAAGCGGTTGAGTAATAGTCCTGAAATATGGATTTGTTTGGAGACCTCATAACACGTTACATAAATACTGTGTGTATGCTCTATATATCTACATATATCCTACAAAATATAGAGTATATATTAAAATTAGATTAAACGGCACCATACTTGATTGCAGCGGAAAATATTCTGTTTATAAAGATTCCATCAAATTTACAAATGGTGGTCCTCGTAACCCAGATGTAGAACTGCAAATCAGAGTCGGTCCTCCTATTACTGCTTAGGTACGTTTAACTTAATTAGGTCCTTATAACAATTTTATAAGTCCTAATACATATGGGCTTGTTTGGAGACCTCATAAGACATGTTACATATATATTTTGTGTATGTTATGTGTACATATATCTTACAAAATATGGAGTGTATATTAAAATTAGTTTAAATGGTACCTACTTAATTGCAATGGAAAAGATTGTAATAGTTATAAAGGTTGTAACAACTTTATAAATGGTGGTCCTCGTAACCCAGATGTAGAATCGGAAATCGGGGTCGGTCCTCGTTTTACTGCAAAAGTCCGTATAGGTGTGTGTGTGTGTGTGTGTGTGTGTGTGTGTGTGTGTGTGTGTGTGTGTTTGTGTGTTTGTGTGTTTGTGTGTGTGTGTGTGTGTGTGTGCGTGTGTGTGTGTGTGTTTGTGTGTGTGTGTGTTTGTTTGTGTGTGTGTCGCATAACTCATGAACCGATACACAGGAAAACACCAAATTAAAAACTTAAGCTTTGTTCTAGCGTCCAATGAACTGATTAGATTTTGGGCAGAGTCGGAACATTTGGGGGGGTACTTTATAAGTAGTAATTTTTATATTTTATGAAATATATCTGTTATTTACATTTGGAGAAGAAAATTCTTTAAATAAAAGTTACTCCTAATATTATTATCTATAATTATTGTTCTACACAAAATTTTCCTAAAATGGTCCGTATTCGAGAAATTTGATAAAATGTAAAGAAATAATTTTTTACAAAAATTGTTCAAATAAAAGTTGTTTGTAATATAATTCTCTATAATTTTTATTTCATACATAATTTATCTTAAATGGACCGCATTCGATATATTTATGAAAATGTGTAAATTTCGAATTTTGAAGAAAACTCAAAAACGGATAAAGAAAAAAACATTAAATTTTAAATATAAGTTTTATTTCGGCCTGACGTAAAATGATTAGATTTTGGACAAAGTCGGAACATCTGGGTGGGGTACTTTATGGGAGGCCGTTTTTATATTTTATGGAATATATCTGATGTTATTTATGTTTGGAGGAGAAAATTCTTCAAATAAAAGTTACTGCTAATATTATTATCTATAATTTTTGTTGTATGCCTAATTTTCCTGAAATGGTCCGTATTCGAGAAGTTTGACAAAATGTGCAAAATTCTGATTTTTAAGAAAATTGTTGAACTAAAAGTTATTTGCGATATCGATCTTTATAATTTTTGTTTAAACATGATTTTTCTAAAATGGACCCGTAATGGAAAAATTGTAGGAAAAGTGCTTTATTAAAATTTTTCAGTATTTTCATTTTCAATGAATATCTATGGAAAAATGTTTCGAGGTAGATGTATGTGGAAAATGTATATATTTAGTTAAACCTCTAAACATTTATAGAGGTATTGCAATAGGTTGTACAAAATAACCAGAAAAAGCCTATAATAACTAGATAGGAAAGTCATGTGTTGGACACATCAGATTTTTTGGTTTTTGTCCCGAGATAGGTGAATGTACATTCGAAAGGTCTAGAGTTGGGACACCCGAATTTTCAAAGGTTACTTTGGAACCGTAATTGGAAATTCGTTTATTTTGTGATTAATATTATTTTTTTATAGCCGATTGAATATTATTATTACTGCCTTATTTAATCTCTCACGCATCTTGGAAAACTGTGGCTATATTTATATATTTTATTTGGATTCAATACACCGTTGTTATTTTTACTGGCTAAATAGCTTTTCCAGGAACCTCCGTTTCATGGGTTTCTTGTTTTAGCTTTAAGCGATATTTAATTATTTAAGTTTTTTTTTTTAATTTTTGGTTTATTGCAACGTGAAGCTATTTATACTGTTTAAATAGCAACCCACGATCACTGTTTCATGAGGATTATTTATTTAGGTAATTGTTTTGTTTTTATTTAAATCTATGTTTGATCGAGTTTATGGCCACCATCCGAAATAAATAATATATTACATTGAGTTTTTGGTGTTTATCTTATCTATCTCGAATTTTGCCTAAATTTTCTATCAAAGGTATCTTAAGAGTGATTGCCATGGTTTCAAGTGCTTAGTGACATTTCGGTTTCTACTCCACTGGTAGGTGGAAGATATTTTACTCCACTGAGTCTACTTTGAGTACACTCTAGTAGTGTACTACAGGGTCGCAGAGCAAACTTCGTTAACAAAACTGGCGCCTGAGCACCCCTTATTCTAATTCAGCCATACTCAATCTTTGTTTTCATCGGGCCATATTCGTATGTTTGTTATGTTATACGATCCACAATATTTTTTGAGGATAAACCTTTTTTTAAACTATCCATTTAAAATTTGTTAGTGGGGACTTCTAATAACTAAAACACGAAATAAATATATCCCGTCAGGTTACTGCAAAAGCAAGATAACTCGCATTATTACAGTTTCAAGAAAACGCTGTTAAAATTAGGTTAAAATTAAATAAAACAGCAGTAAAAGCTTAAAACTCTTTAATCAACAATAACTCTAATGAAAAAAACGTATTCAAAACATAATTAGTCTTTACAAAGTATATACTAAGAATCTACATCGATTGGTAACAAAAAAAATAAATGAATAAAAATAGTCCAGGATCCGTAAGTAGGGTCGACCTTCACCCATCTGTTTAATGGAAAAAACTTATTTTTTATTAAATAAAATATGTTTTTAAATATACTGTAAATGGGTTGCCTAAGAAAATACGGTCACGGCCATTTTTTACTTTCCTTTCTGTGTACAGATAACGAAAGTATAAAAATCATGATAAAAGTTGTTTATGATGTCATTATCTATTATTTTGTTTCTATACATGATTTTCCTAAAATGGACCTAATTCAAGATATTTGAGGAAAAGTGCAAATTTCGAATTTTGAAGACAACTCAAAAACGGATGAAGAGAAAAACACCAAATTTTAAATTTAAGCTTTAATCCATCCTGAGGTGAGCTGATTAAAGTTTGGGCATAGTTGAAGCATCTGGGGAATACTTTACAGGGTGTCGTTTTTTTTAACTTTAAAAAAAAATACTCTGGACCGTATTTTCTTAGGCAACCCATTTTTGCTATATTTATAAATATATTTTATGTAATAAAAAGAAACTTTCATTCATTAAACAGATGGGTGAAGGTCGACCTTACTTCGGATCTTAGACCATAAGGAAAAAACGTCATTTAGCTTATTTTAGCTGTCTACATATAGATCATAATATTTATATGTCACTATCTTCAATGGAAGATTAAGGTACCGTGTCTTTAACATTATTGGATACAGGTAGATTGTGATAATATTTGTGAAATTCTTTAGGTGTAGCACTTGATTTGCAAAGTTTTAGTAAATCTTGCACTTTTTTCAGAGCTATATTTTTTACCTTTTTAAGCATCTCTCTACTGGTTTTTGAAGGTTAGCTGTATCCACTTTCTGAAAATCTATAACAAGTTAATGAATAGTGTCATAGAAATAATTTAAAATTGAACCCAGCCAAGTGTAATATCATGTCGTACCCCTTAAAGTCAGATCCAACTTTTTACCAGTATATTGTTGGCGAAACTCCTTTAAACAGACCAACAAACTTTGCAGATTTAAGAGTTCTATTTGATTCAGCACTTTCTTTTACTGGCCATGTCGATAATATTGCAACCTCATCTAATCATACATATGGATTCATAATCAGAAACAGTCGTGATTTTAAGAAAGTAGATACCTTAAAATGTATTATGCTTTTGTACGATCCAAGCTTGAATACGCGTCACTTATATGGAGCGTACTGTATCAAAAGTGCACATTAGTCGATTGGAAGAGACGATTCCTAAAATACCTAAGTTTTAGACATGATCTAGTTTATCTACGCATTAGCACCCCACACGACGCTTTTAAATAAACATGGATTTTCGAGTCTCGATATTAGGCGAAAATATTTTTCTATAGTTATGCTGTATAAAGTCATAAGCAATCAAATAAACTACGAATGTCTATTACATATGCTTAATTTAAAAGTTTCACGTCATGCCTCAAGATACACTGGCTCATTTAATTACCAACACCTCGTACTAATATTTTAAAGAACTAACCGTTGTATAATATATGTAATAATTATAATCAGATAAGTCAGGAATTGGATATATTTCTCATTAGTATTCAGGATATCAAAAGGCATTATTTAGGATAACCATCATTGTACTTCATTTCCTGTAATATTTTCCATTTTTGTATGTTTCGCCTAAATATGTTTGTCATATTTTCCTATTCTGCAATTGGGTATTACTTGTAGACTAGAGTTTTATAATTTTGTCAAAATTATGTTTGTTTCGACTTTCCACCATTGAGTTATTATCTTTCCACCAGCGCTACCGCCAACACAGATAATTTAATTTCACCTCAACACAAAACACTCACTTCACTTTATATAACCACTTTAACACCAACATAAAAAAATAACAAATAACACTATATAACCTTTTTTTCTTCTTAGTTACTCTCTCACTTATATAAGCTAATTATTTAATGCCGAAAATTGTAGCTGTTGTTCATTTGAAAATAAATGATACGGTAGGTTTTTTGTTCTTTTCCTTCTCTTGCAAAAACAAAATGTTTAATTTCGAATTATCGATTCAAAGACCAACGATGCCAGTACAGAGGAAGTCCCATAGACGTCCCACGGATGTCACATGGACGTCCTTCGAAGGACGTCTTTAGTGTTCACGATAATCGAAAGTCCAGTGGACGTCCGATTTAGGTCTCGGAATAACAAGGGACCAAATCAGGACGTCTATGGGACGTCCTGTGCTAGCTGGGTATTAGCAGTTGAACACAATGTTTCGGTATAAATGTCACTCATCTTGTTTGTGCATATTGTAAATGTATTAATATGAAGTTAGTTTTTATTGGCCATCTGTTTATTATGAATATAGACTTCGTTCCACTTGTCTTGTTTGGATAATCGCATAAGCTAATGCCCTACTCGTGTCATCATAAAGTAATATCAGGTGTCCGCAGGACAAGTGAAATTCATATGACAACGCGCTGAGTGCATTCATTTATGTGATGATCCATAGATCCGATATCAAAAGTTGTATTCAATAGATAATTTATAATAATTTACAGTTAAATACAATACCAAAGTAACTACAAAACATAACACTCTTGCGTACTAGATTTTACAGCATTAATGTACCAATCCTGATTATCAGTTATTAGTCAAGTATGCAATTAATTAAAGTAAAGAAAATTATTAAATTGTTGAGTGAAATTATCTATTGAATAATACTTTTGATATCTGTTCTATGGATAATCACATAAATTAATACACGCAGCATGTTGTCAAATAGATTTAATGTTTAACACTGCATTAGCTTGTTTGATAAGCTCTATACCACTCTGTACTATAATAATATATGATAATCGCAGCAAATGCCTTTGTAACAACCAACTTGCCTAAAGACCATTTGTAACTACTGATAGGTCTTTAGCTACTGTTGTCAATATACTATTAAGAAATTAAGGCAGCACTGTCACCACCCAAAGGGTTCTGGAGTCCAGAAGGAATATCCATTCACTAGTGGCAAATAAAAATAATAAAAAAAATTAATTTAAAAAAAAAATTTACTTTATAGCATAGGTTCTTGGCAACTAGTTCTAGACTCTTCTAGTCCTAGTGGAATATAAACGCCGAGGCTTCTCAAATGCTCGGAATATTTTGGTTTGGTTTGGAGATTAATAATAAGTATTAAAACAGTAACAAATGTATATTTACAATAAGTATTAAATGAATAATAGTCTTAAAAACAAATGAATAAAATTATATTTAGGGAATAAAGCTATTTGATAATATATCAAAGCTTTAAATAAAGATTTATGACACTAGATAAACATTTTATTGAACTATATTTGGACTTATTAACAACTAAAAATAGCACTGGAAACTTTAGCTATATAATGGTCTAAAATATGTATAAGATAAATATAATACTCGCGACGAAAATGTAAAATTGGCATTTATATGTAACTCAATTAATTATCTCAAACAAAACTCTTTAAAAATAAGTTAAAGATATTTACCCATAGTTCACAAATCGCTGCACAAAAACTTCACTTTACACATTACTTTATTTCGGGACTTAGGTCCCGAAACAGTCTCGTTGTTTCGGCAAGAGTTCTGGACTTTAGTACTCACTCGAGTCTTTCTTCCTGTCTAGTCTCTATCTAAACCCAAAATTTACATAACAGTTTTATTTTTAAAAATGTCAACGCTCTACCTTGAATTCTCTATTCAATTGACTAGAATAATAAACTAATTGTTGACGATATTGCAATACGTGTTCCCGTTTAAATTTTTAAATTTTCTGGTAAATTCTTTATATTTTCAAATAATAATGCCAATTATTACACCTTTATTAAAAAATCTAGTAAAAATATTTATTAGTCGTAGAGAAAGTATACTAATTTACTCGCAAATAGGTGCTCTCCAATGATTTACTGCACTCGTCTACGGTTCGTGTCCTGAACCTCATTTTCATGATAGTTAAATATGACTATAGAATTATTTTGTACGAAATTCTACAACCCATTTTACACAAAATCCCATTCAGAACAAAGTATTAGGTATATCATCGAAATTTTTTTACTAAACATTGTCAAAAGGTGTGGCGGAAAAACAATTACGGTTTAGGGCGTGGTGGTTAACTGATTTAAAAAAGACCATAAAACAGTTACATAATGTCTATTGCCAAATTTTTATTGATCATTATTTTCCACCCAACCAAAATCTGACCGCGACCGATTAAATCGAAACAGCTGAACATCTGGTTTGTGAACAACAATATAAATCTATCTAGATGGATTTTATTATCGCAATGAATATTCATAAATCACATCAAAATATTCAATCTTGATAAAAAATAGTTTTTAGATGAAATTTAATTTTATATCTTAATAACCTTCGTTAGTGGCGGCGGTATGCGAATATTAACTAACATTTTCGGGCTACTGTAATATCTGCCAATGACCGGTTTCGAAGTGATTACTTCATTATCAGGGACACCTAAATGGAATGTCATGGAGTCAATGTAATGAAAGGTAAAAATTATTTAATTGAAAATAGAAAATTTAATAGAAATTAAGAAATATTTAAAAAGAAAACAAAAGGGGGAAGTTAGTAATAATCTTATTTATCACAACATATCCATTACGAATAAGCTTCGTTGTTTTACCATATAAATATAAAAGGTCACCGTGAATATATTGTAATGGTATCAGTAGGGGTGATCTTTCTTTTCAAATAAAATATCTTATAGTACCTTTCAATAGAATGAGTTGTACTATTAAAATATGAAACTTAGTATCATTTTAAAAGGGAACCCAGTATCAAAGTTAAACAATTATAGAAATAAGTATAGTATTTAGGATTGAAAGTTAGATAATAATAGATAAATATGATTTTGGTTATACATATAATCAAACCTATCGACAATAAATTCAGAAACTGGAAAGTTCACATCGGCTTGCAAGTACATATAAGTAACTATTGTTTCCAAAATAACTCTTAATTATTTTATTACAACAAATAAATTACAGAATTTTATAGTTTAATTTTGTATTACAAATAAATTACAGAATTTAATAATTATTTATTTATTCAACCGACTTCAAAAAAAGGAGGAGGTTCTCAATTAGTCGGAATATATTTTTTTATGTATGTTTAGAGATAATTTTTTACCACTTCGTCCGATTTCTATGATTCTTTTTTAGTTAGAAAAGGGGTACGTACCTCAGGGGCAGTTCCATATAAATTTGGTCAATATTTATTAATAGCGTTCATAAGAAAATCATCAAATTCTTTATTTTTTGTGTACGTTCAGCGATATTTCTTTAGTACGTTGCTTGTTTTTTATGATTATTTTTTGTTAGAAATGGGGTACCTCAGGGGTCGTTCCATATACATATACAGCAAACTCATTTTGTAATGGCATCTGCACGATTTTTAAGTCGGTTTTTTAAATCTACATTACATAACTTTTTTTATGCCTTGTGTACCTTTCCATTGAGTTTGAATATAATGTCTTTCCAAGACAAAGGCCCGCGCAACCCCAACTGTCTCAGTTTTATTGTTTTATTACCTTTTAATTTCCCTTGTGTAAGAATACAAAACATTGGCAGTTCATTTAATATTTTCTCTACAATAGAAACAATCAACAAAATAACAGTCAATCAGAATTTTGTAAATTTAGTCAATCTAGACCTAGTGCTGATAACAAAGAAAAAATAATACCTACAATACAATCAGAATAAATGGTATGAGGAATTGAAAAAAAAAACGTCTAGAAATAAATAGACTAAAGATAATGGTAATATACAAAAAAATCTGAATTTAGAAAACAGAAGTGGAGCTAACCGATAAATTTAAATATCTGAGATCAACAATAACACAAGGCTGGAAAATATAAATAGAATAATTCAATTAGATATTAAAAGTAAATACAAGTTAAATAAAAAATTGAGAAAAAAATATGTGTTAATTAAGACGAAAACGAGGATCTGAATTAAGGACGAAGAATAAATAAGAAAGAGAATAAGATAGGGTCTAAAATTAATAGATACGATACCAAATACACAACTAAGAAAAATATTAGGAGTAAATTCAGTATCAGTAGGTAAATGTGCACATTAACGGCTCAGTCATGTATGTAGAATACTGATAACAAAATTAGCTAAGAAAGAATAAAAAATGGAAGAAACAGAAAGAATAATGGTAGACCAAAAAAGTAAACTAAAACGATGAGAATATGCAGATACCTACTCAAAAGGAAAATATCTGAACTGGAGAAAGATATAAAATAAAACGAGACAACTAGAGAGAAAACTACTAAACACTTACACAGGCCGGTCTTTAGAATACATACGTATATCAATGCACAACAAAGGAGATTTTTTCAATTTATTTATGTTTTAAATGTAGTTCGATATTTAGGAATATGTTTAGAATCTTCCGAATATTAAAATCAATAGTATTTTTGCTCGCCGTCATCTCGGCTTTTTTCCTTAGGCTGGTTTGTCATATGTTTTGTTTCCCCCACTTTCCTTGGTTCTCATGTCACCATGTTCCATGTTTTTCAAATTTTCGCTTCAATTACCACTGAAATTTTACCAGTTGCCTTCGGATTTTCTCTGACTTAAGACTTCCATCATCATCTTAGCTAAGCGAATTTTCTACCCCTACATTTTCTTTGCTGCCTAATTCAGATCAACGCAGGTCTTGAGATGTAATAGCTATCTATTCTATAGAACTTTATGTTTAATTTAATAACTGGTACCTGCCTTTACTTCACTTGCTTTCCTCTTTTACCAAATCTTCATCCAATTCATTCCATCTTTTCTATTTGCATTTGTCCATGTCCAGATGCCAGAAGTAATTGACAATTAAGATATAAATAGCACCTTCACGTTCATGGTAATAAGTTAAAAAATAATGTATAAATCTCGAGAAGGTCTAAGTATTTTTACTAAGCCCCTATTTTTGAATTAAAGCGTATATCGACGTTAATTTTGAACCTTGTACTTAAGTATTTACTTTCAGTCCATTTTGTTTGCTCTTCTTCATCTGTTATTTATTTTCCTTATACCGTTAACGAATTTAAACACGAATGCGGCTGCGGTAAACCCTTGTTACAGTTTAAAACGAAAGTTCATCAAAACAACTTTTTGTTAAATATATATTTACACCTCACCGAAATTGAATTTATTAAAATATGGAGATATAATTACCTAATTAATTATTTCAATGACGGTTTCATTAAAGTGATTTATTTTCCTATCCAAAATAAAATAATTTTCTAGTTCAAGTTCGATGGTAAATAAAATACATTTTATTGGGGTTTTATGATTTTGAAATTAAATTAATGGAATTGAAATCCGAAAAATTCAATGCTTTTTACTTTGTTTTAGATTTTTTTTGTAATACGAATACTTTGCCAGAGACCTAATTGGAAAACTTAAATATTTATTCAATTTTTTTTTAAGGCGGTATTGGGATTGAACATCTGTCTGTAAGGTAGGTATGGTGGGTTGCTACATATCACTTAGGCCTTACTAGGGCCCAATGTGCATCCTCCAGTCAAATACCTGCTGATTGTCGCTGAGAGTTGTCAAGAGACAGTCATCTTCCCAGTTCATCAGAGTCCTGCAGATTATCAACTTGCCAAAAACCTGCTGGTTGTCGCTGAGAGGTATCTAGAGACAACCAACCTTCAGCCTATCAAAATCCTGCAGGTAACCAACTCATCAAACACCCGCTGGCTGATTGTCGCTAGGGGTGAGGGTGTCTAGGTATAGCTAGCCTCTCAAGTCCTGCAGTTAAATAACGTCACCGAGAGGCCGAGTTGCTATTTTTTTAATGTCCATTTAGTGGGCTTCTACCACCCCGATGATATATTCCTTGGTACACCTATTCTGTCCGCCCACTTTACAGGACATTTGGGAGAGACCATTTAGCACTCTACATTTTTTCGTAAACTTCAATAGTTTCCAATAATTTAGACTAAATGTATAATTCAGTTTATGCTTGTAGGCTTAATAATATAATATTTACTCATATAAATTAGCCATATTTTCTAATATTTTGTCACTTTTCTATACTCGTCAATGTGCTGTCGTCTCTTAATATTTGTACATCTTAATCTCCTTCAATATCATTATTATTGCTTCTAGACTTTTCCTTCTTCGCCTTTATTCAGTACTTGTTTAAATATTTTATTAACACTCTCCTTATGGATTTGTTCTAGCTATTTCACTGTTTCTTCTATTACAAATTAGGTTATGGATGGATTCTCGTATACTTTTCTAACTTCCTCCTCTCCACTCTCTCTCCATTATTTTTATCCCAACGAATAATATTTTCAATAGTTTTCTCTCACACATTCCTAGTTAATTACTATGTTTCTTAATTTTAATCCCGACTTCTCATCATATATGTCACAATTCTCCTCTAGCCATCCTTTTATCTACCTCTGTTTTTACATCTGCCTCATTTATAACTCCTAGTCTCTTCCGCTTGTTCATGTTGTCTTTTCTTCGGCTTTCCTTATCACCATGTTGTAGACTACAGCAATTGATAATAAATCCTGTCTCAGACCATTCGCAACTTTAAATGGCTTTGAGAACAATCCTTCTATTACTACTTTATTTTTCGTTTCTGTCAACCTAATTTTCACTAATTCTATTAGTTTTCTTGATTAATATTCTGTGTTTTATTTATCATACTCCGTCTTATTATTATTTAACTGTATTGGTACACAACATAGAAAATTATTTTTGCCTATCATCTCTACTATCTATCTTAATAATCTTCGGACCGTCAGTGTATAATAGAAGAAAACAATTGAGTTGCCATAATACCGCCAACTAGAGAGCCAGACATGTAATTAGGTGATTAAAGCGCCATTGTTCCCCTCAGGCTGACAGCTCAATCAGGCCCCGGCTTTTTGTTACCTAGAAAATTAAAAAAGAGACCAATGATTTTTATTTTCGTATCAGCGGAACCCTATATTAAAAAACAATTTCAATCTGCTCTGGCTCGCACCGTGAAAGTCATTTTTGTTTATTATTATAGTTAATTTGAGACATTTTTCTACCTCTTTCTATTTCACTTGACAGATTCAATTGGTCCATTCGGGTTATAAACGTTTTATAAAAAAATTTAAAGAAAAAATAATAGAATAAAGAACTTAATTGCTATATTGTTTTACGAGTGACGTATGTAATATTTTATTGAAGCGAGAAATAAAATACTATACTTTTTCTACGAACTCCATTATAACAAGTTTTTTTATTTAAATAAATGTGAAGTAAACCCATTTAGATTTAGGAACTATGCAACCGCTTACTTTTGCGACTAGAGACAAAAGTTATAGAATTTTCTCTCACTAGTGACGGAAGTCAAGTTTTCGCTAGAAGTATTTTTTATCTCAAAGATGCCTTTTGGTAGGAAGTCGTAGAAAATATTAGTTTACATAACAAATCCGGAAAATACTCTTCCAAAAAAAAAAAAAACAGTTCTATATTATTTATTTGTAGAACAAATTTGGGAACATTCTAATTCTTGTTTATATTAATATTTATATTAAAATTTTAACAACTGCTTTTTCTAGAGGGTTTCAATTTGTTTTAAATATTTAAATGGCTGTTGTTGAAGTCAGAACATGAAAGTAAGGTATTGGATTCATGTTGATTGCTTTCATGTGAATCAATTGTCTTGGCAATTTTAATTTTGTTTTTAGTAGAATTGTCTGTATAACCTTCAGCAACATTCGTACACATCCAGCCACCGTGTCTAGTTAAATTTGTGATATTTCCACCTTTATCAGGAAAAATAATGTCGCCGAAGATAAAGGCCTGTTAGGCTAGTAAGCATGTGAAAAATTTAATAAATCTAACATTTTTAAACTTGGTGGTAAGTAGTAAGATAAAGTACCTAATAAATAGAAATTAACCGATTTTGTAAATTGATACAACATTGTCAAAAATGACAAAAACGAAATTGATAGATTACTGAATGGATGGCCAAAAATGTAGCACGGCTACCAATTTGGTAATTTCAATATTTAAGAACTAAAGCTAAATTTGCAGCCATTTATATTCCGGCAAAGTAATTATTTACTGTTAGTTAACAATATTTGATCTCATTTAGTAACCAAAATATTATCATACTTGTAAAATCACATTACCCTTGCTTATATTGCCTTAAACGCATGTAAAAATTTGCTTTTCTTTTCGACGATGGCATGATGCAATGTTCAAATATTAATTGCAAATAATTCGTAAGTTAGGCATGCTATTCATTTAGCAATAGCCCATGACGTCGGCAAATAGACGAAAGTAGCAATAACACAAGTTTCCAAAATATTTTATAAAATTCCAAAAGTTGGTGTTTGAGTTGGAATATGTTGAAGAAGATTGGCTGCACGATATCGCAATGAGATAGGTACTTGGCTAATTCATCAATCAACTGGATTAGGACGAATTACATAATGGGTATTTCCAACAAGATGGTGCAACAGCACATATGGCCCGACAAATACTTGAATCTTTTGGAGAATTTTTTGGTGGCAGAATAATAAGCAGGGACACTGAAAACCCATATCCAACTAGGTCTTGCGATTTTTTCATATGGCCATAGGGTAAATCGAGGGGAGATGGCTCACTTTTTTTAAGATCAATATAGAACCTATAGGGTAGTAAAAAAAATTAAATAAGGCACAACAAGTGCTTGTATTAAACTAGGTGCCTAGCTAGTTTTCTTGTCTGTCCTGTTTTTCAAAAGAAATTAAGACCTTCAAAAACTTTAGATTTATCAGATATTAGACTTATCTACGCAACTCGAAAACTGGTCATACATAATATCATTCTCTTCATGTGTCATGTGTCTAAATGTAAAGTATGTTCCTATACTAGAAGTATTAACAAGGTGGAGTTTGATTATTTATTTAACAGCCTACATTTATCGGACTTGTGCACAAATTGAAGATTAAGGTATATTATTCCACCAAAAAGTTACTTTTTCGGATTATATTAAAAATACCGTTGCTTCTGCGTTCTTAATTCGTAATACTCATTCTTTTACAAACTCTTAAAGCTTGGAGATCCTTTACTTTTCTTTAGTTCGTTCCAAGCTAGAATATGCATCTCTTATCTGGAACCTTATTTACAATATTCATAAAAGATCATTGGAAAATGTTCAGCGGCGATCTCTCAAGTACCTTTCTTTTAAAATAGATGAGCTGTATCCCATTCGAGGTATTGAAGAATCTCTGCTTCTTTCAAAAATAGAAGGGTAGTTTCCAGTGTTACATTTTTTTATAAAATATTACATAACACTATTGATGTACTATTTTTGATAAATTAAATAAATTTTAATGTTCCCCAAACAGCCATTAGATATCATAAAACATTTTATACAGCAAGTATTTGAACGAACTTGGGAACAAATTCACCTATAATTCTAATGTGCTCAAATTTTAATTAATTTTGTTCTGATTGGTATATTTATTTCGACCATTAGTTGTACTAATTTGTAGCTAATGTATGTAGGATTCTGTTTTTTCTTTTTTTTTTTCTTGCTAAAATTATTTTCTGTTGAAATATTATGTTTAACATTTATTTCATGTATTTTGTTCTGTAAATGGATTAATTTGTTGGGCAATAAAATTATTTTTATTTTATTAAGCGAAAATATGTTTATATTTTTGGAATAAATTCCGAATTTTATTTATTGATATTTGTTATTTTTTAGGTTCAATGACTTGAAACATGATGATCAGCTACACCAAGAATATCCTTGATACTAAAAAAAAATCGTACGAGATTAAGCAGATTTGATGTTATGTCACATTGTGGTGCGAAGACGTGGCTTGTATAAATTTGGGGTATCAGTTGACAGAAAACAGTACGCAAAAATAAATTTAAATCTGCAGATGCATCAGAGATAGCCATATTCCATACCACAATACGTCATGCGTGAACTCGATGAGATTTCATCGGCTAAGTATCATTCCTCTGTAATGTTTTGTATCATTAGGAACACCAACATTGTAAACAATTATGACCAGGGTTTTCTACCTTTTCCCTAGGTCAGAGAAAATAAATGAAAACTAATTAATGTATAGTAATAAAGATTGAAAATATATATACTTTTAAGAGTTTTATGTCAGCCATAGTTTTATACCAAAAATGAAAATAAACTGAAATTATACATTAAAAATACATTCATAAATTAACTATATAACACTCATCGACTCTCTCCTGGGTAAAATATTACTTATCTATCTATTCGGCTCTGTTCCGTCTATTTTTTTGCCTTTAGCCTCCTTCTGACACTTCCATTCGTTTATTCAGTGTAGTATGCATATTTTTCAGTATATCAAGTGTTATACCTATCTGATGCTTGGTCCTGCAAAGTTCATCTTCAGTACACCTGCTTATGTGACATCTATCTCGATGTCAAGTTTGATTGAACACCCGTTTCTTGCCTATTACTCTTATACTTAACCAGAACTAGCTTAGACTCGAACGCATATGTCTAATTCGGCCAAAACACATAAATATCTATTTTACCGCTGGTTTCATTACAAAAAAACTGGAGTAAAGGGTAAAATAGACCTTTTCATCATAATTTTTTTTCGTGCGCATGCGACAGTATCAGCCATCTTTTTCGTACTGTTTTTGTAAACAAGCATATTAAAATGCCCACGTGAAAAAAATTATAATCGATAAATATTAATTTAAGTATTTTCATTTACAAAAAAAGGAAGAAAAAGCAAAGTAATAATAATTTTAGTGTCTTAATTGAAAAATATATTTTTGCAATCAATTATAATAATTATGTTATCTGTACGGAAATGAACCACGAAACGGTGTTGTTATGGAGTATGTAAAATTGACACACGGTATAAATCATTCAAAGGTAATACATACAATACATATTATTTTATAAATATTCCAAAGCTTTGGCTGCAATATCGTAAAAAATTATCAATTTATCAAGCAAATGTGCATTTGGTGCGAAAAAATGTGGTCGAAGACCCAAGTGACAACGGTTTTCGATGGATTGATGATGTTACTGAATATCCTTATATTTGTTAATTACATTTTCATGGAGAAAGTGGTCCAACAGAAGAAAATTATTATCTGGTATATTTTTTTAATATTAAATTCTACTTCGGTATACACAGTAATATGATTAAAAATGTCATGTGGATCCTCAAAATATTAAATACCTAATATATTTTATTAATTATACTCGTGAATAACTTTCATGTTAATTAAAGTGTTTTTGCAAGTACTAATAGTTGGTTGGCATAATTAATTAGAGTAGAGTTATAATTATTATTTGTTTTCATTAATTTTGTACACAGTTAAGAAGTATTGATCAATCAGTCCACTTTTTTCGTTTGTATCAAACGTCTAAGACACTTCAACCACCTTTTCAACTTCTCACAACTATGCGCTTCCACAGAGTTATGAAAAAGTTAATCACCATCAACGATTTTTTCTAATGATTAATTTTTCTGTAGAGATAATATTGCTTTCCAGCCATTGTCGATCAAAACAGTACGAAACTTTTGAATTACCGCTATTTCAACATGGTGGCTGCGCTTGCGCTTATCACATGATGAAAAGGTCTATTATCTCTTGTCCAGTACACTCGTATACACGAGTATTAGCCTATATTATTTTCGATTGGAGACGTATACATTTAAAAATGTCGTTTACTTAAAAATAAACATTTAATTTTGATATTTTATTTAACTCAATCAGAACATTAAATTATTATTTTCCATTTATATATGGCTTATACCGGACCTGTATGTACTCTAGTAGCCATGGAGTAGCTGACAGTGTTGCCGTCAGTTGCCGCCACATATTCATTAGTGACATACGTTTTATAAATTCATCGTGTTACATATTTGTTGACATAAAGAGATAGAAATTTAAAGTGACGTCTTGTATTACTTCGGATGAAAAAATCGATAATGCAATTTTCTAACCTAAAAAAAAATCGTGATTATATGTCAAACGAAATTGAACTTGGCCTTAAGCTTAAAATTTAGTGTGTTTTCTTTATCCGTTTTTGAAGTTTATTTAAAATTCGAAATTTACACTTTTTCTGAAATATCTCGAATACGGTCCATTTTAGAGAAATTATGTATGGGACCAAAATTATAGAAAATTATCACAAACAACTTTTATTTAATTAATTTTTATGAACATTTGATTTTTTTACATTTTGTCAAATTTCTCGAATACGGACCATTTTAGGAAAATTTTGTATGGAATAAAAATTATAGAGAATAATTAAAGAAGTAACTTTTTTTGAAGAATTTTCTTCTCCAAACATAAATAACAGATATATTTTTTAAAATATAAAAATTGTCCTTTATAAAGTACCCCTAGATGTTCCGGCTCTGTCCAAAATCTAATCAGTTCACCGCAGGCCGGAATAAAGCTTAAGCATAAAATTTGGTGTAGAGAGAGACATTACATATAAATCGAAGTTTGTGAAACGAAGATAGTCGTCTCAACACGTGCCGAATTGAAAGATGAGAATCCCAATGCTGACACTTATAAAAGAAGAAAAATTAATACGTTCGGCGTACTTTAGAAACATTTTTTTGTGTATCGTTTCTTATTATATCATATGAAAAGAAAAAACATTATTACAATATATAATTTTTAAACTTAATCGTAGCAAATGAAATGTGATAAATAAAACATTAAAATTTTATGTTGCAACACTGATAACTTATGAAAAACAAATTATTCCTACCCACCTGGAGACCACAAACGTCATATTTATATATGGTGTTTAATTAAATATTTTATTTTTTATATAGTCTTGTGATGGCTTATTGTATTTCTTATCGATTTAATTAAAACATAAAATTTCAAATTCTCTTCATAATAATAAGAACAGTTTGGCAAAACCCGCTTTAGTTTCTAAATTACAGTCAATCATGATTTTGTCACGCATTTTGATCGTTGCAACTTTGACTTATTTAGTGTCTGCAAATAGTAAATTGAATAAGTGAGTCCCGTTTTTAAATTTTTCTTTTGAAATTTTCGGTCTTTTTCGTGGTTCTGCTAAAGAAAAATATTTTGTGCATCAACCAAAAATGTCTACCTATATCTCTTTCTAATGGAACGGGTTCAGGTGTTTGTTTCTAGTTTTTGAGATAGGTTTGGTTGGTTTGGTGAAGAGGTTGGCTATTTCCAACTGAATATTAAAAACTACATACTCTTTCATATATTTTTCTATTATTGAGGAGTAGTAGGTGAGCGATATGAACTGAGAATTATGTATTTATTTTTGCTAATTCCACATACAAAGTTTTATTTTGTCTTTTTTAAATCAAAAGAATATATGACTTATGTCAAATATAGAGATGAATTATCTCTATCCCTGATGGGATAATTTGAACCTTAGATGTGTCGGGAATTTTCCATGATTTTTACTTTCCTATATGTATACAGATATAAGGAAAGTATAGGAATCTTGATTTTTTTCGACCTCGAGTTTTCGACGCATTTTTACGTTTTGAGGTCCCCTGAATCCGTTTTGACTATTTTCGCGATGGTGTGTGTGTGTGTGTGTGTGTGTGTGTGTGTGTGTGTGTGTGTGTGTGTGTGTGTGTGTGTGTGTGTGTGTGTGTGTGTGTGTGTGTGTGTGTGTGTGTGTGTGTGTGTGTGTGTGTGTGTGTGTGTGTGTGTGTGTGTGTGTGTGTGTGTGTGTGTGTGTGTGTGTGTGTGTGTGTGTGTGTGTGTGTGTGTGTGTGTGTGTGTGTGTGTGTGTGTGTGTGTGTGTGTGTGTGTGTGTGTGTGTGTGTGTGTGTGTGTGTGTGTGTGTGTGTGTGTGTGTGTGTGTGTGTGTGTGTGTGTGTGTGTGTGTGTGTGTGTGTGTGTGTGTGTGTGTGTGTGTGTGTGTGTGTGTGTGTGTGTGTGTGTGTGTGTGTGTGTGTGTGTGTGTGTGTGTGTGTGTGTGTGTGTGTGTGTGTGTGTGTGTGTGTGTGTGTGTGTGTGTGTGTGTGTGTGTGTGTGTGTGTGTGTGTGTGTGTGTGTGTGTGTGTGTGTGTGTGTGTGTGTGTGTGTGTGTGTGTGTGTGTGTGTGTGTGTGTGTGTGTGTGTGTGTGTGTGTGTGTGTGTGTGTGTGTGTGTGTGTGTGTGTGTGTGTGTGTGTGTGTGTGTGTGTGTGTGTGTGTGTGTGTGTGTGTGTGTGTGTGTGTGTGTGTGTGTGTGTGTGTGTGTGTGTGTGTGTGTGTGTGTGTGTGTGTGTGTGTGTGTGTGTGTGTGTGTGTGTGTGTGTGTGTGTGTGTGTGTGTGTGTGTGTGTGTGTGTGTGTGTGTGTGTGTGTGTGTGTGTGTGTGTGTGTGTGTGTGTGTGTGTGTGTGTGTGTGTGTGTGTGTGTGTGTGTGTGTGTGTGTGTGTGTGTGTGTGTGTGTATGTGTGTGTGTGTGTGTGTGTGTGTGTGTGTGTGTGTGTGTGTATCCACCATAACTCATGAACCGATACACAGAAAAACACCAAATTTTAAAGTTAAGCTTTATTCCAGCGTCCAATGATTAGATGGGGGAGTATTTTATGGGAGGCCGTTTTTATATTTTATGGAATATATCTGTTATTTATGTTTGGAGAAGAAAATTGTTCAAATAAAAGTTACTTGTAATTTTTGTTTTATGTCAAAATGGTCCGTACTCGAGAAATTTGACAAAATGTGCAAAATTCTGATTTTTATGAAAATTGTTAAACTAAAAGTTGTTTGCGATATCGATCTCCATAATTTTGGTTTATACATGATTTTTCTAAAATAGACCGTAATGGAAAAATTGTAGAAAAAGTACTAAATTTAAATTTTTCAGTATTTTTGTTTTCAATGAATATCTATAGAAAAATGTTTCGAGGTAGATATATGTGGAAAATGTATATATTTAGTTTATCCTCTAAACATTTATAGAGGTGCTGCAATAGGTTGTACAAAATAACCGGAAAATGCCTATAATAACTAGATAGGAAAGTCATGTGTTGGACACATCAGATTTTTTATTATTCTGGGAATACCTAATAGCGGATGATTTTTTGTTATATTGTAATCAAATATATAAAGGATTTCTACAAGTAGATATGGATCAGGTTTTAGAACTGTCCTTTAAGCCAAATGAATGGATGACCAAACCAAACTCACAAAGCTCGTGGCCACCGTACATTATGTACGGTGTCGTGGCCCGTTCAGACGGGGAAATGTATCGGTAGAATGCATGAGTTGCATGAATGGAAGGAGTAGGATATCCAAATGGTCGTACAATAAGCCCGTGGGGCTACAGTGCCGCCATGCGAAACTCAGACATGCTGAAACTAGTGATGCCGCGAGACGAGAGGTTCTCGTCTCTCGTCTCGTTTTGTCTCGTCTCGAACGAGACGAGAGAGACATGTTCTCTCGAAAACAGATTCGAGGCGAGACGAGAGAGTGTCATCTCTCGACGAGAGAGTGTCATCTCTCGACGAGAATTTCTCGTTTCTCTCGAGCTCTCTCAGGCTCTCTCGAACAATTTTCTCTTTGCTTATTTGAAATTTTCAATTGCTTATCTTAACTTAAAATTTTACATATTAGATTTCAAGATAGTCAAAAAGTTAACTATAACACACCTATTCTATATATAATAAATGGTAACAAATGATACTTGTGTTATTAGGATTTTATAAATAGTGATTTATAAGAAACAATATTTATCATTTCATTTATTTAAAATTTATGCAATCATTTCTTATATTTAATCCATTCTGCTTTTCTGATGTTACTTTTACAGCGTTTTTTCGAAAAACTGTCAAAGAAAAGGTAATACACACGAATGTATATATACAGTGAGTACAAAAATTGTACCTTCCTCTATTTTAACTTCTAAATGAAAAAAGATAATGACAAAACAAAAACGAGGTAAAACTCAAGAGATATTATATTTTTGTTATAACGAGATGCACTTTACTTGAGACACGTAAGATAAAGGGGGTTACTAGCTTTAAATTTTTTAAATGAAAGTAGGGTCATGTGATACCTCATTTGAAAGATATTTTCTATATTTTTACATTCATGTAAACAGATTTAGGTTTTTATGTTTTTACAGAAATTACATTAAATAAATTCATAAAGTAGTTTAAATTCTTTTTTTTATTTACCGCTTTAACCTCAAAGGATCATTACCGGAGGTATAATACCTTATAAATGCTGTTTTTTTTTACCATAGTATACAATGGATAATTAACATGTAGGCTAGTACAGAGTAAATGTCAGCATCTTTTATAAATTTAAGTAATTTTTTACCGTTAGAGGGATTTAACACTGCACAAATGGCAATTTTTTGTAGCTGGTACTTTGTTCTTATACAGACATGTTCTGGGCCTTCATGAATAAGTTACATTCTTGATAACTCTCGTATTAACAATTATTGTTTATTACTATGGAAACGCTTCCTGCATTTACTAAAATAAATAAATTAAGAATATCAAAGGTGATTTAAAAACCACTTGACGTATTACTCGTAAATTTTTCATAACTTCTTGGCAAGAAAAAGCTTATTAAAAAATTATCTTCTAACATTATCTAACATTTTTAGGATTGTTGCGGCACACGAGGATTATGAAGAATATAATTTTTGTAAAAACAAAAAAAAATTAAAACTGTTTGCTTGGACGTAAATATCAAAATATCTTTCTAATGAGGTATTACATGACTTTACTTTCCATTAGAAAATTTAAAGATAGTAACGCTGTCTATTGTACGTCTCAAGTAAAGTGCATCTCATTATAACAAAAATATCATAATGTTTCTCTAATTTCACATCGTTTTTGTTTTATGTCTCTATCTTCTTGCATTTTGAAAACATACTACAAAATGCTTTCATTTGACATCGACATATAAATTGTCAATTATGTTTAAGTTTTGTTTGTATATTAATTTTTGTATTCAAATAATTTGAATTTAATAAAGATATGATGATTTATTGTTTTTAAATATGTGTGCTATTAGAAATTTTCTGAAAATAATTGTGCCATCACCGCCCATAATTCCTTGTATTGTAACGTAGTCGTTGAAAGCAAATATATCTATGTATTGTTACGTGAATTCTCATAATAATGATTTTTATCGTGTTCCATTTATTTCGAAATAGGTACTTCAAACGATGGTCCGGCAACTACGTCATTTTCTCGAATGATTCCGATGATACACGATGCATTGAAAAATCCTATAAAGAGTCAAATATCCTTGACTTGTATCTTGCATCTGTTCCGCCATATTGGCAGATCAACAAAGTTGCAGACGTGGTCCATTTTCTGTAATCTCACCCTAAATACCTACATTTTGCCGCTATTTAGAGCAAGGTGTTAAAAACTTGATACTAACAAAATTAAAGAATATAAGTAAAAGTTATATAATATAGAATTTCTATACTTGCCTTCAGATGCGATTCTATGATAATAATTATGGATATGTGTGGAACATCGTTTAAGCAAAAAGTATTTTAATTTACTATTTACTTGAAGATCAATATTTCTCACATTATTAATATGTAATTTAATTAAAAAAATTATGAATTTTAATGGATTTTTTTATATTTTTATAGTCATGACTTGAAAGCATTGAAATCATCATGGAAAAAGGTAAAACTCAATCAACTAAAAATAGCAGAAACCATATTCCTGAGGTAAGCTTTCAAATATTTAAAATAATAAAAAGGATAATCTCAATAAATTTTATTTTTTTGTACACATTTTTATATACATATATATTTTTTTTTTATAAATTTGGAAATGTTTTTCTGTTTGTACTTGGTTTGTACAACTGGACTGTCTCAAACTTTTGTCTAATGCCAATATCTAGGGTGGGCCACCGGTAATGCCTCGGTCTGCAGAGCCAAAACCATTTAATTTTTTTTAACCTGTTTTCACAGCGAAATGTATATCAAACAAGGCAACAATTAAAAAATAATTTTAATTGTACAGGGTTCTCCAGGATTCCAGGAAACATTATGTTTTTTTTTATATTTGAATTACATTCGCTTTTTCCAGTTTAACAATACCAAATAGTATGGGTATATACGGGGTAATTTATACGCTATAACCAGTTTTATAATCGTATTGGTTTTAATAACCTGTATATTAATGAATATTTTATGCCGATGCACTAATTTTTTCAATTCAAAACAAATCTGTACAGGATGTGCCAAAACTCAAATACATAATTTTGACATTTTTTAAATTGACCACCCTGTATATCATCATTCAAAAGTACATTAATTGAATTCTTATATTTGTTAAATATTTTCAATACCTAACGTTAAATGACAAAAAAGTTAATTCTCAAAATATTTTAATTTTAACTAGTGACTGATTAATAGGCTGTCTGTTACTTAGTAATTAGAATTTAACTAGCTATAATTGATTATCGACTAAATAAGTTTTTGACAATTTTTAATACGACATAACATTCAGAAAAAAAAATAACAATAGCAACCAACCAATGACTCACTACATTATAATACCTATTTTATTCTAAGTTTATTGTATTTTTGAGTTAACTTTGAAACTACACTATTGACAATTCGTTATTACTTATTTCATTAATGTTGTAATATTTCTTTTTTAAAAAGTCTAGCCTGTTTTTAATAATCTTAAGTGGTGAATTAGAAAAATATTTCAATGCTTTGAAAATGTGAATTGAACATTTGCAAACCACCTTTAGACCTCCATAAATAATATTGGTGGCCATTTATAGGTAGAGAAACTTTTCTAATTAAATAAAATCTAACAAAATAACACTTAATAAACTAAGAATAAAGTAGGTATTATTGTGATGTTTTTGGTTGCTATTTATATTTATTTTTTTATACTGAATGTCGTATTAGGTATTGTCAAAAACTTATTTAGTCGATAATAAATTATAGCTGGTTACATTACCTACCAAATTAATAACAGTCTATTTCCTATTAACAGACAGTCTATTAGCCAGTGAGTTATCACATTTATAAAAACATTCACATTAGGGTGAGCGGCGTAAAAGGAAGCATATTTCGAATGAAGAGACCCACAACATTTGATGGTTCTCTGCAAAGAAGAAGAATGCTTTGCCCATATAAATGGTAAAAAAGATGAGTCTTCTGCAATATAATTGTCAACGAGATAATCACAAAACTGCGTAACTTTTTCATTGATAGGCTTAATTTGTGTTAAATCAGTTGCGAAAATGTCGCCTACATCTTCAGGATGAAGAAATGGTAATCCAAAAGCAAAGGTTAAAAACTTTGATATTTCCGTTTCACTCTCCCCCTTTTATTGGTACTCTGTAGCTAAGCCTAATTCCTGTTTTTTCGGTACCATGAAAGCGACAATCTCGTAGACTTGCTTCTGGGAACGCCTTGTAGATGCTTTTATGAATAGTAATTTTGTAACGGTTGGAACCGTTTTCGTTATTTAGACCCAAACATTGTAACGGTTGGAACCGTTTTCGTTATTTTGACGCAAACATCTCTACTCTAATGTCATTTGTCGTTTATGCCTTGCGTCAAAAGAGGGTAATTCATTTTCGATTTATATCTTTCAACGAAGAAGTTGATTTAATTTTAATTATCTTGGATATTCGATGTACTAATTATCTTTTAATATTCTTAATGGCCGTCTGATTTTAAAAGCCTGGCTATATATAGAAGTTATAGAAGTATACAAGTATAGAAATATAGAAGTATAGAAGTTTTAGAAGTTCAGTTCAAGCTGTATCGAAGAAGTTCATTTCGAGTCATAGTTCAGAAGATTGATTCAGGATATATCTATAGTGTTTATGGTGATTTCTATTAAGAAGTTTAGTTCAAGCTGCATCTAAGCAGGTTTATTTTAAGTTGTGTTAAGAGGATTGGTTCGAGTTCCATCTGAAGAAGTTTGTGAAGATTTGTACTATCCGAAGAGTATCGTTACGAGTCCCTTCGAAGAAGGCCTCTACGAGTCACTCCTTATATGCTACCTCTTGTACCACAGATAAGTCAATTGTGACTAAATCATCTTAATTTGAATAAGTAATTCTCTGTTAATTATAATTTGTTGCTACCTTATCTAAAACTTTATTTAATTACAATATCTTAATGGTTAGTGATCTTCTATATTTTTATCACTAATCGATAGTCGAGTTTAGTAAGTTTTAAATATAGTGGCGCTAAACATTCTTTTTTAAAGTAATACGAGTTATTTAATAACCTGACCCACTTCCCAAAATCGTAAGAGGTTAAAACACTATAAAAAATAGATAAAATTAATTATCATTATCATTTTTGGCGAAACAGGGTGGTTAAGTTTGACACACTTCTCTATTATATACTTAAAAATAAGATTGTATGATTAGAATGTTTTATTAGGAAGAAGACAAAAATACTAATGGAATGTAATGATCATTTTTAAGACCATGAATTGTAAACAACTGAGTAAAAAAACGGGGACAATATTCAAATGTACCATCAACATACCAACAAGAAACAGGTGATATAAATTTAAGGTTTGATAAACACAAAAATATGACAATATTATTTTCTTTGTCATTTTTAAGCAAGAAGTTATCTTTCTGGTTGGTTAAAATGAGAGAAGTTCTAGCATTGTATATATTTTGTCTCAATCTTAACAATGTCCTTTGTGGTTAAGGTCTCGACGGCAGAATTTTTAATTTCGTTTCTAATGAGTTTTAAGGGTTTTTCACAAATATCCTCCACAGCTTTACGCTTAACTGAATTACTCACGAGATGTCTGTTAAAAACTTCATGGGATAACTTTTCATGATTGTGATCCAAAACTGATTGCACTATTGTATCGTCAGATCCTTGGGTTTTCACAAATGCCCTTACATGTTCGCATACTGCATTGCCATCATTTTACTGTTTTATTGGCCAACATTTTTTGAAAACTGAATGTATAGCCATGAGTTACCAATAATGACATGCCTCTCTCACTTAATCAAATGTTGCTTCCATTATTAAAAACTGCACAAGAACACCAACACAAAGACAAAGACGAACTAAAATTAATAATATTTGGCGATAGTATACTGGTTTTCCCTTGGCATTTTTAAAGACCCACCCCATAGATAATCCGTTTATACCTGGCACTAAAGCTAATTAAAAGTCCATTTGTTAATTTAAGTTAGTTTTATCCAATTAACCTCATCACAAAACAAGTATTATTACTATGTTAATTATTACTGAAATAACCAGTATATAAAAATATATCTTCCAATAGTTCTGATGTATGCATGTCCCAATTTCTGATATTTTTCTGGTAAGGGTTCAATAAAGTACCTTTCATGTATGTTTCTTTTACTTGTAGGTAAGTACCTACTTTCAAAAATTACAGTTAACAACACTGGTTAAATTTTCGTAGAATTTTAGTAGTAATAAAATTTGCACCGCGGATGCAGTTTCGTTGTATCCGGGATACAGTTTCGTTGTTAAAAATACTACCTGACCGATTCGGGATGCAGTTTCGAATGTCTGAGCCAGTGACCAGTTAAAATTAAAGTAGTTTGTGAATTATCGTTTTTGTCATTTAGATTTAAAAATCTCCCAAAATTATTAACTTTAGGTAAAGAGAATACTTAAGTCAAATGAAAAATTATTATGTAATTGAGTTTTGGCTTATCTTGTACAGATTTGTTTTCAATTGAAAAAAGTCGTACTTCGGCATAAAATATTGACTAACACCGAAACACTTTTACAGCAAAATTATTTTGATTGATTTCTTTTGCATTAAAATCAATACGATTATCATTATAACTGGCTATAGCGTGTGAAATATCCTGTATAATCCCATATTATTTGGTATTGTGAAAATAAAAAAGCAAGGGCAATTCAATAATAAAATTAAATACAGGGTGATTCATTTCAAAAAATCTAACCTTTATATGTATCACTTTCCTGGAGAACCCTGCATAATTTAAATTATTTTGTATTTGTTGCCTTTTTTGATATACATCTCGCTGTGAATATAGATTTAAAAAAAATCATTTAATTCTGGCTGTACAGATCGAGACGTCACCGGTGGCCCACCCTGTATAAATATATTAAGTTATTTTAAATAAAAGTACAATAAGAAAAAATATTGTTATGTGCATTAATGCTTAGAGAACATCAAAAAATGTTTCTAAAGTAGGTCTTGAAATAATTCACGTATGTCGGAGCAAAGAATTATTTTCCTTTATAAGTGTCAGTTTGGTTTCAATTCAGAGCGCTGCGTAGTTCACGGACAGAAACATTTTTAGTGGATCACTCTTTATCTGTTTGGAAACACATAAAAATATCTTTTTTTGAGTAGTTCCAATCTCAAGAACATATGCTAATCACTGTCTACGTATTTGACATTTATTTATTTTCCTTGGCTTTTCTTCTTTTTTTATATTTTATATCCTGATCTTCTTATATCCTTTATCTCATTTATCCCTATCTATTCCTTATCTCGTCTATATCCTTTGTAAGTAGTTTCAATCTCAAGAATATATATGCCAATTATTATCTACATATTTGACTTTTAAATTTTTCTAGCTTGTTCAACAAAAGTTATTTCGCTTCTTTCCAGGTAGGCCCTCTTCTTTCTAGTAATCCTATTAGTTTCTTTCAAGTTTTCCTTGGTTTTTCTTCCTCTTTATATTTTATGTTTAAATCCTAATATTATTTCCCTTATCTCATTTTTCCTCCCTATATCCGTTATCCTTTAAATAGGTTAACTCATTTATCTCGTATATCTTATTTATTTCTTTGATCACCTTTATCTTGTCTCGTTTATCTCATCTCCTTTAAATCATGTTCTACATATCCTTCATTTTCATTTCCTGGATTTAGTCTCCTTCGCCTATTTCATTCATCTTTAATTCATTAACATTTTCTCCTTGATTTTTCTTTTCCCTTCTTTATCTGTTCATTTATTCTTTTACTGTTTTGTTTTTAATTACAGGATCATTGATGGCCTTCCTGAGACTTCTTCGGTAAAAATGCTAATAGACCCCATGATGCTAATATTAGTGGAGAGACCAGAGTTTAAAAAAAACGTACACAAACTCGTTAGCGACATTGACGAAGTCATATTCAATCACTTAGAAGATGCAATTAGTAAATTCGAGGAAATTGGAGAATTAGACAACGATAAATACAATACTGAGCTAGACGTAATAATTTTTTATTTAAAATTAAATAAGTATAGAGAATAGAATTTCCAAAAATAATATTTGACTTACGAACGAACTACAATTCTAGAATCGTAATCCCTCAGAAGAACTTGGTAGGTACCTAACCTAGTTAAACTAACCAGAGTACTACTCAAACAGTACCTGAAAACGAGGAAAGAAGGGGGATATAATATTCCCAAGAGGTCGCAGGGTTTTGCTACCTGCTTGTAACAAACAAAGAAAAAGTTAAAGAAAAGAATAAAAACTAATTTTAATTTCCAACTTTAAAGTCCTTTAACTTAATTATTAAGGTTCATAGGTAAAATAGTTATCTGAAGAACTAACGGAACTAACCTTGTTTTTATCTTATTATTTTACTCCCGAATATAAACCACGAACCTCTGGGATTCCCTGAAAACCAGGATGATTTGATGGGATGTAAGGCTTAAGGCCTATCGTCAATAGCATATAGACTGACCGAGTAGGTATATCTTATTTTGCATATTGAACTAATCATGTATGAGGTATTGCTTGTTGGGCAATTCGAGTTAAGCCATGCGCACTCTGGAGGTACGTTTCATAACATGTGTAAGTCGGCTCAATGTTGCCGTTGTTATTAAAATTGTAAAAAATTTGGTACTATTTTATTAAATTGGAACTCAAAAATATAATTCCGAATATCATAATTTCAGTGACAAAAGTAACTACGGTAACAACGGTAACCACTGTACGGAAATCCTAACTTGACACCAGGATTAATATATTTAACACGTTAGCTGCCGTGTGTATCATTTACGATACACCGGGTAGTGCTTACAACATTATTGCTTCAAAACAGCGGTGTATTAATTTGAATACACCGCCCATAAGAAATACATTAGCTAAGGGTTTCTGTGGCCTGGCACCATAGAGAGCAACTTAAAGTTTTGGCCTGGGAGGGTGTTATGAGGACCAATATGTGGGTATAAAATAAAATACATATAACCTTGAAGTAATGTGTTTATTTAAGCAAAGGAAAGTGCTTATATCAATGCAAAAATAAAAACTAAAGATACAAAATACTAAATTTAAAAATTAGTGGCAACTGTTGAAACATTCTCTGCAAAAAATGGATTGCCGTCGCACTGATCGCAGACGGTTTTTACCTGTGCTGCCAGCCTTTTTTACCATCTACCATCTTACCGTGCTTCCCAAATTTTTTTATAGCATTCGTTGCACCGACTTCTTTTATTCTGGACATCGATTTTTCTCTTGGCTTCTATTTCAACTCTTTGATCAGAATTGAGAAGACAT
The DNA here is from genome assembly GCA_927349885.1 of Psylliodes chrysocephalus. Classification (NCBI taxonomy): domain Eukaryota; kingdom Metazoa; phylum Arthropoda; class Insecta; order Coleoptera; family Chrysomelidae; genus Psylliodes; species Psylliodes chrysocephalus. Next base: position 43,337,123 of record OV651814.1, on the reverse strand, counting down.
TTATAACACTCTCCCAAAACTGCGTCATTATCATTTTCTTCCTCACAAAATTTCGATCATTAGTTATCTATACCATTTTATCGACCTACGTAGAGAAGTGTTGTAGGATAATAATTGGTCACTTACATCAACTGACGATTTTCTGGCATCGTAGTCTACAACGCATACAGGTTTCACAGTTTCTCTTCCAGTATTTGATGTAACAGTATGGGTATCTGTGCCAAGAAGAGTGGTTGTCAGCATCATCACGCCCCTTTTATTCTTCCATCGTTGGACTCTTTAGCGATAATTTCACCTTTTCGCAATCGCGCCGATTTTATGTCTCGGGGGATATATTTTCTGTTTTGGCGGAGAATGTGTGCTATGAGACAGCACTTGTATAGAAGTTGTCAATGTACAATGTTCTACCAATATCCAGAAGATCTCGAATCAATTTCATCACTACGTTCTGAGAAGTTGATACATTAGTGTCTTCTGTTCTATCGTTGCCAACATAAACTGAGAAGTTCCAGGTATAGTCTTTATCTGTGCATGACTTGTAAATTTTTACCCCATAACGATGTCTTTTGGAGGCGATATATTGCCGGAAACTTAACCTCCCTCTCCAAGGTATCATATTTTCATTATTACATATTTTTAGTGTGTATGTGCTTTGGAAACTGTCTATGAATAACTGAAGAATATTCTCTATTTTATTTAGACGATTGTGTGGTTGGGCATCATCATTATTGGCAAAGTGCCAGAACTTGAGCAGCAATTAAAATCTATTTCGCGACATAGTATTTCTTGGAAGTGGGAATAAATATAACTCGGTTCGACACCAATAATCAGCTAATTTGGACACTTTCACCAGACCCATCCATCCTAGTAGACCGATGAACTTGATCATTTCTTGACGATCTGTGGGTGTCCAATCGTGCAAACGTGAACTGGGATCAGCGTCACTTCTTTCTAAAATTTGTATTGCATAGAGATTTGTCTCGTACACCATTGTATCTAAAACTTGAGGAATCAAGAACAAAAGAAAGTAGTCTATCGGGTCTGCTAACGCCATAATCCCACTAATGGTGGGATCCATTCCACTGGATCCAGTAAACTGAAATATCTTTTGGTTTCCAGTGGGATCGGTCCATACAATGTTGTCAAGCATATTTTCAGGTTGGGGCAGTGGATACTGGCTCGTCAATCTGAAACAAAGCAAAAACACATATTGTACTAATGTATTATGAATGATACACTCGGCTTGGAGCAACAAAATTATTATTGTTTGGCGAGTGTATCATTTATGATATACCAAAAAAATAATCAAAAAACAAAAAATATCAAAAACTGTAAAGTGTTAAACAAAACCAAAGGCTAATAACCCTAGCAGTTGATGCCGATGACACAAAAAAAAACCAAATATGGGAAATGCTTTCAAAATGTATTTCATCGGTGAAGATTATTTTGGCCTGTGAGATCAGATTCTGAAATTTAGGCTCGGCAACGAACGTGTTGAGTTGAACTTTACCTATTGGTTCAAAATTCGATTACAAATAAATTTATTGGTATAGTTATGCTGTAATTTGTTTTTCCAACTTACACAGCGCGGGAATACGAATTTGAATCGCAAATACTGAATTTCTATTAAAAACGTGAAAAAATGAGAAATTGTCACCTATTACCTTAACACAAATTTTGTCTTCACTTTACTTTAAAGAAATGAAGAAGTTATCGCTGCAATAGACTATTTTTACGAGGATATTTGGCGTAATAAAGCTGGTGTAATAACACTCGGCCGATCTCTGTACTCCTTTTACTGCTAGCGTTCTGTCATATTCATATAGTCTGATATTTTTCACCTATAAAATTCAGTGAATAGTTTGAATTTATTTGAAAACTGGTGATTTCGAATCATTTTCGAGTGAATGGGCAAACATATTAACATATGTAAAAAAAAATTAAAAAATGTATTCTATTGTTTTAACAATAGTGTTTTATGCTTTGCAGTATTTAGAATGTCAGTATTTCATACCAAAAATGTATTTATAATATATTATCTGTGTATGAATTCTAATGTAGTACTTATTAGCATTTTATAATCTGTAAAATCAGTTATTCGTGACATAGCTTGTATTGCAGTATCAACGAATATATATTTACCTGTATTGCTTAATTAGTCTCTTCTTGTCCTTCCTGGTTATTCGTCCTTTTTGCTGTATTTGGTTAGGCTGTCGCTGCATAAGTAGTACCAAGTACAGTTAGCGTAATATATGTTGGAAGAACTCACACCGCACCTGGTGGGTATATTCAGATCCTCGTTGGCTCTAAGGTATATCCCCAAAAAATGGAGAGAGGTAAAAGTGGTATTTATAACCAAACCTGAAAGGATGGATTACACTCTCCCAAAAACATACCGACCAATTAGTCTGACATCGTTTTCCATGAAGATATTGTAAAGGCTATGCGAAAGGTACATAAGGGATGCGGTGATTACAACAACACCACTACACCCAAACCAACATGCATACACCCCAGGCAGATCTACTGATTCAGCCCTTCATCTAGTTGCTAGCCGAATAGAAAGATCCCTGGACAATAAGGAGTTCGCTTTGGGTGTTTTTATAGACATAGAAGGTGCTTTTGATAAAACCACCTTCCCAAAGATAATACACTCATTAACCAATAGGAATGTTCCACAAATGGTTAGTGGGTGGATACATAACATGCTCTCAAAGCGAGCAGTAAACATAAGTGTAGAAGATGTGAATATAAGAAGCTTGGCTGCGAGGGGATGTCCACAGGGAGGGGTGCTATCACCTCTCCTGTGGAATATGGTCCTCGACACCCTCATCAGCCGCCTCAATAATGACAGTCACTACACAATAGCATATGCAGATGACCTGCTCATTCTGCAAACAGGGAATTTTGAAAACATACTCTGCGAAAGAATGCAAGTAGCTCTAAAAATTATATAACAGTAGTGCAAAGACCATTCACTGTCTATCAATCCCAAAAAGACAGAAAAGGTTGAAAATGGAATTAAAACCTCCAGAACTCCTAAACACAAAACTAAACTTTGCAACAGAGGTGAAGTACCTAGGTCTCACCTTTGACAGCAAGTTAACATGGAGCTTGCATTTAGAAAACAGAGTTAGAAGAGCATACATTGCTTATGAATAATGCTGCCGAACCGTGAGGCGCACCTGGGGTTTCTCCCGCAGAGTCGTCGCATGGACTTACACGGCTATCATAAGACATATGCTAACATACGGTGAAGTTGTCTAGGTATCGAAAACCCAAAAATTAATAACTATCCGTAAACTAGAACAAATTCAAAGAACAGCATGTCTCAACATAACAGGGGCCATGAAAACAACACCGACTAGAGCCATGGAAGTCATTCTTTGTCTCACTTGATATTTATATCAAGGAGGTTGTTCTAACGACAATGACACGCCTCCGCACGGTCGGAATAGAACCTGATGTAGGATCTGGTGAGGTGAGACGTCACTTTTGGCAGGAGGCACTGGATATGCTCACACTGCTTCAAGCGAACATGGACTCTATCCAACCAAAATATATCTTTCATAAGCCATATAAAATTATAATAGAACAAATAGAAGAGCCAGAAGTGGCAGGTACGATTCATATCTACACCGACGGTTCTAAAACAAATTAAGGCTCAGGATGTGGAATATACTCCAGATACTTAAACCTAAACATAAGATGGGATGTGAGCAATAGTGCCAGTTTAGTTCAAATAGAGCTAACGGGGATTCTCATAGCAGCAAAAGAAATAACCAGAAACAATATCACTGGAAGGAACATGCTCATCTATACAGATAACAGGCAAGCACTACTCACCCTGAACAGACCACGAATTTATTCAGGGTTAGTACTAGAATGTCACAAAGCTTTGGGCCGAAGTATCCATCAACAACGTGGCCACTTTAAGATGGATTAAAGGTCACGCCACATTGAAAGGTAACCGTCTTGCTGATTCACTAGCCAAGAAAGTAGCCAACCAAATACTTTTTGGACCTGGCCCTTCTATTGGCCTGATAAAATCGGTAGTGACAGACCTAATCAAATAACATTCCCTTGTGAAATTCTAGGAAAGATAGGATGAAACAAGAAACTGCAGAGTTGCCAGGGAGCTCTTAATTTATCCTGACAACACTGCAGCAAACAAATACTTGACTATGACTAAACAGAATCTGCGCTTAGTTACAGGCATTCTGACTGGTCATTGCCAAGTACAAAAGCATCTCAATATCATGGGGCTGTCAGAATCCGTACTCTGCAGAGAGTGCGAACAAGAAGATGAGACCATCGAGCATATTCTTTACGATTGCTTGACGCTCTCATTTATTAGAAAATTTGTGTTCGGCGAGTATCGCCTAACACCGGCCGATATAAGAGAAGCACCTCTTGGCGACGTTGTCAACTACATTAAATCTGTAGGCTGGCTCACGAGCTAGGAGGTGCCTATCTTTTTAAGAGGATGCACAATGGGCCTAATGAGGCCTAAGTGCCGTGGGGTAACCCACTCTCCACACATTATAGATACAGATAGGTGTTGGTACCATTGATCATCCTCTGCAGTTCGCTGGGTCATCACCCTGGCAGTTCGCACCAGCAGCTTCGACCTCTTTTTGTCTGAGACATGATTGGGCTCTCTGTAGTATCCATTGCGTCTTGTATACTGGATACTTATGCAACACTTGGACTTAGTTTTGTGGAAGCTTTGACATTTGCAACATTGGGTTGGTCCTGTTGGTCTTATTGATTCTACCTTAATCACTATCGGTCTTTCTCCTTTTGATTAGTGTCTTCAAGAAACAGCGGGAGTTTCGGGTGGTCTCTTGTAGACTTCATCGCCTGCACCTTTAGTACTGCGTCTTTATGTTCGTCTGCGATTTAGTTCACCAGAGTGTGCACTGGTAATACTTTGATGACAGCTTTATTGCAGTTAATGACAGTAACACTTCTGGCCTACTTGACTTTGTTCCAGATATTTGCCTCCAGCTGGATGGACGGAATTTTGTGTACTTTGTCTCTATGTCTTTTGGCATTGCTAGTCTCGCCATTACGGTTTACCACTTTTTTTAATATTTTTCCTTATGTTTATCTTCTTACGCTGAGTTTTTAGATTACTTTCTTGAAAACCTCTTCTGTTTCTTTTTCTACAGAATAAAAACTTTGAGTAGTCCTATTTGGCAGCCTAGGTAGCTTTGGCTTCTAGTCATTCTATTTTACTTTGTAGGTGTTTAGTTTCGCGAATTGTCTAGTTCCAATTATTGCACTATTTCTTTCCTTAAATTGCTTGTTGCTCTCCTTAAAAGATCTGATTTTATTCTAAGGAAACCTACAGTCATTTTTAGTAATTCACTTTCCATTTCCAGGGTGTTTAAGTCCTTTCATTTCTTCCTTGCTGAAATAGAGGTGTATTAGACACTCTGCAAAAAAGGATTAGTAAATCATATAAAATAAAATAATGAAATAAAATAATATCAAAGGAAGTATAAATGTCATCGATGTTTGCTTTCAAGCGCTGCTTTGGTTTTCGCGTTTACAAGCAATGACTTATTTAGTCAGTCAGGTAAACGAGTCTCAATCTGTCTACTCTCGCATATGTATCAATCTATATTGCTCTTGCTTACTACAAAACCAACTTATTAATACAAGATACAACAGTATTCAAAAAAAAAACATTCAATACAGCAATTGTTTTTTTTTTAATTTATAGGATAAATACCATTTAATTAGAATAATTATTGCTGTCATGGATATTTTTCCATACTGTTGTGGTAGTGATAAGTTGCTTTTGTAAAGGTCAGTACTATTCTTTCTTTTAATTATTTTTAAGTAAATAATTGTTTATCATTTATCATTTTTCACACCTGATGATGGGTTATTATGCCGAAACCGGTTGCTTAGAAAATGTTCAATTAAATATTATTTTGTGGTACGGATTTTGTGTTACCTTTCTTAATCAATATTTTTTATTTTAGCTCGCCCAAGCCTCAACATTGCTTGTTTTCGAAGACTTCATGGAAAAGGACGAACTGAACGCCTGGAAAAAATTATTTAAACTCTTAAACCACTAAAACCTGATAATTTTAAAATATTCTCGAATAATGTAATAAAATTCAAAGTACATTTTTTATTACCTATTTATTTAAATAGAAATACAATGTGTCCGAAATTCGTGTCTTTATATTGGTAGTGCAGATATAGGTACATGCAAGAATTAAAGAAGTAAAAGAATTCCCAAAAACTTAAATGCCCCCTTATTTGTATTCTTATGTCGAAACGGCAGTTTCACAGGTACTTGATCCGTCCTCTTGCATCCCATAAACCGAAGGGTTTCTTTTTCAGGAGTATAATTGACTAAGGGTGACTAGGGTTGAAGTGTTGAAAGCCGGAAAGATTTTTACATGAAATTTCCAACGTAAAAGAAGTTCGTATTCCTTTAAAATAAAATAAATAAACGTTGCTGTTAAAGGGGAAGTATGAGGTGAATATAAAACGAAGAAAATGTACTTCGTATGGAGATAATAGGTTTTCCTATATACATGTTAGAAATTAGTTTGAATGGTTTTAGTATTATAATTATTTAGACTATGAAATATTGATAAGTATTTATTTGTATTGATATCTAAAATAAAAATTTAAACTATTATAATATGAAGTAAAGTAACATTTAAAATTAAATAAGAACATCCTGTACCAAGAAAATTAAATTTATTTGAACGAAAAGTGAATTCGTATTACATATTATAACTAGGTATAAGTAATAATTAATAATAAAAAATTTTATTGAAGTAAATTAAAAAACAAATGAAACTAAGTCAAAGTGGCAAGATAACAAATAAAAAATATTGAAAATCACCATAACAGTGACGTAAAATGAATTGCTATAAATTTTAAACAGAATAAGGATCTCTAGGGAGACGAAAAAGAAACGAAAGAGAGAAATCAATAATCTTAAAGAGACAATCCCCAAAATATTTGATTGGAAAAAGAAAGTTGGAAAATTAGAAAATTTCGATGAATAACAAATCCAAAGTAAATAAGTAATAAGTAAAATTTTATGGTTCAAAATAAATAAAGAAGAATAATAACCCATTCAATAAAAACTATCCAAAGTTAATGAATAACTTTTCCTAAAAAAGGTACTACTATATTGCAGACTCAAGATTTCCTGATAAATAAAACAAATTGGAACTTCTTTTTAAAACCCAACATAAAAATTTAACAAATATAATTTTCTATAATTAATCACTTTAATTAATTTAGATGTATAAAATAATTAATATTAAGTCAACGTAGGAGTCTAGGAGAACCGCAATAGTGTTCCAGGCCAAACTATTGACATACAACAAACAATGTGCAAGAAAAATAATAAATCAACAAGTATCAGGCAAAACTATTGCCATCTACCTTGATAGCTCTAAATACAATTTTCTCACCAGAAATCAAATTACGATTGGTAAAAGATTGAAAGACTGCCTAGAAGACATGACAGAGCTAAGTAGTTGAAACAAAGTGACCTTAGCCTGAGTACCAGACCAAGCAAGATATCACAGCAATGAAAAGGCCGACGAACTAGCTCAAGAAGGCTTAGATAAGGCCATGACAGACTTCGAACTCCTCTGAAGATTTCTAAGACATTGTACAAGGCACAAACAATAGCTGCAAAAAGAATGGTGGAACAAGTATCCAGGATTAAACGAAGCTAAATAGTTCATTAAGGAACCATCGACCAAGTTCATGAAATACTTACTGTATCAAAACCGATAAATCGTCTTCTTACCAGACACTGTCGTCTAACAAGGCATATGAGAAGACCGAGGCAAGCGGCCGCGCACATTTTTGGGAGCTAATAACCGAGGCAAGAGACCGCTACAGCACTTTCAACACAGGTCGCGTAGCAGTATTTGTTGCCTGTCGCGATCGCTTGCATCGGTCTCGCAATTCCTAATGTGAACCTTTAGGGTACTATTTGGAAACGTGGGACCAAGATAGAAGACCGATGCAAGCGACAGCGACAGGAGACCGATGTACTTACGTTACTCTTCACACTTTTGGCAAGCCGACTGCAGGTGACAAGCGACCGCAGACGATCATATAAGAGCAACGGCAGTATCGCAAGTGTAATCATTTAGTTCGAAGAGTGCTCTTTAAAATAAGGGAGTTGTCAAAAAATAATTGCAAGGCGCATAATAAAAATATAATTTCAAGAAGAAGATTATGATGACAACTTGTATTTTTTATATAAAAAAGCTACCAATTAGGTCAGTATATAAAATTAGAAGTACAAATGAATTTTATTCTATGTTAATAAATATTCATTTTACTTTAATCGAAGAAAATTTAGGATCGAAAGCAGTGTTGCCAGAGCAATTTAAAATTAAAATAAAATACAGGATATTACATTTAAAAAATATACATTTTTATTTGACAGGCAAAAGCGTAATATCCTATATATTCAAAAATCTGTTTTTCGGATTCATATAACTTTTATCTGAAACTTGTTCGCGTGTCCATAACACATATTGAAATATTGAGCAATTTTACAATAATGGGACACGTTGTATATTCAAAAAACCATCATTTCTGTTGATATTGTCCTCCAAATGTTATCACGTACTTTACCGTTTTTGTATAATTTTGATTAAAGATCATTTAGTGACATTTTCTTCAACTAAATTATTCAACTGATTATTATCCATCATTTGAAAACTTTGTATCTGCCATTTGTAAATATCTAACAATATTCACAATCACCTCAAAATACGCGTGCTAACCATAGATATATAACCAAGTCAGATAGGATTATTTACAAAATTTCTGAAGCCTCAACGTTGGCGTCCGTGACAGAAATACAATAATCTGATTGAACATTGATGCCAAGTTTACGGTGTTTTTAACAGTAGTAATGTAAATACATTAGCTTGCAATACTGTTTGTCGTTAAATCATAGAAAGAAATTTTATGTCTGGCAACAGCGCATTTACGTTTAACAATATTTATATAGAGAGTTGTAAATTTGCTTCATGCATAAAAGTGATTTGTATTTGGTTGGTTGCAGCTATTATTTTTTCTAAGTTTATTTGATTATTTTTGTGATTAAATAGGACATACCTATTATCAACATGGTTTAACAGCGTTTTGTTTGTAAAAAACGGACTATTTACATATTAATCTTTCGTTTCAAAGTTAGGTTGATTTTTTAGTTATGTTTATGAATATGAATGTTGTTATAGACCTCATAGGCGCAGAAAAATTAATTCAAAACTTATTTAGGTACAGTAATGTATTTGTAGATTTATAGGTAACTTTAAAGCAGCGATAATTATTTGCAACGATGTCCGATTTTAATGATTCTTTTTTTGTTAGAAAAGGGATACCTCGGGGGATCTAATAATGGGGTCTATGAGAAAATCATCAAATTCTAAATTTTTATGTATTTTCAGCGATAATTCTTTACCACGTGGTTGTTCAATTTCTATGATTCTTTTTTATTAGAAAGGTGATACCAGAAATTATGTATTACCTATGCAGGGTGTTTTTTAAAAATCTTTTTTAAATTCACCGTAAAAAGTTATAAGCTCTGGAAACGGGCTACTTTTCACTGGGGCACCCTTTATAACAACACCTGCAGGTACTGCTTTCACGAAAGAAAAATATATTAAACAATTTAATATAGTCAGTCTATAGAATAGGTATTGGAAGTCCAAATAAGAAAGGACGCCGCCTTATTTACAGGATAATTTATTGTAATATTTTGTTTTGACAAACGCCTTTCCTTAGTATTCACTGGAAATTATTTTCAAATTCTACGGGGCATAGTTTCTGAGATACGTATCCTACAGCCAACAACAACAACAACAACAACAACAACAACAACAACAACAACAACAACAACAATAACAACAACAACAACAACAATAATAACAACAACAACAACAACAACAACCGGCTTCATTTCTTATTTGGACACCAAGTACTTATGGAATACAATGAATATCTGCTAAAACAATAATTAAGAATAAAGAAACATATATTATATATCTCGCACAGTATACATTTTTTCTGCAGTTTTTCGCGAAATTCATCATTAAGGCTACTATGGCCAAATTTAAATTCTTAATACCACCGAAAAACGGTTTTCCCTGATGGTGATTTATCACCAAACGCAGTTTGTAAATCATCTATACTTTGGACGTTCCATTTTTATTTATTCGAAAATAAAATAGAATCTTTACTCAAAATCATTGAAAATGTTCACAACACAATGATTGTTAGATCACTGCTTATTTTAAACTTATACTGAGAGCGTCAACTATTTAATATATTTCAGCACCGTCACTTTTATCTAACAAAAAAGGCAACCTACGGGAATCTTTACATGGAATACCTACAACTGATATGTATAAGTTTGCCACATCCCTCGTAATAAATTAGCATTATATTGTTCGAATACATTGTGAGTGATAATAATGGCATTAAAATTGTTTTTTATAAATCTTAGGCCGCCCTGTCACCCTCAATACGGGCCTGTTTTTAAATAATATCAAATATTTCATCATATAAAATTTTGTTTACTATCTCAACCATAATGTGGGCCGATAAAATCTGATCATTTTATAGTAAGTTGCAAGTGAATCTCACCCCAGCGGAGCGCCGTATTCCCATTGGGGCACATCAAAAGCAACAAATCAAGTGATGCAGCAGCAGCTTCAGCTACAAGCAAATAATCCGAATGCTCAACGGAGATTATCATCGAATCAGATCAAAGGACATATGCGGTGGATTAGCTGTGGTGTGGTGTGTGATTCGTTTTGCTCTTTTCCTTATCGTATTATATGTAGAAATGTTATCGTGAAATTGCTATTAATTTTGCAAATAGGGATGAAAAGTAAACAGCATAATGACAAATGATATGACTAATCTATTTTATTTCTAATCCACTTTTCATTATAGATCATAATATATCCGTGCTAATACAATATTAGCACAAAAATATCGATTTTGAGTTATTTGGAACATTATGATGTAAAAATATAGCCTTTCCGTACTAGAGTTTTGCAGAAGATACAGTTTTAATAAACAATAAAAAAACTGTTTTTAAGATAAAAATTAATAACGATTTTAAATGTAGATATAAAACAATACTTTCTCTGCAGACTTTTATCCATCAACTAAAAAAAACTGTTTATTAACCTTTTAAAGCCAGACCTTTTATATTACCCAATAAATGTACAAAAACAAAATACCAAATTATCAAAATACCAAAATACCAAAATACCAAAATACCAAAATACCAAAATACCAAAATACCAAAATACCAAAATACCAAAATACCAAAATACCAAAATACCAAAATACCAAAATACCAAAATACCAAAATACCAAAATACCAAAATACCAAAATACCAAAATACCAAAATACCAAAATACCAAAATACCAAAATACCAAAATACCAAAATACCAAAATACCAAAATACCAAAATACCAAAATACCAAAATATCTGTCAAACTAATATATCACTTAAATGTTCTTGCAATCTCTTGTTTTAATTATTATATTTTGTGTTTCTTTTTATCTATGTAATATTGTATACCTATTTCATCAACTTTATTACTATTACAATATACTTCACTTGCAAATAATGGTCTGACGTTTCGCAAAAGTTCTTATTTGTCCTCAGAATAATTAGTTACTTTGTCCTTTATTTATTGCAATTTACAGCAGCGTAGAAGGGCCACACTTTTTAATTTTTTTAATTTTTAAAACTCTGTATTCAAACACGAAATTCCATATTTAAAGACTGAATTCTCTGTTCAAACACGGAATTCCTTGTTCGAACACGGAATTTTATTTTCGGACTATAAATTTAAATGGCGTATTTACAGGTTACTCTTGGGTGACTTGGAGAGGCATAACACCTAAAATTGACACCACCTAAACCACCTAACTTAACATTCATTGTTGTTGTTTTTTCTCAATTTTCAAATTATTTCATTTGTATTTGCTAATTAGTTTAATTTTATTATTAATATGAGTTTGTTAGCTGGATTTATAAAACCTGATTCAAGTGTTCTATCCATTGTAAACCAAGATATGATTACTTCATTTTTTTAACAATACTTAGTTTATAAGTGCCAAAGTTAAGCATGTTAAGACAGAAAGGTATGTAACACTTTATTTATAATTTGTTTTAATAGTAGTTGCAGTTTATATGCAGCAATACACCTTATGGTAAAAACATATTTATCTCAGGTCATTAGGGTTGTCAAACAGTAACAGTTTTTCAAAAATAAACATTTTACCTTTACCCTTTACCTCATTTATCTGTATAAGAAAAATATATTTTTCTTATAATATATTAGCGTACACCGATATCCCCAAATATAACACTAGACATTGGGACGATATAACTGTACCTTGAAGCAACAAGGGTCAATCTCAAATTTGAGTAAGATAGTGACATTTAAAGCTGTGCTGTTGGTATTATTTCTATAATTAGAAGTAAAAGTATAATTATGTATTACTTGAGAATTAGCAAATTTGTTTATACAATTTGCCTACCTCAAAAATTAAAACTGAATAACATCTAAAACTATTCAGAAGGGTAGTGCACATGTATTTACTGTACTACTATTTTTATTTGGTCGAGGATTACTTACTTGCTACATGTCATTGCAAATAATTGTAATTTAAGTAAATTTTTGTAAATAAATTACTATTTTTTGTAATAATAATAATAATAATAATAATAATAATAATAATAATAATAATAATAATAATAATAATAATAATAATAATAATAATAATAATAATAATAATAATAATAATAATAATAATAATAATAATAATAATAATAATAATAATAATAATAATAATAATAATAATAATAATAATAATAATAATAATAATAATAATAATAATAATAATAATAATAATAATAATAATAATAATAATAATAATAATAATAATAATAATAATAATAATAATAATAATAATAATAATAATAATAATAATAATAATAATAATAATAATAATAATAATAATAATAATAATAATAATAATAATAATAATAATAATAATAATAATAATAATAATAATAATAATAATAATAATAATAATAATAATAATAATAATAATAATAATAATAATAATAATAATAATAATAATAATAATAATAATAATAATAATAATAATAATAATAATAATAATAATAATAATAATAATAATAATAATAATAATAATAATAATAATAATAATAATAATAATAATAATAATAATAATAATAATAATAATAATAATAATAATAATAATAATAATAATAATAATAATAATAATAATAATAATAATAATAATAATAATAATAATAATAATAATAATAATAATAATAATAATAATAATAATAATAATAATAATAATAATAATAATAATAATAATAATAATAATAATAATAATAATAATAATAATAATAATAATAATAATAATAATAATAATAATAATAATAATAATAATAATAATAATAATAATAATAATAATAATAATAATAATAATAATGTTTATTCATAAATAATGCAATTAAATTAAATACAATATAATATTTGTTATGAATAAAGAAAAAAATATGCTAAGTGTTAAACACTTGTGCACAGTAAAACAATAGGTATACCTACATTTAAAATGAACTCTTAACTCGTGGCAACGCTATTTGTACAATTGAGGTGACAGATATTTAAAAGCGCAGCTTGTTAAAATAGCTGCAACCCACAATGCCAAATTTATTATTTAAAAATAGTTTTTATATTTTCAAAAATTAACTTAAACAATCTCTCCTTACATTGCTATGTACACATTTACAAGTTTTACAAATTTTGAGGTTAAAAAGAAGAAACAAAGTAACAACTAAAAGAGGTTATCCAGATGATAACTCTATTAAGGTAAGCTTTAATTATTATTTGTGTATGCATTTAGTTATTCAGTTTAGACCTTTTCATTATTTAATTAATTATTTATTTAATTTCAGTTCTCGGATTTATCGTACTATAGATTTTTTAGGTCTATCCAACTATGTATCTCATTCCTATTTTTTGAGAATATCCAATTTTTAACTTTTTTTTTAAACATCTTTATAGAATTTAATTGTTTAAAGGGTGGTGGAATTATATTGTATAACCTAGGTCCTAAATAGAAATAGCTTCTTTGAGTTCCCGTTTTAGAGACTTTGGGTATTATTGAAATATTTTCTTTATTCCTTGTATCATAGTGGTGTTCTAGACTATTCAAGTCGTTTTTATAAATGTGTTGCCTTGTAAGAACGGATAAACAAAAAAGTTGCCTAATATCAAAAAACTTACAATCATTAAATAACTGGTCAGAAGGGTATCTAAAATGTTTTCCGTATATTATTTTTATTAACCATTTTTGGGTAATTTCTAATTTGTTTAGATAGTTATTTGTCACGCCTCCCCAGGCTATAATACCATAGTTAAGACGAGGCTCTATAAGTGCATGGTAAATTATACATAGTTGCTCTATATTTAGTATTTGTTTTAAATACCTGAATCTCCATAACATTGATCTTAATTTTTTTATTATAAAATTTATATGTATATCCCACCTGAGATGTGAATCCAAGTATATGCCCAAATACTTAACATGTGTTTGCCCTGCTATGGTAATATCCGCACATGAACAGTTATTTTTAATGACTAGTTCGGTAAACTCAGGTAAGTTACTATTTAAGGAAGTAAAAGGTACATAGTAAGTTTTGCTGTAATTCACAGTTAGTAATTTAGTTTTGAAAAAGTGGATTATTTTACACATTTCCTTTTCTACTTTTGATTTTAATTGGTTCCATGTTTCTGCACTAAAAATTACTACAGTGTCATCAGCAAAACTGACTACTTCGCCATCAACTTCCAAATCAAATAATTGGTTGATATATATATTAAACAATATAGGTCCCATGACGGTTCCCTGAGGTACACCATATTGTAACGTTTTCTTTATACTTACCGTGTTATTAATTTTTACAGATTGTTGCCTATCACTTAGGTAATCGCTTAATAATTTATATGGCATACCTCTAATACCTATGTTTTCAATTGTTTCCAGTAACTGTCTGTGATCAACCGTATCAAACGCTTTTTTTACTTTTAATAAATATGTGGTCTAGACATGTTTTTGTGTTATTTTGTATTCGTGTTCTCATGTTTATTGTTGATACAAAGCCCTTTTCATTTAATATATTCAAGTATGTTTCGCATATTTCATTATTTTCATCTAACAAATCAATGTTTATATCTCCTGCCATAATATGGATGTCATTTTCAGAATTATTATTAGAAAAATATTCATTGAGGGAGTCGCAAAAGACTTTTGGGCAAGTTGATGGAGACCGGTAGATGGCTGTGATAATAATGGTTAAGTTAAAATAGCACAACTTTACTTGTACGCAGTTAGATAAACCTATTTTAACTATTTTATATTTTAGTTTATTGTCTATGTAAACTACTACTCCGTCGCATTTATTTAAGTCACCTTCACTATAGATCGAATTATACCCTTTAATAGTAAGAAGTTCCATATCACTAATTTGCCTAGTTTCAGTTAATATCATAATGTGAAAGTCCAAATTTAAATCCCCAATTAATGCTTTAAATTCATCTAGATGTTTCGCTAATCCCCTAATATTACTACAGTACAACTTTAAGTCTAAGTTATTATTTTTTACAATTAGTTTTTTGCAACAATTTGTGCTATGTGCTATTTTTGTTTCTATCTTTTCAACCTCAAAATTTCGTATATATTCATCCATACTTACAATCTAAAAGAAAAAAAAACAAATAACCATATATATATATATATATATATATATATATATATATATATATATATATATATATATATATATATATATATATATATATATATATATATATATATATATATATATATATACAATATACATATATTTTTGTTTTAACTCAAAACTTAAACGGAAAGAAAAAAATGGGTTATTGATTAAATAAATTTTAAATAATTTTAAATATACTGAATATAGGTTTTAATTTTTCCGAACTGAATTTCATTTCTTTTTCTTCCTCCTAAGTGATCGTATTGGCGGACTTGAATCTATAGTTTTCTTTCTTTTTTGTGCAGTCTGCAGATTATCACCGATTTTATTTTTCCTACTGATAGAAGGCTGTTGGTCACTGTTAGGTGCTATTTGTCTCATTCCATTTTTCCTGAGTTTTTCTATATCGCTCTCATCTTCTTCCTCCATCTCCTCATCATCAGTTCCTTCATTTGAAACATCACTTTCACTATATGATTCTTCCAATTCATCAACTGTGTACCACTTGTTTTCTATTTCTATTCGAAATCCTTGTATTTTTGTTTGAAGATTTTTCTCTTTAGCTATTTTGTAGTGCTTTCTTAATATTTTATGATTTTTTCTATCTATTTCGCATAAATCATTTGAGAGTGATATGTTTGCCCCCTTTAATGATTTTAGTTTTTCTACATTTTGAAATATTTCAATTTTTTTTAGATAGGAAATAAATTCTACTATAATCGGGGCCTTTTCATGTTTGCCTAATTGATAAATATTGTTAATATCACTTAGTGAAAAATTTAGTTCTAACAATTGATTTAGTTTTTCGATGGTTTCTCTAACTATATTATTTTCATTTATATTTAGGCCAAAGATAATGATGTTGTTTTTTCGAATTTTTCGTTCTAGGAACAGACTTCTCTTTTCTAGGAAAGAAATCTTTTCATCTCTTTTTTTTACATCGGTTCTCAAAGTTCCGATCTCTTTCTTAAAATTTTCTCTTAAATGGTCAGTTTGATCATCCAGTAATTTTTTAATATCTTCAATGTTCAATGTCCCCATTTATTTGCTGCTTGATTTTATTCTTCTACTTTTATTATAAGGTGCAAGATATGGCAACGTGGTAAATTTTCTTTAACGAAAAGATCTGTTTTAACTATAGATATATGTTTTAACCTATTCGCTGGATTTATTTATGCCGATAAGAATGTAAACTTAGTTTTTTGTTGTACAGGTTTTGTGAATTAAAGATTGCCTTTTCTTTGATATACGTTGTATAAAAACGGTGCAAACACTTACATGCATGTATTTGATAGTCTGTTAACTAACGGTACACTTTTAACTGATTAAAATTTTCGAATTATGCACTTTTGATTTAATTTCTGAGATCAAAATTTTATGCGACTTTAACTCGTTATTGCGACGTTGCCTATATAAATATACAAACTCTTTCTATTACAACTATTATACACATCTCTAGTATTTACATGAATAAATCTACGATAATATTGCTAAATTGAAATAATAAAAACACAAATATGTTTATATTTTATGAAATAATTTGGAACATAGAAAAGTAATAAAAATTGAATAAATAGGAATCCATAAAAATCTACTCATGGAAATACTAAAAAAGTATATGGAGATAATGCGAGTTTCCATGAAAAACTTGAGAAAAGGAGATATTTGCACAGTATACGGAATAATTACACATGAACATAAAGTATAATGCATTGTTCTCCCACATTTGAGATCAATAACAAGTTGAATTTGATAATGAATCTTTAGACGAAATTTTAATTTGTGCATCTCCATTACGGTTAGGGCTTGTATATATATTTTTTATTATTTGTAAACAAAGTGTTTTTACTTCGTTTATCTTATTTAGGTACTTTTTATTTTTTAATAACACGTTAATAAATAAAATTTTCACAGATTTTACATTTTTGTTTATATACAATTATTATAATCTCTGAAATGTGATAAATTAATAAAAAAAAAACAATTAAACAGGGTATTAAATTATTAGGTATTTAGTCTTACAAAATGAGTTCTTTTAAGTTAACAATACCACTAATTCACACAGAAATGAAAAATGTTTATGTAAGCTACACTTTTTTTAAAAACACTGTTGGGTAACATCGTTACTACAATGGTAGATAACTGAAGTCTAATAAATTACAATAAAACATTTTTATTTTAATAGAATATGGATACAAACCTCAAAATAATTTAGCTGTTGCTTGAAGCCTTTTTGTGTAATAATAATGTTCTTCTTTTCATATTTCTAGCAACACTAATAAATATTTTTAATAATGAATGTAAAATATAAATCATTGTCACATCTTGGGAGGAAACATTTTTTTGTACTCATAATATTTATAAAGACATCAAAATTAAATTATTATCGATTGACACAACACACAAATTCTTGATTGACAGATGACACATGCAGTGTTGTCGCATTGCCATTTTTTTGTTTATTAGTTGTAATTTTTTAAAACAATGAAACTATAAATATGGTGAAAGTTTAAAGTTAAATAATACTTTTAAAAATATTTGATATTTTTTATTTAAAAGATATTAGTTTAACGATATTTTAGAAGTTTAAAAGTAAGATGGTGCACACAAACGAACGTATATTACTCTTCGTATACCGTCTATCTGGCAACGTTGTGTGGCTAGTTCCTATTGGTCTATTCCCAGTGACGTCATAAATTTAAAAAAATTAATAACTCAAATTAAGAGATAAAAAAAATTAAATGTAGCTTTATTTTGATCTGTATTATTCATAAAAAAAAATTCAAAATTTTTGAACATGCCCCATTAAATCGGAAAGGTGTTTAAATGAACAATCCTAACATGTCAAATTAAGTAGGGTATCTTAAATGTTCTTAAATTTAGAAATAACGTACTTAAACTAAGAATGGAACTTCTGGTTCTATGCTCCTTCTGTTTAGAATTTTTTTAAAGAATTGCCATACTTAAATTAAGCAAGAGATGTTCTTCGATTAAGAAGCATCGAGATTAAATTTAGAAAGAAATATCTTATTATAAGTACGAATAACCGTCTTTCGCCTTAAGAAGTTTTTAGGAATGCTTATGCTCATAATAAGTATGCGGGTTTCTTAAATTAAAAAGTACCGTGCTTAAATTGAGAATAAAATTTCTTGATTTAAAGGTACCATTTCGGTAGGCGCGACAAACGACAACAGATGCGACCGAGAACTGTCTCTTCACGTCTAGAACACATGCAATTATATGAAACACATTTCGCACGGCGCGACACTTCCGAAAGACAGATCTCGACGACAGGTAGGTCGGTCTCGGAGTATGGTTTGCTGTTTGTATCTCTTAGTCATCGATTGTATTTGGAGGCGATTAGTCGATATTTTATTAAAATGGTAGTTGTATTCTTTCGATGTGAGCAGTGTTGCCAGATGAACATTTGCCGAAACAGTATGGGTGAAAAAAAAAACCGTAGATCTGAACAGTAGATTTAATAAAAGGGGGAAATAATTATAATCTGCAGTGTATTAAATAAAAAAAAGTATATAAGAAACGAAAAATAAACATATTTCTAGACAAATTAGAAAGTAAACAAAGAATAAAAACAAATAATAACATTTTTAATATATACTTAACGTACGGAAAGAAACCAATGAAAAATAATAGGTATTTCTTTTAGATCAGTCTGAATCAGATAACTCAAATACGTTGTGTTTGGCATGCATGTTCTTTTTATGATGCTCTATTAATTCTTTGTTGCATTTTAAATAAAAACCTAATGATTATATGATATGGAGCCAACCTACAGTAGTGGATGCTTATTACACTGATTTTACTTCAGAAAATATACTAGAGAAAATATTCTTTGACCATTTGCTGGAGAATGAGGCTAACTTATTAAATTAAGAACAAAATTTGTTAAGTTGGCGAAAACAGTAGATTTCATGCCTAAAACAGGAGAACAGAGACAAAAACAGTGGATCTACTTAAAAACAGAAGGTCTGGCAACGCTGATCGTTGACTCGAATGGTTGTCTGTGGGTGTCGTGTGACCTGTCTCTATGCTTCCCAAATATATGAAACGTAACATTAATGCATCTGTCGTCCTTGGGGTCGCCTCTGTGGTCTCTTCTCTCCTGTCGCGCCTACCGAAATGGTACCTTTAAGTATGCATAACCGTCTTTCGTTTCGGATTATTTTTTTAAGAACTTGCTTAAAATAAGTATGACGGTTCTTAAATTAAAAAGTACCGTATTTATATTAAGAATTAAACTTCTTGATTTTAAAGTATCTACAGCTTTATTTTTCTTAAGAATTTTTTTAAGAACGCCCATGCTAAAAATTAGTATGAGGGTTTGTTAAATTGAAAAAACTGTGTTTAAATTAGGAATAAAACTTTTTGATTTTAAGAGTTAATTCTTTGCAGCTGGATCTCTAGATTGCCATTTACGCCTTCTTCTCATGTAAACTTCACAGTCCTTTTAAGAACAACAGCTTTCCTACATATAGACATATAGTGCTTTCATTTTAAAATAACGTTTAGGTAAATAAAAAAAAATACATCAACTTTTATTAGAAAGGGGACGAATTGTCATATAAAATTCATACCCAGAAATCCAACCCTCTGAGGTCCGGCAGCAACCAGCTATTTTTTTTAATATGGTCAAGAAATACATCATTTGAAAGCTATTTTTATTATAAATTGAATGCACAATATAATAAAACATAATTTACTAAAATATAATCTTAAATAATTGAAAAATCGTGCCGATCTCTAACCTTCAGAAATACAAACTTTAATCCCAGTTAACTAAAATAACATAATACATAAAAATGTTTAATATATAATAGGTATAAAAAAAGGTAAAAGAGAAATTTAACAGTAAAACTACACTTTTCTCTCTGTGTATAATATAATTATTTATCTAGTTTAATTAAGAAGCTAAATACTAATTAAAATCCATTGATGGAATCGCGGATCAAGATTAATAAAATAATTTCTCGGGGCTACTGCACATACCCATCAACTAACAAAGTTAACGAGAAACCGAGAAAAGACGAAGAAAAGTTACGGAGTAAGTATCTGAAACTATAATAAAGTAACCGCATAAAGTTGAAACATTCAATCTGTTTTAATCAACCTGGGAGCAAGGAGGTTTTCCATCAGCGTGTGCTCGGGGTGGAAAAAGAGAAGAGACATGTCGCTTTTCTCTGTTAGGCCCGAAACAGTGGCGTCACTTTATTAAAGTCGTCCAAAACTCCACAGAACTGTTTAATTTACTTTCAAAAACATATTTTAATATAGTCTATACTAAAGTAAAAAAAAATGTATCCAAGAAAACTTAATTTAGATTAAATCGGTTGGTTTGAATTTTATTATGGAAAATTAAATACCATAATGTTGTATTATAGATGAAGTTACTGATGCCGCGAGACGAGAAATTTGAATTTGGATCAAATGAGCATTTTGAAGCATATCTTCTAAAAATATATAAGTTCATTTGTTTTATTTTTCTTTGACAACGCCTTAACACGCTTAAAACGCTTAAAAACGCTTAAAAATGCTTAAAAACGCTTAAAAACGCTTAAAACACTTAAAAACGCTTAAAATGCTTAAAAGGTGCTATCTGTTACTCTTTTCTCCAAAAGTAACGTCAGAAAAATCTGACTCAACGAAAATTATCACGATTACTTTCAGTTGGATAGTTTTTTTTTATGAAGAAAGGGACCTCTACTGAGGTGAAACTTTGTATCATCGTCGCCAAGCTAAATCTATCATTTATCAACTCTAATTAATTTAAGGTACTGTATTATTTGGTCAAACTTTTTTGTTTATATTTAAAACTTTACCTAGCAGTTGTACATAAAATCTAACATAAAAAGTGTGTCCCAAAAAGTTCATGTTAAATCTCACAAATTTAATAAAAATTAAAAAAAAATCTAAAACATGCTTATCATTGACTGGAATAGAGTCACGATGAATATATCCTTTTTAGTTTGAAATTTTAAATTTAAGCCGATAAAACATTTTTGACAGCTTCCCTTTTAAATTAATTTTAAATAAATGACCTGAAATAGTATATTACATTACGAGTGTGGAAAATCACTTTTCACACAAGTGATGTACAATATTTTTCTTACGACTACAAAATAATTTCATCAAAAAATGTAAAACCAGGTTATTATTATAATAATTAAAATGTATTTAAAAAAATAATCAACAATAATCGTATTTATTCAATTTTCATATTTTCTAAAACAAAAAAAAAAAACAAAAATTCTGGCCCCGCCAGGATTTGAACACGGTCGCTCGCCAGGTCTCAAATGGCAAAGTTGATAAGTTTGACGTTCTAACCATCTAAGCTAATAGGCCATACGTGAATTTAATGATCTAATCGGTTATGTGTTTAAACAGAATAAAGAGCAAACATATCTTAGTTATTTTAAAATTATTTTAATAATAATTGTTAAAGATAAATGTCTTGGATCTAGTTTACAACAATTTCATTAATTTAACAATCATATCGATTTTAGTATTAATATGAACATTACAAAGATCAAAATAGAAATGATACATTTGACATTTTGTGACAGCTGCTGCGGAAAGTAGCATATTCGTACACGGGTGGAAAGTAAATTTTTATTCTTACGCGTGTGATATAGGGCACTTTCCATAGGACTATATAGTGTGATATGTGTCACTTTCCTAAGTGGTCGTAGGAAAAATATTTTTCTTTTAAATAAATATTTATAAAATCCCAATTACACACGTATTATTTTTTCCAATAATATATAGAATACGTTTGTTATAGTTTTTAACTATATGGAAATCTGACATGTTTCACTTTTGAGTTACGATAAGTAGGTACTCAATTGAAAATTTCAAATAAACAAAAAGTGAATTTTTGCGAGAGAGAGCTCTAGATGACACTCTTTCGGTTAGTCTAGAATATCTTTTCGAGAGAAAATGGCTCTCTCATCGAGACGAGAGATGAGAATATTTCGTCTTGCGGTATCACCAGCTGAGGTATGTGGATCACTAGAATTATAAAACAAACTTCTTTCAATATAAAACATTATTTGTCAGCTGTAAATGATTGTCATCTGTCCTAAATATAATACCATGGTTCGCTTAAATATCGCTAATTTGTTTGAATTTCCAACTCATGACAGTCCCATTCTTTAGCCTCAATCTTTTGTCTCATTCTTTAGTCCCAATCTTTTGTCTCATTCTTTTGTCTCATTCTTTAGTCCCAATATTTAGTCCCAATCTTTAGTCTCAGTCTTTAGTTCTAATTTTTAGTCCTAATCTTTAGTCCCAATCTTTATTCCCAGTTGTTGGGACTGAAATTCTTCACATATCAAAAAATTGTCAATAGTAACTGTATCACATTATAATTACCCTTGATAATACAATTTAACTGGAGTCTCAACCGATTTTACAAGTCTCAATTAACTAATCCATTGTTTTCATAAAAAAGCGTAGATTGAACAGTGAACTATAATTCAGCAATTTTCTCCTGTTTGGGCATTTTCTTTTCCAATCTCTGATTCTTAAAACTTTGGTCCCACTCGATCTCACTTTTTCCCACTCCCACTTCTTGTGCTCTCATTCTTAATAGCGTCCAGTTCTCTTAATATTTTCCCTCCGTGCTTGTATTCTAATTTGTTCCATCTATTCTAAACTCCTTGCCTATATGTTCGCTACAAAACTTTTGTAAAATTTATATATTTCTAATCAATCCTTTTTCTTCATTTCTTGTTTGGCCAAGTAATATTCTTATTTTTTTCAATCCAGTAATTTTAGATCTTCTTTTTGGTTATGGTTATTATATCAAAGTCGTAAACATCTAATAACATAAATAAGAAAATATTTTTAACTCAAATATGTAAATATAATAAAATGAAAACTAACAATAAACTTCAAAACATGTTTTATTTAGAGGGACCTCTATCAGTTAAAGACTAATTTCTAATAAACTATTACTTTGAGTCTTCTCCTAAGGACGACGAAGTTTTTGGTGTCGAGGTGCTACAAAATTGTTTTGGTAGGATAGTGATATGTTGCTTGTAACCAAAGTAACAATTATGCTCCAACAAAAGTACACCAAGGAATTTTTTGGCTTTATGCAGTTGTCTGAGATGAAAGTTCATTTATATCATCATCTACAAAGACGTTACTTTCATAATCATGTACCAATTTCCAATAGCGCTGGTAATATATTGGAAGTAACTTTGCTCCTTTCTTTCACTGGAAAATATCAATGAAGAGCTGAATATCTAACTTTTCAAAAGTTGCATCAGCAAACCACCCATACTTAAATTTTGTAAACTTCAATAATATTAAAGAAAAATAATAACAAAGTTACTTTTTTTTAAATATACGCCATAGCCCTAGCCATAGAGGAGAAGTATAATCTCTACTTAACAAGTTATTTCGTGATTTTCCTTTCATTCCTCACCACTATTATTTCCCTTGGGTGAGTAGTACCATGTATACGTAATAATATTGACAGTGTAGTTCAAACTCTGCTCACAGGGATTCTCATAACTGCAAAAGAAATCAATATCACTGGAACGAACATACTCACTTATACAGATAGCAGACAAGCACTATTCACCCTAGACAGAACACGAACTTAAATAGGGTTATCACTAGAATATCATCAAGCCAACTATCCATCAACTATGTTGTCACTTTAATCTAAAGGGTAACCGTTTGCCAATTCACTAGCCAAGAAAGCAGCCAACCAAATACATTTGAGACCTGGCCCTTCCTATGGACTAATAACATCGTTAGTAACAAACCTATTAAAGAAGATTCCCTTATGAAATTATAGGGAGAATGGCATTAATCAAGAAGCTGAGGGTTTCTAAGAATTTTTTAAATACTAATGATAACAGATACTTGTCTATAACCAGACATAATATGCGACTGTTCACAGAAATTCTGACTGACAATTGCCAAGTATGGAAGCACCTTCAAAGCATAGGGCTGTCAGACTCCGCAGTATGCAAGTCTGCAGCCATCATAAGAAAGACGCCTATCGGCGACGTTGTCTACCAAGTACATTAAATGTTTAGGTTGGCTGACGAGCTAAGAGAGGCCTATTAATTCAGGAGGATGTCCAAAAGACCTAATGGGACAAAAGGGCTGCTGCACAAACCACTATCTGCAGAGAGAGAGATAGATGTGTACCGTAGCTTAATGGTAGCATGTCTGCTCAGCAGATCTACCACCCGTTACAGGATTTTTTTTCCATCGGCTTGATTCCAGATTTATTTTATTTCTTTACATGAATAGCTAACGTGATGTCACTGGATCATAGGGTAATAATCCTTTTAGTCAAACTTTATCTCCCTCACTGTCCCGTGCTGGGGATAGAAAAAGAGATATAAGGCGAAGCGTCTCTCTCCGACGCGAACGAGAACGAGTTACGATAGCAGAATTTCACTTGTCTCTCCTTAATTGTATTAGTTAGCGGCTTCCAGGAGCCCGTGTACATCCGCCCTGTTCCTTCTTCCACAAATTTGAGCTAAAAGCGACGCTCATCTAAATCTGGACGCCTGTGTTCATTTCAAAATGGCCGCCTTGGGTGTCGTCAATGTAATTACAAAATGAATTGTCCAATGGCGGGATCTCGGTTGCCATGACAGCCTTGATTAAAACAAGCGAATGTCTCCGCGTATCGCCATGGAAACTGCTCTGCCGCTAGATGTCTCCAGAGACGTCTGTTAAATGTAGACTCGGCTTACTTTATGAACTTTTTTATGGGGGATGAAACCGTTTATATCAGTTACATTGCGTTTTGTTTTAACTGGAGAATTTAGCTGACGGAGACTGGGAGTAATTAATTTTCGACATATTCTGTTATATTTTGTCCTGCTTATTATAAAACGTGTTTGATAATTAAATGAGATACATCTAGAATATAACAGCATATTGTATACAGGGGTAAATCAGAAAGGCTAAAAAATATTTAGTTATAATTCCTGTTGTATCCTTATTATTTCTAAACTTGCACTACTTAGTAAACCATTTTGTTACAAAACAATAAAACTTTTAAAATAATGTCGAACTTTTTGATCATTACTTGCTCTGCAGCAACATAAACATTTTCTAACCATAGAAACTATAGTTTTTCTTGAGCCTATGTCTCATATTTTCTCCGGAACTTGTTTCTGACCACACAGTCGCTGTTATTTGCGATCAATAGTTCCATAATTGGCTAAGGTACGTAATGCCAAATCGCATATTCTTCACGTAAGGTCAGCATAGTAGTAGTGGTTTACAATGAATATCGCATTGTCTAAGTGTTCTCGCAGTTTAGTAGTGCTGTCTCCTGACACATATTGAATTGTGGTGTAAGTATCTCTAGTGCAGCCACGGAGATAGCATGGTGTGTCCGAATGATAAAAAAATTAACACTTTCTGAATCTGTAAGGTGAGGGAGAGTGGGTTGCTCCATATTACGTATGTCTCACTAGGCTCATTGTGCATCTTTCAGGATGCATATCAGCACCTCAGAGGTAAGGTGTGTTAAGTCACATTTTTCAGAGAAAAGACTTTTCTCAACTTGTGGATTTACTACCTATACCAAATTATATCTAGTGGAAAACAGATTTAACTCCCCAGTTGTATCATTTCGCCAATAGATGTCGGAACACTCGGCAATTCGCAAAATAAATATTGCAAATTTGGGGTTAATAGTGAGTTACATTAAAATCAAAATTTTAGGACAAAGTAAAAAATCTAACAAAAAATCAAAATAAATTGATCAAACAATTGACTTTTGCAAAGACCCCAATATTTAGTGAATTCACTTAAAACTATAAGTGAACTTTTAAATGCCTTTTCTGACAAATTTAGATTTGATGACTTAACACACCTTACCTCTGAGGTGCTGATATAGGATCTGCCTCTTAACTCATCAAAAACCTGATCGCTAAGAGGTATCTAGGGACAGCCAGCTCCTCAAAGTCCACTCGCGTATCGGAGACAACACTAATCATTTGTAATTGCTGTAGTGGAAGGTGTTTGTGTGAATGCGTCTTGTTTGTTTTTATTTACGCCGTGACTAGCAGTAGTATTTTATAAACCTTAGAAGCAAATTTCAAATACATGAACAAATAATAATGATAATAATAATGCCGTGACAACAAGAAGACGAAGCAACGACTTTTCGTAAATTTTAATCCATAGCTGGCTACGCCGACCGGCATAAACACCAACGGCCTGGACACAGCTCACCTACTCTGTCAAAAGGAGACGGATGTACAAATAAAACGCGTACGACATGCGCACTACAAATGATTAGTGTTGTCCCCGATACGCGAGTTTAAAGTCCTGCAAATTGATAACGTTTCCCAGAGAATGTCTCTAGATGCCCCTATTTTTTGGAAAGTGCCTTTTGGTGAGCTTCTTCCACTCCGATGGTAAATAGCCGGATGGAGCTATTCTCTCTGTCCGATCCTCAACATATCTTAAAATACTATTGTAGCTCATATACAGGGTGTCTCATTAGTACGTAATTGTTTCATATTTCAATTTGTGTTATAGACAAACAAACAAGTTTCAAATAAAAGTTATATAGATTTCAAAAATACAAAATTTAAAAATATTTTTAAATATACAGGGTGTTACGTTTATGCCTGGTAAATAAAAAACTTTATTTTAGAACATCCTGTATTTTGCTTCAATTTTAGAATGATCTGGTTATACTGTATTCAACTCTACAATGTTTTTAAAAAATATTATGCCAAGCAAGTATTTTTTTTGTGAAATTAGAGAATGGTGTAAACCCCAAATTAAATTATCATAATTTAGCAATGATTTCAGGATTTTTTAAAATACACACATATAAGACACCAAGCTAAGGAATAGTGATAATAGAATTGGTTTATTTTATATAGAGTGACTTAAAACATGCCTTAAATATGGCTAATTTTGAGTTCAATTTACTCAATTTTTTCAAATACAACACGCTGTATATTATTTCAGAATAAAATTCTTTAAAAAATTACCTAATCAACGATAGCAATAGGATGGCCAATAATACAAATACGTAATTAATCGATAGCTTTTTTGTTACTGGAAATACGAAGAAATGTTTAGATAAAAAAGTTGTATGGCCCTATTTAACAATTATTCTCAAATATACAGGATGGTTCATAAACTAGGGGCTAGCCAAACTTATACATTTTTAAAGCAAAACACCATGTAGGTAGTTAACCATATTTGATTGTTTTCACATTATCAATTAATTTTAATAGACCTCATTCATTTGCTATGTTGTATACAGCGTGTGTCAAAACTAAAAGTTACGATTTTCTCACTTTTTTAAATGAAATACCCTGTATGTTATACCACAAATTAATTATTAAAATAATTTCTTTTAATTCTAATTTTTTTGAATTCCTTATACCAAAACACATTTTTGTGACTTCGAGAGAACGGAAAACCATTCATTATTTTTGAAAAATGGGTTAAAATTTTAGACGTCTGTTCTTTTGTTTTTAATTGGCATAAATTTTTATCTGTAACAAAATAAAAACTTTTTTTTATACATTTGTGGTATGACATATAGGGTATTGCATATGAAAAAATCTAAATCTCGCATTTAGGAACACCCTGTATACATAATATATATAATAACAAATGAATAAAAATAGAAAAACAACCAAATCTGTCATCCTGATTGTTTAGTTTAAAACAGTATAAGTTTGGTTCGCTCCTCATTTATACCCTGTATATTTAAGATTACTTGAAAAATATGTATCCTCCTACACTACAACTTTTATATTTAAAATTTCTTCGTATCTCCAATAATAAAACGATAATGGGACGCCCTGTATATGTATAATTGGCTAACCTGTTGCTATAGTTGGATAGATACATTTATAAGGAATGTTACGCAGAAATAATACACAGGGTGTTCCGTTTGAAAATATTGAGTAAATTGAACTTAACATTAGTCATATTTAAGATATGTTTCAAGAGTATAAAATAAACCAGTTTTATCACCGCTATTCGTTAGAGTGGTATCTTATAAGTCTGTATTTAAAGCAATTAATCATTGCTAACCTACCTAAATTATGATAATTTAATTAGGGATCTGCATTATTCTGAAATTTCACAAAATAATTAATTGCTTGGTAACCCTGTAATATTTTTCAAAAATTTTTTAGCGTTGAATACAGTATTACCCTATTCTAAAACTCAAACAAAATACAAGGTGTTCCATTCAAAAAATATATATTTTTTATTTGTCAGGCAAAGGCATAACATCCTGTATGGCCAGAAAAATATTTTTGAAATATGCTTCTTTAAAATCCATATAACTCTTATTTGAAACCTGTTTGTGTGTCTGTAACAATAATTGATTTAGCGAGCAATTACGCACTAATGGAAAACCCTGTATAAATGCTGTGACCAGTCACGGACAGACAATTGTGGCTAGCATCACACAATTTTTGACAACAACTGATAATTAATTTGTAGTATGTGTGCATAGTTTTTTGTTGAAAAAGTTATCTTTTGAATACTATTTACTAGCAAATTCATAAAAAACAAGTGAGTAAAATCGGTTGATATGCGTAAAACTGAAGTGCAATTTTGGAAAAATGAAAATGAAAAATCCCCAAATTCCTAAATATCCCTAGAAAATTATGAAAGTTACACCCTCATATCCCCAAAGTTTGATATACAGTTCAGTGGATAGTAGGCGCCATCATTCATTTCTGCGAAGTCGAGATTGTGGCCAGAAAAAATTAAGGTGCAGTAAGTAGAAGTGCAATGTGTAGTATTCAGAGAAAAACGTACATTAATATCATACATTCTTCGTTCATAACCATAACGTATACTATACTTATAGCCAGTCATGGGTAATTGAAGCAATAAAAGAAAGTATTTCTGAAGAAGCACGAGTTAAAACCTTAAAAAACCCAACACATAAACGATAACAATCCTTTTTTTGATTTCAAAGAAGATACCGAGTCATTCTTTTCCATTACTGGAAAATCTGGAAATTTACTAGTTGACGCGAAGAGTCAATCCAAACTGGAACTTCTAAACTACCTAAACGATCAAAAAACCCTCACTCCAGATCAAAAAACCAGTCTTAGCACGCTGGACGATTATACATATATTAAAATTGTGTTTCATAAAATATAACACAATCCTACCGTCATCAGCTCCTGTTGAGCGACTTTTGCCCAAATTATTAATGCGTCTCGTAGACATGCACTAAGTGACACGTCGAAAGGCAATTTTGAAAAATTGGTTACTAAGTTTTAGTTCTTTTACCATAGTTAAATGTTAAATTTTTAGTATTATGATTGCGAAGCAACGCAACGATGTTTTTTTGTTTAAATTACGTAGGACAGTTTTTTTTATTTTTAGTATTTTGTTTTCGTTAATTCTGTTATTATTAAAAAAAAAACATTAACAAAAACGCTGTTTCATTATTCAGATATACCGCCTATATTGAATATATCCCATTAACATTATTGATAAATAATAAATTAACTGAATTGTATTACGCGAAAACTTAAATTAGACCGCCTCGCATGAGGCGCTGTTGAAATGTTTGTAAATGCGCCACTGTTAACCGATTTAGTCCAAAGCACTGAGTAAAGCCTTGTTCAGAGTAGGAGCGGCGAGCGTCGCGATGAGACTGTGTTGGGTCGAGCGACGGGATCGCTATTTCAGATGTCGCATCGCTGGTCGGTCTCACTCTGATTGTTTACGTTTGGCAACACTAGGTTGTTTTACCGACGACACGTCCTCGGCGCAACGCTATCGCATCGCGACGCTCGCCTCTCCTACTCTAAACAAGACTTAAAGGAATATTGTCTAAAGTTCGTACGCGTAGCATGTCGTTGTACATTTTCAAGGATATTTTGACCACGCTTTAACACTGGACACCCTACTGGGCCACCACACTCCAATCTGGGCCGCACGTATGTTTTAAATAATTTCACAGAACGTTTGAAATTATATTTTCGCGTAGGTCTTTCTAAGGATATACTCGTATAGAAGTCAATTGACACGTTTACAGGCAAGTAACATATACTCAGAGCAGCTTAAATCAGAAGTAATAGTGACAGACATAATACTATTCAGTCAAAATATCCAAAAAAAAAAACAAAAAAATTGAGTTGGTGAAATGCTAGACAGATTTTTCAATTTTATAAAACGGCACGATTAAAATAAATATTGACGGATCCGTGCGTCGTTTTCTGGTCCTCACGGTGTATTATTTATCAACGATGCTTTTATGTAAAAAGTTGTAACTAAGAAAATCGCTTTTTTTTTAAATAAATTGTGGAAACGTATTTTTTTAATCCAAGCAAACTTCTAATGAAAGATTTTTCCTAATAATCATTTCCCCTTCAGATTTAACATCACTTTATATTCCTTAACACCATCACGACCATGTGAGGAAAAACGAATTATAAGTGCCACCGCGAATTAATAGGGGCTTGTGTTCCGCAGCATCTAGTCATAAAATAAACGGGGGTTGCCTAACTTAGTAATTGGTTGGATAACTTGCATAATTGAGTTTTTGTCGACAAACGCTATAATGGAAAACAAGGGATGAGATGGAGAAAGGGGAGGACAGAGGTGAGTTGCGGATCAGATTCGTCGTTGCCTATTTTCGGGGTTGACGTTAAGAGAGATTTACGTTGAAAATTAAATCTCAAGAAACGATGCAATTTGTTCTGTGGTTTTTTTTTATTGCCACAGTTTGTGTTGAGCTTTAATAAAGAAACATTGATATAACTTGAGGAGTTTTTATACGTGGATTTTTTATACAGGTTAAGTCTGACATTTATATGTTACATGAAACTCTCATTCTACCCAGTGAGACATTTATATTATTGTATGGAAAAATAAGAAATAGTGAAAACTACCAGTAGTTTACATTCTTAGAATATAATCGTTATTTCATTAACAAATATTTGTAGGCTTTTACAAAAAAAATATGCTTAACCCATTACCAAAGCTTTTTGCAGAAAAATGTATATCTAGTTAGTAAATTTAATATTATAATTATCTATTGACAGTGGCGTAGCCAGATATTTTTCATGGGAAGAGTTTCTGAGAACTATTGGTGGGGGGGTTGACAAACAGTTAATAGCGATCAGCGCCAATAAGATAGCGGAAACGGTGACAGAAAGGCACTCCACAGGCGGGTGGAAGGGGGTTTGACCCCCAAACCGACCCTTCCGTGGCTACGCCAATTAGTACAGCGAATTGAGCGTGGACCATCATAAATTGCTCTAAGCGCAAGAAACAAGTTTCTCGTAGAACGCTGATTTTCATAACATAGCTAAACAATTTGTAGACGCTGTACCGGGCTAAGTCTTTCAATGATGTATTGATAAGCAATACTGAACAAAAACACCTTGACAGTTTGAAAGTTGGACAGTTTGATCTGTCGAGAAATCGCTACTGGGAACAGTACCTTTAAATGAATCACGCTCGAAAACGAAATAGAGACATTTACGGGCAGCTCAGTTATTTTTTGGAAAAATGCTATCGATTTGTTTTCGAGGACACAAAACTGGCAAAAAAACACGTTAACATATGTAGCCCCCTAGGCGAGGGTGGCACCATCCCTAAAATCTTAAATGGAAAGGGGGTCGAATGATTCATCATTTAAAAGGTCTCTCAATTCCCTTTATAATGATATAAAATTCATGCTCTTCTCACTAGTTTTGGATTTATTGATTTAAAGATTAAAGTAGACTTTAATGCATCATCATTAGTGAGATCAATACACTTAGGAGCAAAGTAGTTTAAAAATAAAGAATAAACTAACCCGTCAGCCAGGTAAATGCTGGAAATGACCACCATGACTCTCCATGTAGTAATAAAGATTTTGCTGAAAACGATGCCGCACATTTTGCAATATTTGAGGAGTAATTTGAAGGCAATTATTTACAATTATTTGTTGCAAATCTTCTAACAATGTTGATAGTATGTAGCATAGATTTTGCTTTTTAAGTGACCCCACAGAAAGAAATCCAAAGGTGACAAATCTGGCGATCTCGGGGGCCATTCAATGGCACCTCTTCTACCAATCCATCGACCTGGAAACGTCTGATCTAAACATTGTTGAAAACGTAATCAGTGGCGGCTCGTGGGCACTAGTGGCAGTGGGGCACACACTGGAAAGGAATTCCGGGATTCGTTTTTCCCTTAGGAAAACAAGTTCTCCGCTTCTCTGAATATTTTGTTTTAATTGGCTCCAGAGTAACTCTATAGAATTAAAAATACAAAAATATAAGGTGGCAACCTTAAAACTGTATGACCCCTATCACCTACAATTTCTTTGACTATATACTTTTTTTCAAAATCTTTTGTCTCTAGGACTTCCAATTTTATACGGATAAAAACTATGGGCCTTTAGAATCCGTTGGATACTACGGATACTACGTCTACTAACACCACACACAGTATGCAATTTGCGGGTACTTAACGTAGGATCTACATAAACTTGCCGTAAAACCCCTACTTCTATTGCTTCGTTTCTTATGGGATTTTCAATGTTGCGTTTTTTTATTGGCGACTGATCCATTTTCGCGAAATTTAGCTACAAGTTCTAGAACATATTTTCGATGCACGATACTGTTCTCATGTCGCTAATTAAAAGTTTGTGCTGTTCTATTAGCGCACTTATTATTTCCAAAAAATATTTCGATAATTTCAACCCTTTCAGCCGTGGAATATACCATGGTTAATTTATGTATAAAGCGTTAAAAGGTATTTTAACAACAAATTTTGGTCGAATCAATCGCAAACTATGTGCTAAATTCCTATTTAAAATAAGTACGAGGCATTCCCTTCTTATATTTCTTCAAGAAACAACTTTTTTGCCACCAAAATGATAAACAAACCATG
This sequence comes from Psylliodes chrysocephalus, assembly GCA_927349885.1. NCBI lineage: Eukaryota > Metazoa > Arthropoda > Insecta > Coleoptera > Chrysomelidae > Psylliodes > Psylliodes chrysocephalus. The sequence goes on along the minus strand of OV651814.1, from coordinate 43,303,355 downwards.
GGCGTAGTGTTGAAAAGCATTTACTTATTAAGTAAATGCTTTTACTCAAATTTCTTCTAAAAGTAATAAAAACTAATCTGATGTACCTATTAAAGTCTACTTTAAGCTTTAAATCAATAAATCTCCAAAACTACTAAACTGAAGTACATTAATTTTACATCATTATAAAGGGAATTGACAGACCTTTCAAATGATGAATTATTCGACTCCCCTTTCCATTTAAGATTTTGGGGATGGTGCCACCCCCACCTAGGGGGCTGGTGTTAACGTGATTTTTTGTCAATTTTGTATCCCTCTCGAAAATAAAATCGACAGGTCTGAGCGTTTTTCCAAAAAAGAACTGAGCTGCCAGTAAATGTCTCTGTTTCGTTTTCGATGCACCACCCTATATCTTTATTCTAGTTTTGTGATGTAAAACAGGTAAAACAATTTTTTGCTTGTATGAGTAGTAAACATTGAACCAAAATTAATTATTTATGCCTTAAACATAAGTGAGGACAGATTGAACATTTATTGTATTATTTTTAAAGATGTTATTTTTTTTTGTGTCATCGGCTTCAACTGCTAAGGTTATTTCGCCTCGTGTTCTGTGTAGGCTTTATTACTGTTTCCCTGCGCCACTTTAGGAACAGCACTGTTAATTAGAACCCAACAGTGAATGGTCGAGTGGAGAATCCTACCAAGGCATCAGAATTAATTTTAAATAATTAAATTAAATGAAAAAATTCCGGCCAACGGTGGGATTCGAACCTGGGACCCTTGGGTCCACAGGCAGAGGCTCTAACCACTGAGCCACCCACCCCCCTAAAGATGTTATTAAATTTTTTTTATTTAATTCAGATAAAAATATTATTATTGTATTATTTTATTTGTCTACTGATTTTAAATATAAAATATAAATTAGCAGATTCGTACTCAAAATTTTTCTGATAAAAATTTTATACCGTCGAATTGTCTAAAAATGTTAATACAAATTACATGGTTCTGTTAAGAATTAGGAGTGCTTTTAAATTTTTTTATAAAAAACACAGATCCGTATTTATAATAGCAATATTGATGGTGTCATTTAAGACACGAGATTGAAAACTTACAGGAATGTAAGATTTATTTATAGTCAAAAAAAAACTTTATGCCATCTTTTGCAATTTTTGAAAATAATTGACTTAGTTTTTCTCTAATATTTTTTTATAATTTTGACATATTAGTGACATTTTTTGTAATAGCAGCAAGTGTCAAAATGACCTACTTTACGTAATCAGTTGCATAATAGAACTGGTTTCGAAATATGTATTATGTCACCAGTTGCGAAAATAAAAACAAAAATTAACCATTTTTGGTTTTAAAAGCAATAATATACAATATTAATAAAATTTATATCAAAGAAGGGCAGACTGACTTATAAAAAAAGAATTAGGTCAAACTCACAACCTATAAGTAATAATGTTCATTTGGTCCTTGTTTTTCATTCTAAATCAACACAAAATAATTTAAACCCAATACACGATAAAATAACCCATTTTTTAAAAACTAAATAACTTTAATAAGCCACATGAACATACTCCTAGACGTTGAGAATATAAATAACTTATATTATGTTTTATTTGTCAATAATTGTCAATAAACAATACAAGATAGAAATGATATTGGTTGCCTAGATGTCAGTAATTTCTTACCACATTAAAATTTTATAAATAATTTAGTCAAAATTAGAAAAACTATTGTATATAACACGTTACGAAATGCCATATTTTATGTTGCGGATCTCGCTCTGCTCGTTTCGCAAATATTGACTCGTTACATAAAATAAGGGACTTCGTAACTAATTTCATAAATAGCTATTATAATTATCAGTGGTTTACGAAATCATAATAGTGTTCATTTAAATTATCTAAATTTAGCTTCGTTAACATTTAAAATTATTTTGTTAAAACCATAAATTTTATACTTTTGTTAATTCCTCAACCAACATCAATATTCTATTCACCAGCAACCCCCAATATCATTTCACTATCCCCTTTTTAAGGAACGTTTAATCCTACCGACGAATAATTCTCACAATCAAACCACTTAGTTTCTCAAACACAAAATACAAAAACCCCTCCAGATAATCACCTCTAAGAATCATCATAAATCAAGTTATCCATCTATCGGCGTGACGTCACTGCGATCGGATGTCGCCGGGTCACGTGACGTACGCGTGCACAGCGCCCTCTCTTTACGAGGATTAGGCTAATAGTGTTGTTAATCCGTGAAGAGATGAGCCCACCCAAGCTTGAGAATTATTTGGATTGGTGACGGTTACTACCCTCTAAGCTGGTTGTTGGTTTATGTCTGGTTTTTGTTTACAACACAGATTTCCTACTTTCTGTGTCAGAAAAATTTTATTTTGATTTCCAAAGCAAAGATTTTTTAGTATTTTCCTTGAAATCCTTAAGTTTAGGTTTATGATATGATAGGATTTATAAAATACTAAAATAGTAAAATTAAAAAAATCGAATACAAAGCAACTTAATGACTGAAATGATAAGCATATTAGTAATCTCCTAAGTACGGACCTGCGTATTTGAATTTCACTTTGGTACTAATTTAGCGCCATCTATTAACGAAGCTCCTATTAATATGTGGCTACTATTATGCATTTTTAGGAAGTTTTCTTTTATATGCAAGATAATTGTTACACATAAAAGGCTGTTTGTAATTTTTTCCAAAATTTACTTCAGTGAGCTTATAAGGAAATTTATTCAATTGATTTAGATCTTTCTCTACGCCTAAGTCAGTAAACGTTAAAAATCGCACTGTCAACATTCCTTGTAAGTGACATTTAACAATAAAATGCACGTAATGAGACCTCATAACATACACGTGCGTTTTGCTAAGAAAACTTAATTTTTTTAGTTTAATCAAATTGCAATCAAATTTTTATCTACGTTTGACTTTATTTGGTCTATTTACATAAATTAAATCAATTGAAAAACATAAAAACTGTTAGAATTAGCCAGATACATTTTGGATTAAAACAGTGATGCCCCTAAATGTCGGCAACACATTACTCAATTTTTCAAGTCACGTTTTCTTAGCATTCTGTGGAAATAAACGTCTTATCATTTATATTATCAATTTTTGTAACAAAATATTATTGAATTTGCACATTTTCTTAACTTTTTCTACGAATATATCTGTTAGTAGTGAAAGTGATGAAATTATGAGCACTCCACCGGAAATTTTAGAAAAAGCTCAAGCTGTCACAAATAATTTGTTACCACTAAAATAAAAAAAAAAAAGGTACGAAATTACCTATCGAAAATTTATGGATTGGCGACACAAGCATATGTCCTTTATTTAATAGAAGAAAATAAGTGGGCGTAGTAAAAGTATAGTACGTTACACGAGTTGTAAGCCCATTACGCACTCGTGAAACTTATTCACTTCGTGCGTAATGGGTTACTTACAACTCTTGTTACGTAATATACTATTAAGTGACATTTGTTGCTTTAATATATAACCTATTCAGAGAAGAATTATTTTCATCATCGTGTAATTATTACTGGTATTTTATCTTTATTTCTTCATAAAAATTACCATATTAAAGCGTCAAATAATTTTGCATAGACAAGTATAAAGGAGCATATTTACAATATTAATATATTATTTATTGTAATGCGAGCCATTTCCGAGCAATCCGGTAATGCTTTAATACTTTTAGTGCTCAGCGTCTTCCCTAATGACTGTAGTAGTGTTTCATACCAATCTTTTTCTTTATTACTACCCTGACTTAATCGCGTATTCTTAAAATTCTTAAGAAAATATAAAATATTCGAATATTTCATACTTTTTGTTTAATACTAGTAGTTCTTTTTACCTATATTAATTACTAAGTTAGTTTCTGTTTCTGACAAAATTTTGATGAGAAAAAAACGTTCCTACCTTTACTATAGCTTCGGTTGAATTTGTTAAAAGTGTATGGAGAAGAAATTGTCTTCGAAGGTTACGGATACTCCTCAAGAAGGTCTAACAAGAACGGTAGGAATAAATTGATAAATGATGTAGTGGAAGTATTACTACCGATTAAATAGTAATAAATAGTAGAAGCCACTCTTGCTGAATTGCACCAAACGAAACTAAAGTCGAGAGGTAATGAAAAAAATTAACATGTGAAGAAAGCCTACCAGGTAATAATTGACATCTATCTACAAGATCTTTGGCGAAGAGTTTAGAGAAGTTAAAGTTTCAGGAGTTGATTTTGTGAATACTCACCCTAGCTACGATAGTGTTAAATAGAGTTTATACTTAATCAGAAATAGTGCTTTATGTATACCCCAGTTGCTGAATTCTAGATTTGCAGTGGGATTCTCGGCTCCATGACAAAACAGCGCAGGACAAAATGGCGCAGAACAAAATAGCGCAATCAAAATAGCGCAAGGACAAAATAGTGCAAGGACAAAACAGCACAGCACAAAATAGCGCAATGACAAAATAGCGCAAAAACAAAATAGCACAGGACAAAGTAGCGCAAGGACAAAATATTCTAAATTCTATTCAAATTTAATTTACGGCTGATGTAAACAGAAGCAGGTGGACGCTAAAATTGAGCAGGGCCGTATTTTACTTTTCCGTCTTGCAAAAATGTAAAATAAAAGAGTGTAATTGTGAAATTATTTTTTTATTACGATAAAAACATATTTTGTAAAGTAAAACTATAAAATAAATGCCATACACGGTGTCCCAGACTTTAGTGACATTTCTGGACGAAGATAGGTGAGCGACATAAACTGCGTTAACCTGCAATACAAATTAATAAATGTATTTGACTTTAAAAGAGATGGTTGCATTATATTTAGTTCATTACATATGTCTACTATGATACAGAGCATTAAAACAATATTATAAAATTATATTGTACAGGGTGTCCAAATAATTGCAAATTCTTTACAATGATACGGAGACATGTGAAGTATTATGTTGTTTTGCTGCTTAGCCATTTCATCTATTACATACCTATCATAATGTTTATGTTGCTTACCAAGTTTTAGAAGTTGGTAAGTCGAATTCAATTTTTTTCCCTTATAGCCATTTTTAAATATCACCTTTTTTAGACGTCGTAGATATTTTTTCCAGCTTTCTCGAATAATAATGCAGTTATCTTCTAATTTTGGTAGGGTGTTTGAAAACCACTCTTTGAACGATTCTCCACACAGTTCTTCATGGTAGTCACCGGATTTTTCAACTCAAATACATAAAGTGCATTAGAGACAAAGCCTTCTTCACTTCCGATATGGCATATAATGAGCTGTTTTTACGCACATACCTGATGGGTTTTTAAAACCAGTTAAAAGTTCATCCAAAAAGGCTTGTCTGGATGAAAAAACCGACATATTGAAACATACTTTTGATTTGGTGTTGCCTGCGTTAATCCAAGTCTCATCAAGATAATATATTTTTTGCTTTTCTTCTCTGTACCGTTTTATTTTTTGTGGCGTAGGACGAAACAATTTCATTTTTGTCTAAAACGAAACTATTTTTGCCTCGAGTTTTAAATTTAAAATTATGGGTTTTGAAAAGCTTGTAAAATGTAGCTCGCTTAAAAGTAGACAAATATGGATCATCATTGACTTCTTATAAAACCTTATCAATTGTTGAAAGTTAATTTCTAAAGAAGAATTGATGTACTTTGCGCCTTATTGCATTTTTACCAAAATCATCCACAGAGCCACTAATTTTATAACGTAGCTTTTTGGTTCAGAAAATTAATGAATCTGCCTATACTTCTTCATAACATTAAAAACGGTTTTAGCGCACATCCCTGTTTTATCAGCAACTCTCCTTTCAACATCATGTACCAACATATCAGGGTTCTATAAAATTTAATGCTTATAAATATTAAGAACCATTTCTTTAGTACGGATAACCAAATGTCCCTTTTTCAGTCGCTTTTTAGAAGGAGTAAAAACATTTTTCTGGACTTCATCTGATGTATCTGTAGAGGACATAGTGTCACGCAGCAATTACAAAATATAGTCAATTAAATGTCCATAAAATAGAGTAAAACATGTTCAAACTAACAACAACCACAAAAACAAAAAAAATAAATAACACAATATATGTATATCTAAACTATAATATAATGAATTATAATCAATCAAACATACAAAATGTCCAAACTAACCAACACGGTGAATGCTACCAAAACGCCGTTTATAATTATCCAAATTGAACTGAATTCGACTCTGACAAAAAATATTTGCGCGTCGTCTAAATGACTAACGACCGATTAACCAATAGAAGCGCAAAAAAATGTCACGTGAGCTGTTGCTGGATGGGAGAAATTGTTTTGACGCGGCGTAAATGAAATCTGAATAGACTTTAGTATTCTATTTAAAATAAAAAAATAATTAATTGATTTACCTAATTCGTTCAATCACAAAAAGGCAGAGATATTTTAATATTCGAAAGCTATGGCTACAGGTTAGATAGAGTCAATGTTGATGAATCGAAATCAAGAAGATGCATTATGGTATGGTGTAAAGGACGTGTGAAGACAATTAAAGAGATTCCAAAAGGTGTGTGTGAAGTTAGCATCTCAAATCTCAGCATCTCATATTTTGAGCGGAGTTCTTATGGCATCCGTTGTAATTCTATAGTTCCTGATACTTTCTATCAATAGTTCTGTCGAATTTAGTACCGAAAAATGCAATTTAAAAAATGAGATGCTAACGACCGGAAGTTAGCATCCCAATATAATAAATAAAATAAAATTTAAAAAAATAGACTGTTAATCGATATTTTACGAAGAGTTCTAGAAATCTTGTTCATTTAAATAGCTAAATTATTTTCATTTACAGCACGGGCACTCTTAAAATAACTGAATCGGTGAGTGAAAGAACAATACATATCCAAAATGACCATTTTGAGAAAAAAAAAAACTGTTTTAAAGGAGAACTATGGGTTATTCGGCCAAATTATGTATTGTGAAGTTATAGAATTTTTGTTAACCGATAATAATACGTACCTACATAAATTTAAAAATAAAATTATGCAAAAAATTATATTTGAAAAAAATTACTTGCAGTTATACTGTTCTTTCACTCAATTTAAAAAAAATGCTTTAAATTTTTTTTGTAGCTTTATTGATTATTATTTAACAAACTTATTTGTAATTTCTTTATCAGAATCTTCATTTTTGACTTTCCCAGAAATAATATATGTTAGTAAAACTCTAGGATTTCATCACAAAAGTAGAATAAAAGTATCTTTATATTGACTATCTTCTTTACGTTAATAGGGAAAACTTCTGAGTATGACTTTTCTAATGGCTAGCATACACGTAACGGTCTATCAGAGAGGTCTACCTGTGCAGTGTGCCTACGCAGATCGGCTTCATGTCGTAGCGTGTATGTCTACCTGTGCAGGCACACCTGCACATACAGACCGTAGCGTGTATGCCCGCTATAAGGGTAACTGCAGATTGGCATTAGGTTTGATCAGCCTAATGCGCTCCACACAAAAAGTGTGCGAGACAAAACCGCCTATGAAGGCACTTGTAGTAACATATCCAGGAGTTTTACCAGTGTATGTAAACTGGTTGTACTGTGAAATGACAAAATTAGCTTTATGTTCATCTACTGATTTAGAAGTTTTTTTATTCAATAAATCCAAATACACTTATATAAGATTTTTTTCGAACAATCATAGAGATTGAACCAAATTTAACACCAGTTAAAATAATGGTCGATTTTGAAGAAGCGATATGTAATGCATCCGCTTCTGTTTTTCCTAATTTGAAGATTATTGGTTTTTTGTTTCTATTGGGACAAAGCTTGTGAGAAAAATTCAACAATTACTTTTAACGAAAACTTCTGGCTTCTGCTTCTGAGGTTTTCTCTGAAATATGTATGCCAGATTTTTTACCTCTTTTGACTTATTGGGAAAAGTATTGGTCGGGTTAGGTTAGTAAAGTGCGAAGTTTCTCTTTTTCCAATTATCCACTGGAATATGTGGGATCGAGTTTTAATGGATCTTCCGAGAACGAATAATTCAGTAGAAGCATTGCATAATGCATTTCAAAAAACTTTAGACTGTCATCGTCCATCAATGTTTAAATTAGTTAGTCAAATTATAGAGAAATTGAATTTTACAAAATTATCATACGTTTCAATAACGGCGAGCGGAGACCAGAAGCTTCTAAAAAGAAATATATTACACTAAACCGAAAAATAAAGCACTGAAAAAGACTTGGGACACTGTATCATCGCTGGATTATCTAAGAAATATTGCTCCTTTACTTAGTATGTTATCTGAATTTTTGTGGTTAGTTTGACTAAATGTATGCTTGCTTATCATTATAATTTGTTATTAGACAATTATAGTTGTGCACTATTTTTCTCCTTGCCTTATTTTATCCTTTCGCTATTTTGTCCTTGCGCTATTTCGTCTTTGCGCTGTTTTGTCTTGCGACATTTTTTCCTGCACTGTTTTGTCATGGAGCCGTGATTCTCTTCTTTCAATACGGCACATGTCGAGACGCCGCCTATCTTCGTCCATCAGAATGTGATTCTTATGTAGTGTCTCTCTCTATTCAACACGTAACGTGTTAAGTTCGCACATAAGAATCTCTGTCCTGATTTTGTAAAACTACCAACAAATTTAACCACTAATAATTTCAATGTTTTATTCGACGACGAAAATTCGTATAGGATCATTGGACTTGGAAGTAAACATCAGATTTAGTATGGCAATATTTGCCGTCTTACTTCTGTCTTCGTAGATTTGTTTGGAGTTGTTTTCTTCTTTTCAACCAACTTAACACACTTCACGTCGATACAGAAAACTACACGGATGTGCGTCCGCCTTAGTGAGTAATTGCTAGATATTTCAATTTGTGTAATAGACGTGTAAACAAGTTACAAATAAAAGTTTTATGGGCTTAAAAGATACATATTTTAAAAATATTTTTGGATAGACGGGGTGTTACATTTTTGCCTGGCAAATAAAAATTTAAATTTTTAAATGGAACATTTTATTCCAGTTTTAGAATGGTCAGGTAATATTTTATTTAATCCCAGAATTTTTTTTTTAAAAATAATACCCAAGCAATTAATTTTTTGGTAAAATTAGAGCAAAATGCAGACCCCAAATTAAATTATCGTAATTTAGATAGGTTAATATTGATTTCAAAATTGTATAAAATACAAACCTAACAAATAGTGATGATAGAACTGGTTCATTTTATAAAGAGTATTTTAAAACGTGTCATAAATTTTTTCAAATTTTAGCATAAAATTCTTCGCCACTAATAATTTATTAATTTCTTTAATTTTTTTTGCGTTCTTTATTAAAACATTTTTTTATTTTAATTTTATTTACAGTGATTTTTAATACTTGTGACGAATAGAAAATCATCCATAATATCTGAAAAATGGGTTAACGAACGATTAGTTTGTTTAATTTTTGTTTAGATTTCAAATCTAGGTTGATTTGTAGTCACAAAAATCAAATGTAAAAAGTATAAACATCTAACTTGTCATTGTCATTTTATCACGTGGCCAATAAAGTCTAGGGTCTCAGATGCATCCGATGTGGATATTCAAACGCAGCAGTTATTGGAAATACAAAGAAATTTTTAATAGAAAAAGTTGAATGACCATATATAACAATTATTTTTAAATATACAGGGTGGTCCATAAACGAGGGGCTGACCCAACTTATACTTTTTTAAAACAAAATAGTTACACATATTTAATTGTTTTCATATTACCAAACAATTTAAATAAACTTTACTCATTTGCTATGTTTTATATAGGGCGTGTCAAAACGCGAGGTTATGATTTTCTTATTTTTTTTTTAATGGAATACCATGTTATAGCATTAATAATTTATTAATTTAATATTTTTTTGCATATTTTTACCTGTAATTATCTAG